>JAEAOA010000439.1:0-432212 GCA_016746295.1 Potamilus streckersoni
CGCAATTATTGATTGCAACAGGTGTTCTATTACGTTACCTAGGTATTTTGTATTTGTTGAGCTCGGATTCTTAACGCAATTATTGATTGCAATAGGTTTTCTATTACGTTACCTAGGTATTTTGTATTTGTTTGGAGGTCTGGAGGGGGTTGTTGAGCTCGGATTCTTACTTTCTCCTACTACTATATATATATATATATATATATATATATATATATATATATATATATATATATATATATATATATATATATATATATATATATATATATATATATATATGCCTAGTCGTGGCGGTATATGGGCTGGTGGGAGCGTAGCCTCGGTAAATTAAATGTTAAAGGTCTGAAGAGCTGGCTAAACAATTAATTTACCGAGGCTACGACAAAGACCTGATTGCAGAGGCAATCCAAAGGGCCAAACAAACAAACCATGATGACCTACTCAGATATGGACAGAAAGAAAAGGTTGATAGGATACCATTTATTCTGACCTATCACCCAGACAATCCCAAAGTAGGTAAAATCATCGCAAACCACTGGCCAACCGTGCAATCGTCAGACATACTAAACCTAATACTTCCGAACAAACCTGTAGTAGCTTACCGGAGACAAAAAAACCTAAAGGACATCCTAGTCAGGGCAAAGCTAACTCCAATCGCTAGTCAAAACCAACCTAGTCAATCTGGACCCTGTGGCAATAAAAGATGCAAAACCTGTCAACATATGATAGAGACCAAGACATTCACTAGCACAGTGACTAAAGAAAAACTAAACATACATGGTCCAAACAAAACGTGCAAAACAGAGAATGTGATTTATCTCATCACATGTAAGATCTGTGGCCTTCAGTACGTCGGAGAAACTGAAAAGCTACACAAAAGGATGAATCTTCATAGATCTAATTGGATGACAAAAAAGCTGTACAGAAACCCGGTCGCAGAACACTTCTCCTCCCCTGGCCACACTTTTAGTGATATAATATTTATCGCTATTGCTAACAACCACAGTTGGAGTTCCGAAACCAGGAAGGAAAAGGACTCATACTGGATACGCCGTCTTAGAACATTGAAACCAAACGGTCTAAACCAAGAAGACTAGAAAATGAAAACTATGCACTAGTAGAATTTAACATTTTCTAAATCTTCTTATTATCCTTCAATTTTTACTATAAGAAAAACCGGTATAGAATCAAATATCCGGGATATAATCGGCGTTACATATGCACAAAAAGCAAAAATAGATGTCGTTTTGGCTTGTACACTTTTAGGGAATTATACAACGTTTTCAGTTTCCGCAACTAGTCTATACAAGCTAGTTTTAGCACATGTGAAGATCGCCATGTAGAGGTTTACAAACACAACGTTTTTGTGTTTATTTGTTTGTCGTATATATATGTTTTGTATTTGCCTTTGAAAAAGACTCATTAAGAGTCGAAAGCGCTTAGGCTAGTTAGTTACTAGTTTCGTACTGTTCGTCTTCAGTTTATTGCATATATATATATATATATATATATATATATATATATATATATATATATATATATATATATATATATATATATATATATATATATATGTATGTATGTATGTATGTATGTATGTATGTATGTATGTATGTATGTATGTATGTATGTATGTATGTATGTGTGTGTGTATGTGTGTGTGTGTGTGTTCACAAACATACATTAAACATTATCCTATGTAAGTTCGTGCTTACTCACTTCCTGTATCACATATGCTGAATTTAGTACTTAACTTAGAAAGTGCTTTGCTTTTCTGGATTTAGTTCTAACCATGTTAGGTCCCAAAGTTGCAGAATTCGGACCGCATCTGAGGCGGCTAGACAAAGTTTTCACTGACAACCAACTATGATAATAAGTCCGCTGGAGACTAGATGTATTTAAGAAATACATAGCGTTAGGCTAAAAGGGTATCATCTTCGTAATACTTCAATCACTTTTTCTATGATCGCCATTCCGCTGTTTGTGCTACTTTCTTCTCCAGGTCTCGTGGGTTTCACAGACATAGACTCATGGGCATCGACTGACTGTGCTTTGCTGGGATATCATTCACTCGATCTGGACTAATCTGTTTACCTGCCTATTCGACCACCAGGAGCGTATGATGGTACTCTAACAGCTCGAGTGGACCAAAGCGCATTCCAGAAGTGAGTTTCTTCCAAACCCTCCATACATGCAAGATATATACTAACTACTGGTGAGTATGAGGGTGATCTAATACCCAGCACTACAGAACTCATTGGTTTAATTTTGATTAACATTAATATATTCTTTTCTTTAATGCTGGTCATTTTTGTTCTTTGCCCTTCCGCCTTTTTTGTGGCTTCCAGAAATGCAGCAAGCTGTTTTTGCTGCATTTATGTTTATGGCGGTTGCAGCCTCCAAAATTTCTATATTATACGTTGTGCCTCATTATTCAATTTCTTAGCACGTTTACTCTATATACTTTTCCAAATAGTTGTTATGCTGCAAATACACAACAAATGTTTGCTTGACTAATATCATTTATGTTCAATACAGAGGTACGAAATTGGCCAGCATCAAACATAACGATTGTCTTTGTTTTTATTATGTACCCATACACTGTAACGATTGCACGACAGACTTAGGAAATTCTGTCTTTTCACTCTCTATCAGTCGATGTCGGAAAAGAATAGGCTGGTTTATGTACATTTAATTTTACAGTCTCATCCAACAAATTATTCGTATAGAACACTGTGTTTTCGTTCACTTTCTTTCTGGCAACAACTTGCACCCTTTTTCTACATCACACACACACACACACACACACACTTACACACACACACACACACACACACACACATATATATATATATATATATGTATATATATATATATATGTATATATATATGTATGTATATATATATATATATATATATATATTGTTGTTGTTGGCATCCGTCCGTCTTCGAGAGACGATGGTGTAGCTCCCTGTTTTGGTGCCTTATCTGCACCGTCGCGAGTCACTGAAGAGACCCACCCTTGCGTGACAATCTTTGTTGCACTTGTTGCAGGTGAAGATGGATTCTTGTTGGGGCTGATGTTGATTTGCTTTCCTCTTGGCTCTCTTTGTAGCGAGGTTTGCAATTATTCCTTTCTCGGCTTTCTGAATGTCTTATCTCACAGCAAGTCGCCACTTGTAGCGGTTGTTAGCACAGCTCTCCCAGTTGTTGACGCTGATGTTGACCTTTTTCATGTCCTTTTTGCAAACGTCTTTGTATCGCAGACGTGGCCATCCAGTCGGTCGTGTGCCTTCTGCTAGCTCGCCGTATAACAGGTCCTTGGGAATGCGGCCTGTATCCATTCTCCTGTATCCATTCTCCATTCTCTTTGTCCTGCCACTGGATGCGCAGAATGCGCCGCAGGCATCTCAGATGGAAGCTATTGAGTTTCCTTTTGTGGGTCGTGTAGATGGTCCATACCTCGCTACTTTAGAGGAGCGTGCTGAGGACACATGCCTGGTAGACACGTAGTTTAGTCTTCTCAATGAGGTTGAGATTGTTCCAGACCCTCTGGTTCAGTCTTTCCATAACTACTGCTGCCTTAGCAATCCTGCCGTTCACCTCAGCATCAATGGAGAGCGAGCTGGAGATGGTGGACCCAAGGTATGTAAAGTGCTCAACAACTTCAAGGTTGTTCCCATCAATGGTGATGGTTGGAGGGGAGTCTACATCCTGCGCCATGATATTCGTCTTCTTTAAACTGATGGTCAGTCAGAACTCTTTACAGGCCTGGAGAGGCGACATACCAGCTGCTGAAGTCCTTCTTTCGTATGTGATGTCAGAGTTGCATCGTCAGCGAAGAGCAATTCACGGATAAGAACCTCTGTGACTTTGGGCTTTGCACGGAGACTTTTGATGTTGAACAGTTTGCCATTTTCCTTGGTGTGAATGTACACTCCCTCGCTGCAGTCCTTGAAGGTGTATTGGAGGAGCACGGAGAAGGTGGCAAAAAGGGTCGGTGCAAGGACACAACCCTGCTTGACTCCACTGATGACTGGGAAGGCCTCTGGTGTTGCGCCGTTGAAGCACACTGTGCATTGAGTGTTCTGATGAAACGATGTGATGACAGCAAGCAATCGAGGGTGGCAGCCGACCTTCTTCAGGAGTTTGAAGAGTCCGCTCCGGCTGACCAGGTCAAACGCCTTTGTCAAGTCTATGAAGACAATGTAGAGGGGCATTTGCTGCTCATGACATTTCTACTGCAGTTGACGTAGGGAGAAGACCATATCTACAGTTGATCGGCCAGCTCGGAAGCCACACTGGGATTCTGGGTAGATACGGGAGGCTAGGGTCTGCAAACGTACCAGTGCGATACATGAGAAAGCCTTTCTGACGATACTGAGGAGGGAGATGCCCCGGTAGTTGTTATAGTCGACGCGGTCTCCTTTGGTTTTGTACAAAGTGATGATGTTGGCATCCCGTATGTCTTGTGGGATGTGTCCTTGTTCCCAACAGAGGCAGAGGAGTTCGTTCAATGGCTGGAGTAGTGCCGGTTTCCCGTTCATGAGGATTTCACAAACATACATTAAGCATTAGCCTATATAAGTTCATGCGTACTTACTTGCATTCTTGTCTCAAATATCACATATGCAAAACTATACTAACACACATGTGAGGAATAAAAAATGTCATAAGAATGAAAAATGTTTCATGTTAAACTGACCTGTTATTACCCCAAATGTGAGGTTCATCAGCTCCATCTTCGGGACAAAGGCAGTACTAACATAACCAACTCCGAGAAGAATACCTCCAAAGAAGGTGATGAGCCGGAAAGAGAACCTCTGGCACAATGCGTTTGAAAAAGGGCCTGCAAAATGATCAATATACAGCAAATTGTATTTCCTGTCGCAAACTGAAATCATTTATGTTTGCAACAGTGTGTATCTTTTGAATCTTAAATATATAGACAGTGAAGTGTCGAAAAATTTACTTTATTGTTTATAACTATCTGGAAAATAAGCACTCAGTCTTTTTATGTGTACAATGCAATTTTTTTAATTATTCAGAAAGATTTACCTATTAACTTTAAAATTGTTTTGCTCCATTTATGTTAGATTTAAACATAAGATTTCATAGTGTTATTGGTTGCTTTCAAGTAGCGATTTGAATGCTTTATTTGGCTATACATAGGAAACGTCGGCCAAGTTCCGTTCCTAAAAGAATAAACACAGCAGACTAGGGCTGGCCTGGACAAGCATCGAACCCACTACCCTTGGATTGCAATTCTGATGCTTTATCAACTGAGCTACTTTGACTCACATTTCATTGCATAGGTAATGAGAAAAGTGCACCTTTCCAAATCGAGACATTGTTGGTCTTAGATATATCAAAATTTCAACATATTGAATAAACATGTAAAACGCAATACGGTGTGTGTGCGCGCGTGTGTATGCGTGCGTGTGTGTGTGTGATTCGTATTTTTAACGTAGCTTAACAATTATTCAGTCATATCGTTATAATGTCTGCATAGTAGCGGTTTATAATGATGTCTCGCACTGGGGCAGCATGCCGTAGACACGTATCATCATGTGTATCATCCTGTCCTACGCTGCCACATTATCCTGACATCAGGACCACCAATCAAAACACTAAACTCCGAGAGCCAAGCGAGGCAAATACTAGTTCCAGTTTGATAAATCTTTGGTATGATCCAGCCGGGATTCGACTTGCGACCTCACGCACTCTTAACACCGAGCTACCACGCTTCCAATGACTCAGTCGAACTGGACAGGTTAAGCTCACAACCTAATGAGTTGAAAAAGTCATGTCTTACCAAGCCCCAACATGAAAAGGAGGCTGATGCTCCCGACCCATGCCGTATTGCCAGATCCCGTCCCATAAAATCCGAGAAATTCTGTGTACAATACACCATACGCCTTGACACTGCCCACCGTTAAAAGGTACATCAGAAAGCATCCTGAAAAGAATAATATAGAAGTGACCAAATGATCATTGAATCTTGCTATTACTTTCCTACAGCGCATACATAGACCATTATTCAAGTATTTTCATTACTGTTCTTGAAAAATTAAAAGCTAAATCTTGTTGGTTACTTTTATTGAATTTGGATCGCAAGTTTGCCAAATTCTTGCATCTGAAAAAAAAACAACAAAACTTGAGCTTGTCTCTCTTGTACCCATTATAAGCTCTGATTATCATACTGATTATATGATGAGTCTTAAGTAATCTTAATAATGAAATGTTGACCCCATTTCTAACTAAAGGGGTTGGAGGTTGGAGTGACGTTGCAATGTGTTATCTTAACATTTTAATTTTTGAAATGAAACAAATCTAATTCTAATTGTCACTGTTTAGTCATTATACTGTTGACATATAATTTAGTAACAACGTGTGTGATTTAGATTTTAACCGTAGGTTTAATAATCTTATAGTTATATAGCTACGATGTCTGCAGTGTGACAGTGTATAGTGATGTCTAGCACTGGTTCATCATGCAGTAGACATGTGGCATGGTATCTCACCCAGTCACATTATTCTGACACCAGGTCGACCAGTCCTAACACGTTCATAATGCCTTGCGCCAAGTGAGGCAGCTGGTAGCACCATTTTTTAAAGTCTTTGGTATGACTCAACCGGGGTTCGAAGCCACGACCTCGCACATACGAGGGTACGCTCTAACCACTAGACCACAGGAGCAGTCTACTCACAACATTAATTACATACATACTGTGACAGGGCATAAAAATACATAAAACTATAATAAAAAGGAATATTCTTTTCTATCACACCAATAAAAATGTACTGTAACGAATTGATAAAATCCAGATATTAATCTTATTTTTTTGTTATGCTTTTAATATTAGTTACATTTACAATCTGCTTCAGGAGCTACTGTGATCTCACCCCATCCCCCATAAAGACGAATTCACTGGGTGAATGTAACTGTTTTTTTTAGTATCATTGGAGTGACATGGGCAAAGCACAATATTTTTTTAACCAAATTCAGACAAAGACGAAATAAAGGCACGGCAGGCTCGTCAATATTGAACGTTTCTAGCATAAATATGACCAGAGGAAAAGAAAGAAGCTATTAAACATTCCATTTTCCTGACTCATTAAACTTAGTGACGCAACAAGAATTCTTCCCCACTCCAGGCTTAATTCTGGGACCTACACGCCAAAAATTATTTGAAAGGAATTTTTGGGCCTCCTCGCAGCTGCGGGGGTTGTTTGGGCCATTGCAACGCAACTGCATCGAAGTTTAAACTACTTTGCAATGAGGGGGTTGTGCTATTAAATATACATTTCTTATGGAAGTTTCAAATAAGTTTGTAATCTGGGGGTTCTAGCTCATAAAGATACATTCCTTATGGAAGTTTAATATACTTTTGCAATGTGGGAATTATGCTCATAAAGATACATTCCTTATGAAAGTTTCAATTACTTTTGCAATGTGGGGGTTTTGCTCATAAAGATACATTCCTTATGAAAGTTTCAAATATTTTTGCAATGTGGAAATTATGCTCATAAAGATACATTCCTTATGAAAGTTTCATATACTTTTACAATGTGGGGATTATGCTCATAAAGATACATTCCTTATGAAAGTTTCATATACTTTTACAATGTGGGGATTATGCTCATAAAGATACAATCCTTATGAAAGTTTCAAATACTTTTGCAATGTTGGGGTTTTGCTCATAAAGATAAATTCCTTATGGAAGTTTAATATACTTTTGCAATGTTGGGATTATACTCATAAAGATACATTCCTTATCGAAGTTTCGTGATCTTGGATAAGAAAACATGTGCATAGCATGATACGAACTTAGGTGGTCACGAGCCAAACGCTAACACTTAACCCAAGCCAGTAAAAATTAACTAGAACATCCTTGGTCTTTTCCGTCAAGTCGAGAAAGAAACCTCGAATGTAATTCACTGCCAATGAACTACTTTTGTTTATATGGCACAATATTTAAGCTAAATGAGGAAAAGTACCAGCAGAGCATTGTCAATTGTTTTTCTATTGTCGCAGTAGATCTGACGCAACTTATCAAACCTACATACTGATGTTTATTCATGCAATACTTTTGATATTATTTTGCGATTTCACGGAAATGGCCAAACTAAGTTCTAGTCACCAGTAACATGTGTAATAATTCTCACACACTAGAGAAATTCCAATCATTTTTCAAAACTGCCATTGTAAAGCCTTTGCTAAAGAAACCAACACTCGACCATAACGATTTAAAGAACTACCGCCCATTTTCTAATTTCCCATTCATGTCAAAATTCTTAGAAAATGTTGTTCTATCTTAACTTGTAACTCATCTGAATTCAAAATATTTTTAGCAATGTACAGTCTGCATATCGCCCTTGCCGCAGTACTGAAACTACTCTTCTATTGTTAATGACCTTCTCTCTGCTCTGGATGGCGGTAAGATTACAATTCTCGCTCTTCTTGATTTGTATGCAGCATTTGACACAATAACATGATATATTACTTCGTCTCCAGGAGCCCAGTTGATCTATGTTGTGGTGTTCCACAGGGGTCTGTTCTTGGACCTGTTATCTTCATTCTATACACTCAGCCACTCCCAAGAGTCATAGATCATCATCCAGTGTCTCACCAATTCTATGCTGATCTAGCCACTCAAATGAAGTTGATGCTACCGTCCAAGGTGTAGAGAGGTGCATTTCCGATGAGAAATAATGGATAACATGTAAAAAGCTGCATATTAATGATGATAAAACCGAAGCCATTCTGATTACAACACAAAGACTTTCTGATCCACATTCTTTACCAAAGACAATAAATATTATCAACACCAACATTGAATTCAGACAGTCAGTACGAAACCCAGGTTTCGTTTAGAGTGTGTTAGAGTGTGTTACTAACACACTCTCGTCAGTACTCTCTCATAGTACCAACATGTCATGAACATATGCAAGGCTGTATATCTTGAGCGGAGACGCATCAGCTTCATTCGCAAGTATCTTTCAGTTGATGCCACTAAAACTCTTATGTAGTCCTTAGTGCTTTCAAGACTGAACTATTGTAACTCAATTCTGTCTAGTTCGTTTCAATATCAACTCCAGAAACTTCAAAAAGTTCAAAACACTGCTGCTCGGATCATCCTTAGAGTACCACGATCAGAGCACGCCTCCTCCTGCTCTGCACCAAACACTGGCTACCCATTCGATCCAGAATTAAGTACAAAATTTGTTTTCTATGCCACGTTTCACTGACGGACTCCATTCCAAGATACCTATCTGACCTCATCCATGTGTACATACCAACAAGATACTTACGTTCCTCTTCTGACACTCGTATTCTCGTTATTCCCACTATGAAAATGAATTCATATGGAACACTTTCTTTTGCATACCAGGGCCCAGCAACGTGGAACGAATTTCCCACTGAACTTAGACACAAAAACAGTGATCTCATTCAAGAGCGCTCTAAAAACTCAGTATTTCAATCGCAGTAACTGACTTCAAGACCTAATGTTTCCTTCCCTTAGCTATTTACAGCATGTGTTTTCTGTTTTCTAATTTCGCGGTCTTTGTTTTAAGTTTGTAATTATATCATTATATATGTTATATATGTTTTGTAAGTGTTGTTAAATGTTGTAAAGCGCTTAGAGCTTCTAAATATTTGGCGCTATACAAAGTTTTCATTATTATTATTATCATCATCATTACCATTTATTATTATTATTATTATTATTATTATTATTATTATTATTATTATTATTATTATTATTATTATTATTATTATTATTATTATCCTGTGCGATTTATCCACTGAATGATGAACCTGATATTGATTATCTTCGTCCGATGAGAGGTACTAGGATCCCGAGTGTTAACACTCGGACTGCAACAAATATTATTCTAAATTGTGTAGCCGAAAGAATTACAGAAACGTTTATGAATAGGTTACAAAGAAATGGCCTAACAGATGTTCGACGCAGAAAGAAAGAATGGGCTGAAGGTGTAAGAGAAAATGGAGCCAGAATGAAAAATATCGCCGAGTTGGAAAATATGGTAATATTTCCAATGTAAGTGAGGACACTAACAAATGATATGTTAACACACCAAAATGCAAGAGGGGGGCTATAGTAATAATTTACCACCATGCTCACGCGTGAACGTCAAGCATTGCAAAATTTCCACAGGAAAAATACTGTAATTTTATTACAGTGATATTTTTGAGTGTTATCAGGATATTAGTGAGCACGACCTATGTGATTCTTTCAGCGTGATCCAGATAATAGTGGATTTGATCAATTTACGCTACCTATCTGGTAAACATTATAGTGGAAAATCTCTTTATGAGTTAATGCCCCAGTCTGCACTAAAATACCCAACCAACTTACATATGGTTAATGATTTGTTAAATAATTGTTTTACAATTTCATCTGTTGTTGCTCATATTGCTCAGCAGAAAAATTCATCTCGATTGATATAGTTGCAGGTTACCCATGAATTTTTTTTTTTGGGATGGGTGAATGTAAGCCTTATTTTGAAAGCTCTGGTCATACGACACATGGAATGTCTCGAGGTGCAATAAATGGTCCGCTGCCGAATTTCGTTCTTACAGGATTTTTCGAGATTGAATTATTCGTATTTGCTTAGAATATTCATCTGGTCATTTTTGCTTAGTTTGGAAGATAACTGCTCAAAGAATAAACGTGGTTGGGTTCCAATAGTGCTACAGAGATATATGCTTGATGAAAAGACATTGTTGTTGCTGTCGGTGAGTGAGGCAATAATTTCATATAGACCACAAACCGAGCTTACGGCGCCCTACTGACCTAATAGTTGCATCCAGGTAAATAGTCTTTAATTTAATTCCGCGTATATGGTTTTCACTTCAAAAGGAAACATTTCCAGAGGTATTAGTACCATTGTGTCATCGCCCAGTAGATACCCGTCGACAAAATAATGACGTTGAGATTCTCGGATCTAACTAAAAACAATGACTCGTTCTTAATGATATCGTTGTCCCCGTTGTTATTGTTGAAAAAGATTTAGCGGTGACATCATGCTGGGATCTTGGCTGTACAATAGCCATTCATTCGTCACAGGGTTTAATCATCACATATACTAATATCTTTATCGTCGATGATCGTGTAGAATGAACTAATCTGAAGTACTTAGCAGTGTCGAGAGCTACAAAAATGTCTCAAGCACACATGATCGTTTATACTGTGGAAGATAGTCAAGTTCAGAAAACCAACGATGAAATGATAAAAAAATTTATCAGCTAAATGACAGAAACATAAACGCAAGTTTGATCATGACGTTAAATTTCTCATGACGCTGAAACAATAACAACAAATATTACTGTGTTTGCTGTAACATTATAATGTTATGACAATATTATCCTAGTGACCAACGACAATTACTTTGGATCGAATTAATAGTGATCATGGAAACACACGACATCGAATTCTTGCTGGTGGTAATTGTGTATTTTCAGACATTATTTGTAACTCTTTACGGACAAATCCACGCTGAGGAGCAGTCAAATCTCTTGGTTATACTCCACATAGGATCAGATGTTCTTTTTACCAGTTTCAAGTTCACCAGGTTCATGTAAATACCTAACCGAATAACGGTTGTTGCGAGGAAGAGTCATGTCGCTTAAATGATATGTGTTTCTTCGAGATTGCATTGATGGATTTCATAGAAAGTCCACGAGTAAATTCGTTGTTTATCGCAGTTATTAAACTTGGTAGTCTTGAAACTCATTCATGAGATTTCATGTCTCTGGAAATTTACTGAGCATACATATATCCAAACAATCGCTCAGAAAGTGCTCGATGAAATCGCTTAACGATTGGCTGTTTAGGATGAATTGTGGTGTGTCCTCGTTTGAAGATATTGCTGCACCAGCGATGTTACTTGCACCATGTCATTCTTTGCCATTATCAACCTGTAAGCAACTGTGGCCATTGCAGGCCGCCAGACGGCCCAGATCGACGTTAATACATTCTTTCAAGCGCGGCAGAAACTTCAGGTACTGTTTTAGTTGATAACGGCTCTGCTTCTTTATATCTATTGTCAACGTCGACGAACGTCAATGCATATTTTTGTATTTGCGCGCTTGACATTTACATTTACCAGTGATAAGGTCATGGGGTAAAAACAATATCTGCCTGATAAACTTCGTTGGGAGTGCTAACATCAACAGTCCATATTTAATTTTTTTAGGTCACGGTAGATAAATTTGACATATTGCCTGTCTGGCTAACCAATCTGAGGCAATACCTAGCGTGACACCTAATGCATCAACGAGTTTGCTAATCGCCTCCCTACCTGTCATGTATCCTCTTGGACTATAATAAATCGACTCAATTATTATAATTATAGACAACTAATTGCTGATCTGAATAGTTATGCTCCCACCGCTAACTTACCACTCATCGCCGATCTTATAAGTCAATTGGCAAGGATTCTCTTAGTCTTATTTTTGTACAGACTTTAACATGCGAATCAACATGACGATGCGATATGTTTTTCTTGCTATCTTTCTTTTTTTATACGCGATATCATGAACATGGCACGCTTGATCAATTTCATTCACTGGATATTCTCTTGGTTTTTCTTGATTATTTTCACTGAGTCTAATATCAAGTCAAGTTCCAGGACCACAGTAATTATATTCCGGAAGGTGTTTCTCACCAAAATACTTAACCCATGGACTTTTTGGAAATTTTCCGAAAGCCTTAGCTATATCACCGCCATGGATCGCAGAGCGATCTGACGTCTCGCGAGACAACACAAGTCTGCGTTTCTTTTTACCACAATTCACGCAAGTACTTGTAAGTACATGTCGATGATTCTTCGTCGTTGCTATATTTAATCTACTAGTATCAGTAAATTTTTGCATCTAACAAAATATAAACTAATATTATCATATTTGTACAACACGAATGTGATTTGTCTTCTCATCAACGCAAGAACAGGAGGCAGTTAAGCATCATCCGGCATTGCAAAACTCTATTCATGCCATTGTGATTGGTCCATCTGGGTCTCATAAACTCAGTTTCTACTCAACCTGATAATGAGATGACTGAAATGGAATAAACTTTATTTAGTGACACCACCTGTAGATAACAAAAGATGCCATAATGTTCTTTAGGAAGTTAATGAAAATGCAAAGGATGACGATGATGATAATAATGTTATTGAATTTATCACTGACGTGCACCATCAGTTGATGATCTTAACGGGGATGTCATCAATCAAGTGGTATACAATGATGTTATGCTGGACAAACAAACAAATCCAGCATGAACATTTTCATGAGGCAGGCAAACACACGGACATCATTTACTCAAATTCCCAAGTTTATTAGGGACAATTGCAATATTTTGGATGTCTTTAATGGCGTTGATGCATACAAGTTGAAAAACATCCATCAGACTTGGTGTTCCGGTAATATGAATATGATTATGTTTAAAAATGCCTTTGCTAATGCTCAGAAAATCCGTACGGATTTGTTACAATACATTTACCTGATCGAAGAACACGATATCATATTTTTTTTTATAAAATCTTTGGTTGAGCAACCTGACACCTGAAAGCTTTTTCTACTCCACCAGAAGCAGAGAGGGTGAACCACCAACACGAATGTCTCGGGGAAACAATGATAGTCCACGAGAATTTGTTACACACGGTCAAGGGGAAAGATAATGGTGGGCTATCCTACACATTAGTAGCCTCGGTTTATCTATCTGACCTTATATACACTCCCCCCACCCTTATACAAATTGATAATCTTATATTACTAAAGGAAATTTTATGCGACTCACTTCCAATCAATTTTTGGTAGAAGCATTGTTTCACAAATGGGACCTTCCGCATAATGGTCTGTTCACCCCCACCCCGTCTGCTCACGAATCAAACACTTAATACAAAGAATTATTTATATCTGAAATTACTAAACAAGTATGTAATAAAATATCAAGAGAATTCCCAATATAAAGAAATTATGAAGAATCAGTTTTACGGAACTAATATATGCTGTCGTAAAGTTTCTTGAATACTATATGTTATGACCTCTGCTCCTAGCAATTGCCTAATTAACTCAAGATAAGAAATATCTTCTCAATATCAGCTCCACATAATCAACAAATAATTACTAAAATCGAACAAAGCTATAAATTGAGGCGTAAATAGAAATTTAAAGTGCCCTACGTTTATTACAATAACATACATTTAGTTATACAATATACAAAGATAATTATGAAAACGGTATGATCACACATATTGACAATCCGCCTTTATACAATGATACGGTCGCAAGTCTTACTGAGATATATGTTGTGTAGACCCGAATGCACGCCATACACTTTGTGTCGACGCATGGAAATCTAATCATATGACAGTTATCCCTACGTGCTTGGCTAAGTTAAATGAAAACATTGCTTACCATCTGACCCTGACCACACAACGAAGACGAGGTAAAAGTTAAATGACGAGTTCTTTATTTTAACTAGATGTGAAATATATACGCTGTTCCATTAGTTGACGTTGACAACACATTATCGTGCAAAAACAATTAGAGTTGGTACACTATTCCAGTTCCATTTTACTGTCATTCGGGTAGGCAAATAGAATCTGAATATGAAACATCGTAACTTGCACCCAAAACTAAAAAAGTCTCTTCCTCGCAAAGAATGGCTTTGCCATCAAGTTGTGGTTGAATATTTATTTGAATATGTTCAGTCTTCATTTTGTGAGACATTCAACCACGCCAATAGTTTGTAGTGTGACGTTTTCTGAAAAGCGTCAGCAATATAAACCTTCACTTACCCAAGAGAATGAACCAGGCATAGCCTCTATCAACGTCACGCCGAAGTATTCCGTTGCCCGCCATAGTATGTTAATATATCCCTTTTTGTTTTGTGTTCAGCACCTGTCTTGTACCTGAAGGATAAGACCGATATACTTATTAAGTTACAGATCAATATTTTGTAGGCAATAATTCTTGCAAAATGCTTCTAAAGATCAAGCTGAAACGATATACATCTCCGTTGATTAGATCAGATCATCCGTGAGCGTAGTTGATTATAAAGTGGCAGTCAAAGGAAACAGGTAATATAAAATTCTTGACCAAATTGGAAGTGGTAGGGAGAATATGAAGAAAGCGAAGCACATTACAATGCTGATAACGAGAATCTATGGTCTGTAAGGAATAAACGCAGAATCATGCCATAGCTAAAGGAGATAAAGATACCCAACTAGTACTTGAAAGTTACCATAAAATTAAAGCGAAATATGATTCAATACAATTTGCTTAAAAGAAAACAACAATGAGTACATAAAAATATATATCTGATAAGAAATGCGATTTGTTGTTTGAGTCAGAGAAAAAGGAAGGAAAATGGTTATATATATATATATATATATATATATATATATATATATATATGTGTGTGTGTGTGTGTGTGTATGTGTATGTGTGTGTGTGTGTGCGTGAGAGAGAGAGAGAGATTGGTTGCTTGGCTGATTAGCTTTTAATGGCTCAAGTTTCAATAGTTCCTATATAAATTTGCTGATTTATTCATAGAGGTAAACAAGTTATTCCAGACACTGAAGCAGAATACTAATAAGAGGATTTCATACATTTGTGAACTCTGTATTTATTTGCATGTTTATCAAAACTGGGTAAAATAATAAAGATTATGTGTTTTGTAGAAATGAAACGGAAACGGAAAATTCCGATCCAAACCTAAATTCCGCACACTTGTCCTCCTTGAACTTTCTGATATTGGAATGACGGATATATGTTGATTTGATTGTTTGGTTGCTTGGCTGATTAGCTTTTAACGGCAATTTCAACATATTATTGGCTTTATCGTGCCGATGAAATGTGAATAAAGTGTCTCTCCCTTGCTGACCGGGCTTGCGTTGAAACAGCGACACTTGCATTATAAGTCCAATGCTCTACCAGCTGTCTTGAATTTAGTAATTTATGAAACTAATCTCATAACATACTTACAACTGGGTAGTAACAAAATATCTTCCTAATGTTCCCTTATAGTTATCTTCTTTTCCGAAAACACTACCAAAAATTTTGAGGAAACACGTTATATATTTAAACATCTGTATTTATTTTTGTATAAATACCAAACCAACAGCAAACAGTATACGACCAGGAGCAGGACCAGGGATTATCAAACTTTCAAGTTCGCGCTGAAATTTTTTTTCATCAATAAACAGTTGTCCTTACTTTTCAAACATCATTTTCGATTGGCTATTGGAAGAAACTTAACATCAAACCCAATCTCAGACTTTGGTTGTATGATCTCCGTAGTATGTTATAGCATAATTAACCCTGGAGGATCAGGGTATGAAATATATGCTTGAAATATAGCGCGCACCGTGATTTGCTGGGGCAATATGCAATGACGAACCTAGCAATACATTATTATTATCAGTTGAGAGAATTTTATAAAGGGAAAAATACGGTAAACTATGAGGTACAAATATATAAGATTGATCTATTTCTTGCAGTTGTGCTCTCCGTTATGGAGAAAAAAACAACGTTTATCTTGATGTTGTGAACAGTATCTCTCTTTTCTTGATCTCATATATGCCTTGAGTCTTCTGTTACGCATGTTGACTCCATACAATTTAGTTTCATCACTAAAGCAGTCCAGTAGCATAATTACTTATGAAATGCGATATTTGACTTTATCTAAGATATATTTTAAACCAATGGTGAAAACCATGCCACCGGAAATTGGACTTTCAAAATCTGGCATACAATTAATGCTATATACAAAAATCGGGCATACAGTTAAATGCATTTGCCCAAATATCTTAGAGAACTTTACCACAAAATAAAAAGATACTATATTTTTTTAAAATTTTGTTTTGAAATATAGATTATATACCCTTAATAGAATATTTTTAAAAAAAAAATTCTGGAAAAAGATTTTAGTGGTTCTTGCAGCTAATATGTTCAAAAGTTGCATAACACAAATCTAAACGGACTAATACAAATACATTTCTTAATTTTTACCAAGGAAAAGCATTCGCAGTATTGTATTTATTTATCTATTTTAATTAATTATTTATTTATTTTCTGAACATTATAAGAAATTATGGCTGCTGGAATAGTAGGAAAATACAAAGCAACAAAGCAGATGCGTTCTGTAACAAATATTAAGTCCAATGTTATAGATTTATATCAGTATGTTTTATTTATTTTCAGGTGTTTGCTCAACAGCAGTGAATATTATTTGTAAGACACAGAAACTAACTAACTAAAAGGAATTACATTTATTTCCCAAATAATCAGTATCTAAAGAGTGATCAGACGTGAGTAATGAACGTGACACCTAACAAAATATTATAGTACAATATTATTAACTAAAGGGAGATTCATTAACTGTTGTCATTTGTTTCCTCGTTGATACAAACCAATCGGTGATATACGTTAAATATGTACTGATATTATTTAGTACAAAACCAATCGGTCATATACGTAAATAAGTATTGATATTATTTAGTATTATCCAAGCACTTCTTAACGTTTTGCGTCAAATTTTAGGCTTTACTCTTCAGCCACTATAGTTGCAAAAGAATGTCAGGTAGTTTTTAGCCATAATTTTTACGTGACTGCATTCCTGTTCATAGTATGTGGAACCATTAAATTATAGTTCACATCGTCTTAAAATTCTAAAATGTTGCATGTGTACAATATATCTGAATAAATCTTTAAATATTTGTTGTTGCGCTCCTTGTTTTCTTTCTTTATTAAAGAAAGACTTACAAACGAATGCATTCACCACAAAATGCAAATGATTTTTTGACAGGTAAAGGTATGTTTAAACGGAGTTTCTACTTCTGTTGTATCTTGATAATTCAACATCTAACGTTAACCGTAGTTCACGTACCCCCACAAATTTGAAAATCATTCTGTCTCTTTTCTGCACGCGTAACATCACTATATTTTGTTTTCTTTTCTTTGTATAATTAATGTACCGTATGCACGTGCACGAAAAATGGTTATCTTTTATAAAGTAAATGCACAATATTCTCCTCTAGCTTCAAGTTTGAAAATAGGTCCTCAGAATGCAGTGAAAATCTAATAAAAAAAGAATGATGTGAACAAACAGAATAAATAAAGTATATCCAAATGTGTTTGTGACTACATGAAATTTAAACTGTCCGTCAAAAGCTGGAAGTTTCTTCAAGAACGTTGATTACATAAGGATTGGGTTAGGTTAGAGATAAATATATGGCTGTCAGTGTACAAATATGGCTGCCTCAAAGTCAGTGGCGATTTAGCCAATGAAAAATTAGCAACAAGCATGAAAATGAATTCCGCAAAACAAGAAAGGTTCATGTTGGTATTACAGAACTGGACTCGAACATGACCTGTGGATAAGGAATTAAAAATTAGACGTTTCTCAGCAGAATACAATTGAATTTGATGGACCATTATAATAAATACCTACATACTTAAGCAATCACGTTTAGGATTATTTTTTATTAGGCCTCCATGTATGTATGTATGTATGTATGTATGTATGTATGTATGTATGTATGTATGTATGTATGTATGTATGTGTATGTGTATGTGTGTGTGTGTATGTATGTATGTATGTATGTATGTATGTATGTATGTATGTATGTATGTATGTATGTATGTATGTGTGTGTGTGTGTGTGTGTGTGTGTGTGTGTATGTATGTATGTATGTATGTATGTATGTATGTATGTATGTATGTATGTATGTATGTATGTATGTATGTATGTATGTATGTATGTATGTATGTATGTATGTATGTATGTAACGTTTTAAGGCATCTCGTGATAATAATAATGGCCATATAAGTACTAACTCAGGTAAAGTTCCAAAAATATAAAAAGACTAACAGGAACAATAGTATATTTTATAAAGGAAAGCAATAACAGTCCCAGAAGGAATCAAAGTATTACAGTTTACAACAAACGGATGGACTAAACAGCATTTAAGTCGCATGAAACTGGTTGATAATTTTGTCTGTGCTACCATAACACACGCATCACGTTTTACAAATTGGGATCAATAAAATGCTGTTACATGTTCACATAGAATTATGACTTTATAGATTACGATGGCCTTATATCTTCTTAAAATGTTTTCTCAAGCTTCTCATATCATAACTGCACAACTTCGATAAATGTTGGTATATTTAAAGTTTAGGACACGCAGTTGTCCTACATAAGTCTGTAGAAAGTCATTAGTTGAGCTTGGTCTATATGTAAGGGAATCTTTGAAAATGACATGTACCAATGAGGGAGTCAAGTATGATTTTATCCATTTCAGTCCATGGAACGTCGTTGAGGCTACGATCTTATCCTATTCCTTACACTCAATGTAGAGCAAATAAATCTATTGTCAAAGATATAAAGGCGACTATAGTAGAGTTATTCAGTTAGACATTTTGCTAATAATAAAGTTTCTAAAACTATATAAGGTCAATTATACTGATATGTCTGTACTTTATCCACAATGACAGATAACACAATATTCTCATAGTAATTCAATTTCCAAATAAGGTTTGCTATACCATATATGGATATTCTACGATATGTTATTCAATAAATACAGTAAAACATGTTATGAGCGACCTCTGCTATTTGCGACCACCTGTCAGGTACAATCATAGTCATAATACATGGATCGGGGACATCTGGTTATGCCATGGCGAGAAGCAGTTGCGCCTGGCAAGGTATTTCGTAAGAGAAGAGCCGTATTGGACCACAGTGTAACTATTATTTTATTTTATTTTGAGAAACAAGCTGTTGTATGGGAGCTAATATGGTATAGGTAAACTATCGCAACGAAAAATTTGAAAGTGTGTATGAAAAAAAAAATTCTGCTTTATGCTGTCACTGTAACAAACCACACACATCCCGTTGACGACGAAACTTATTTACCTTCGAGAGAATATCTCCACATCCGTTCCTCTGATTGCCGGTCCGATTGAAAACGAATCACACAATACTACAGTTAAAGAGAAATCTAAAGGAAAAATAAAAACATATGGGCGGAAGTGTCACCTGTAATTCTCTAAGATTGGTACTGAATGTGACCCTTGATAAATTGTTATTACAGAAACTATTCGATAAACATGATAAGAAAGCAGAAGAAAGATACCAGGCTATGCACAGAAATATAGATTCAATTCTGAATGATATAAAAAAGCATAGATACTTTGAGGTCTGAGCTTCAGGTTGTTAAAGAAGAGCCTAAAAGCAGTGAAATTTATAACCGTCGATATTGAGGAAAGCCTCAATTTTGGCGAGGAAAGAGTGACAATATTGCAGAACGATAGGTAAGCGAGAGCTCCAGACCCTGGATGAGACAATAAAGAGTCGGTCAAACATCTGGAGTAGAAAATTCTTCCCATGGAAAATCAAGAAATACAATACAACTTTTTGTTGTTTCACACAAGATGATCCAAGGAATACCATTTATTAAGTGGCCAAAGAAGTTCTATATAAAGACTTGGTCATCAACAAGCAAGAAGTACACGATATGTGGCTTGTGAATGAACACCGATCTTTTACTAAAGTTCCTCGTCCAGCACCCTTTATAATGAAATTCATTTGTTGGGTATATAGGGAAACTGGTGTTGTGCAGTGTTAAAACCTTGCAAGTCTCCAAGAAGACAATAGTAACTGACATGCACGTCCCTGTGAAAGTAGAACATGGTGTTTATGTCTATCGAAAATACGGGAACATTTATACAAATATAATGAAAATAAAAACAAGATTTGTAATTGGAAACAAGAAGGATGTCAAAAATAGATTGGTAAAAAGAATCTATCTAATATTGGACAACTAAACTTGAAAAGCCAGACATTCAGTACTTTTTCACTGTATGGTGTAGTAAACATCTCACGGTCAAAGCATTAGACTTTTCCGTGTTTTATATATATATATATATATATATATATATATATATATATATATATATATATATATATATATATATATATATATATATATATATATATATATATATGAATCTATCTTTTTTACAAATTTAAATTAGAAATCTGTTTAACACAATAGGTCCATTTTATTTCCATAATAGGGTTTATTCAATTTTTATTTTTGTTCTTACAATTGTCTAAAAATCCTGGAAGATATACTTAAGAACTTTTTTCAAGCAAGTTATTAGGCTTTTAAAAAGATTCCAGGCACTGACTACAAACATGATAGAGGAACATATAGAAATTAACAAATAAGCGAACATGTATATATATATATATATATATATATATATATATATATATATATATATATATATATATATATATATATATATATTCAATTTAATTAATGAATAACAAATCTAATGTAAATATGTCATTTTCATATCGAATGTTTCCTTTTTTTAGGATAGGGGCGACATGAAGTATATTGTGAAACATCTTAATCCCTTGTCTTGCCTTACATTATAATTTGCTTTATCTCATTCTGCATAAGGTGCCCAATGATTATGGAAATGTAAATCTTTTTTTTTATAATTTGTTTCATATATACCATTTCTTTTTCAAGTTTTTTTTCTAATTTATGCTTTGAAGAAAAAAATATTTAAATTTACGAAGTATCAAATTCTTTTACAGTAAGAAACATAATATTGCATAATAAATATAAATATAAAAGATATTAAACACATTATGACATCTTTCAAAACTTTTAAGTGTGCTGACTATGAAAATGTATGAATGCACCCATCATTAAATTGGGACCCAGGTTTTTGACTTATTGCAATATATATGCTATTTTATCTTTTGGTTATATTGTCATATCATTTTTTGTCATGCCTTTAGCATGTGACTGGTAAGGCCTTTGCCTGCTTTTTTTGCTTTGAATTCTTTATTATTTTGCGTTACTTACAGCTCTTTTTGTAACTTTATTATTGTTATTATTATTGTTATTATTATTATTATTATTATTATTATTATTATTATTATTATTATTATTATTATTATTATTATTATTATTATTATTATTATTATTATTATTATTATTATTAAATCAGTATTAAATACTGTTTGCATATCATGTACTTTCTATAACGGTTTGCTTGCTTTCTTTGTTGCGAAAGAATGAATGTAATTGTGGAAGTATTTGCATGAAATGTAAATATATTATAATTGTTAAAATTTCTAACGAAATAATATGCTCTATAATACCGAGAGAAAAGTAAAAACGTTTTATGCATTTGTGCTTCTTACTTCTGTTTCTTCTTTATGTTCTTTTATCCATCGTTAATGACGTCTTTTCCTATGTGAAAGGCAAAGGTACCAATTTTGTTTTTCCTTCTTAGGATGTTATGGACAGTTTATTAAGATTTGATGCAGTGAAATGCCATATATAGCTGAACAGAGTAGTTTTTCCAAATATATGTAACTTTCGGACATTATATGATGACTAGAAAAATTACGGTTGCACTAATGAATTGTGAGAGTTTAAGTGACTAATCAAAGAGAAGAGATATCTTACATTTTTAATAATTAAAACATTTACCAATTTGGTTTCTACAAGCTAAAAATTTCTTACAAAAACAGTATTATATACGCAGTCATTGAGAATGTTGACGCTTATTCTTAGCAATTTTTCAAGTCAGTCTAGAGGAGAAAAAGTTCTTTTTAACAAATTACTAATTTAAAATTAAACAAATACGAAAAGTCATAAACAAATAAGATTATTATTGATATGCAAATAGAAAAAAAGAACATAACGTAATTAAACATTTATTGTCCAAATAAAGACTCTCCCAATTTGTATCAACTCATGAGATAAAAACTCATTTAAATGACTATCGTGATAACGTAATAATCATAGAAGGAGATTTTAATTTAGTTATGAATCAACAACCTAATACATATAATTACGTCAGACTCAACAACAAAAGATAAAGAGAGAAATTAGTGGAGATCACAAATGAATTTAGACTCATTGATATCTGGAGAGAAACTCATGGACAAAAGAAAAGAAATACTTGGAAGGGTAAAAACAAAAGAGCAAGGCTTGATTTTATTTCAAAGATTTCATAGACCTTGCTTATTGATATTGAAGCAGCGGCTATTATACCAAGGTATAAGAACAGGCCATAAATAACCTCTTAAAACATCTTAACGTTACTGTATAAAATTGGGAACTTCATGAAATAAAATCATATTGAAAGTTTAATAACTCACTACTTGATGAGATGACATTTTAAAAATATAAAGGAAATCATTAAAAACATTAAATTACAATATTTGTCTGATATTTATGTCCAAAATGATGCCAATGATATTTCAAATGATGAAATACAATCTAAGATAAATGAGCAATTTTTTTAATATTCTTCTAATAGCTAACAAAATTGGAGAGAAACCAATATCTTGTTTTTCTTTCAAGAAAAGAGAAAGAGAGACTAAAGAGAAAGCTCTAAATAAAGAAAATAATTTATCAGACGATGATGAAATTGTTTGTACTAATTTGATAGGTGATTAACAAAATGAATTACAAAAATTGCTCCAGGAAAAGCTCAAGGGACATATGATACGGCTTAAAGTTAGATCGATTGAAGAGGGTGAAAAAAGTGATAAAATATATTTGCAACTTGAATTTGAAATTATCTCTGCAAATATATGAAGAGTATTATTTATAAAAACAACACTATTATACCAAACAAAACTAAATACTTGAAGAGAAAATCCTATTATGAAAGTCTATATGCCTCAAGAGATGTACAAAACAGATCTCAGCTTAATACTCGATGACTATCATATTCCAAAACTAAATGCAAAACAGAACGAAGAATTAGAGGCAAATTTTTTTTCGTAAGCTTTTCCTGCAATTTTAGAAATTTAAAAAAACCTGAAAAATTGTCCAAATTGTTTATTAACAATATTGTCCAGAGTAACTGGAAATTTCTTTCATGGCAAAATGTGAATGAAATATATTATGTTGACACTAACTGTTTACAATATGCAGGAATCCTTAACTGTGTGATATCATTTATGAATCTTTTGAATCCAAACCAGAAATTCTGAGATTCGAATGCAAAAAAGAGATTAATTCTTCTTGAAACTAAGACAAATAAAATAAACAAAAATATTAGAAATAATAATGGGGGTTCTCGGTCCATATAGAATATGTTTAGAAAACAATTTCATGTTTAATATTTTTCTCCAAATTTCCATTTTATTATTTTTTGTCTTCAAATTATCGTCGGGACTTGTTTTTCAAATACTTAATTTTTTCCCAAAAGAATGTGATAATGGCCATAAATTATTTCCTTGTTCAGCTGATCGTGCGTGCTAACAGGCATTTGTTATCCTTCCATGTTTGGTCTAGGTCTCGGTAAAAGAATAAATCTCAATCCTCCATTTATACGATCTAGATATCAACTTTTGGAATTACGAACCCCCACTAACTCATTTTTACCATCATCAATCGAAAAATTGACTAATCATTGCAAAAAAGTTTAAATACATACGATATCCAATTTATTATTGCGACAGTAAGCTCGTTAGAGGAAAATGGCGGACGTAAATGACGCATGGAAGTGTGTCAAATTTACGCCCATTTCTACTAGTTTTTACCCTGCAGTAAATATGTGTTATGGTCTAATAATATTTCCGAACACGGCGCAGAATATGTTTTTTTAAAATTATTAAGCTCTAATATTTGGTTGTGACGACGTCATCAACCGTTATTTGTACTATCAGATCTTTAACTACATATTTCAGTTATGGAAATTTATGCAAAAATTATTAAATGATTCAATTTGAAAAAAAATAAGTTTTACATTTTATCTTGTAAAATTAGCTTCATGACGTAATTTAACACTGGGTAGAAATGGGCCACTTCCTGTAATGACCACGCTATTCAGGGTTTGTGACTGTAATGGTGAAAATAAAGGTTAATTCGCCGGATTGGGTTCATGTGATGGTCGTCCGAGAGTGATGCTCTGTTACGTTACTGATTTTGGAATGGATATGTGTAGTTTTTCAGTCTTATTACGATTATGAAGAAATAAAAGACGCATGAGCAAAGTTGAATCGAGCGGATAGCTGTGGCCACCGTTGCATTTCTTGTGTTAATTGATAATACCGTTATGGTGATTTCATGTTGTCAGAAATTTCGTCGCACTTTATTGATGAAACTGCAGACACCTGTGGTATAAATTGCCACACTGCATACATTTTGTATGTCCTTGTACGAGTCACACGGATTTAATCATAAAGTTCCCGTGCTCTATTGACACGATAAGTATATCCTTGTTTGTTGTCTGGCATCGCATATGTTTTAAGTTATGACTGTACGAGAAGGACCCACAAGACACTATAACTTCTTCTCTGATAATGTGTTCCCAATTATGTTGCTTGCTGCCTAAATCTTATCTATGAAGCAACCGGACACGAATCATCCGAATGAAAATAAAGTCGTATCGACTTATTTTGGGTCTAATGTTTTCAAGCCTTGGTGGCGTATGTCGGTTTCATACTCATTCAATTAAATGTTACTTCCAACACGATGTAAATTTCTTATCTTAAGGCTATGGTGTGAGTTTTCAGCTACTATTGCTTACTAAATAAAGGTATGAATATATTTGTGAACTAGATGTTTCGGGTTTGTGTTGTTTTTGAAACTAATGTCAGGCATGCACACCTTCCAAAGTTACTCTGCAGTATGCTGATAGTGATTTAACAATGGTCGGCTAGGAAGAAGAGCTAGCGTCCCATAGCTGTAAACACGTGGGTTTGGGACAAGTAGAATATCTCAAAAACAGCTTGGATGACAACTATTTTCAATTACATCAGCCTGTTTAGTACTTAAGTATACACTGTTTTGCAGAATTGTCATCTGGGAGAAGGGTTTGTGTTTGCACTGTGAGCATCACATGGTGACAAAAATGACCTTCAGACATGAAAATTTGCAGGTTAAAATTTGGGTTTGAGGTGCATAACTTCTTCTGCTATAAACTGCCTTTGACTTCTCTGGTCAAATGGATAATATTCTTAACCATTGTTTCAATATAGGTATAAAATTATGGACCTTTTTGACCTAACTTTTTTAATGATTTCTTTTATACTAGGTTACTGATTGCGGCATTAAATTTGTACATAAAAACTTACCCCTACCTCCTTATCGCATGTGTTGGCGCCATTTTATTTACATCTTATCACAATCTCATTACCGTTAATAGTAGGGTATTTCCAGTTGCGACGTGCGAATTTTTTGTCATGGTGACATATTATGGAGCACAATTAGGAAATGTCCTTGTTACGAATCCAAGATTTAACTTCAGAGCAATCCAAAGAGAAACAGATTAATTTGAGTCATTAGTATCCACTGTATTGTTGATAACACTGCATATACATATAAATGATTAGTTTGATTACAAGCAATATGTAACTTTACCCATATTGAAGTTTAAATATGTGTTTTGTTTCATAAACATGATGTAAAATTACATATATAGTTCTCCGACGACTGCGTCTGTAAAATAAAAGCTTGTGAAGAAAAAAGATATTAAAATTTGTAAGCAAGTAGCGATATTACTGAAAAATTGTTAAAGCTACGTTACAAACCCAAATCACACACACACACACACACACACACACACACACACACACACACACACACACAACACAACACAACACAGAGTAAATAGTAAGCATTTCTGAACAAAAAAGGAAACAAAGACAAAAAAGAAAACAAATGTGGTCAAGAGATATTTTAGACGTTTTTCTATAGTGATATTCAGCAGTTGTATGAGGACTATTTAATTTCTTTCAGTATATGTAAGGAAAATGTTCAGAGTTTTTGATAGTATGCTGAAAAACCGATTCTAACTTTGAAAACTAAAATATATGAGGCTGTAAGTTACAGACTGGAAACCAGGCTACAGTGCCGAAGTCAAAATAGTGGTCGCATTCATTGTTTATCTTTGGAAATAATTCGTATCGCCTTGGTGTGAATAAGGACTTTGTTTATTAAACCAGTCAGAGGGATTTTTTCCCCCTGATTAGACTGATAGTGTTATATGCTTTTGTTTTTGTTGCTCCCCTCATCTCATGTTAGAGTGATTATGTCCCACGCATCTAGCGGTTTAAGCATAGGTAAAAACAAAATTTTGGACATTATAAAGGAAATGTAAATTAAAAATGATTTAATATGCTAATACATGTACATGTCGTTTTCAAATAAAACATCATTCATGTTTGTGTCATATATCTTTAAATAGTACTGACAGTTTTACTTTAGAAATGTTGTTTTGTACAAACTTATCATGAGATTACTTGTATTGAGAGACCGTTTTGGTGGTCACTCTTGACATGTTTTACAGTACTATATTTACTACGACCTGTTTACATTCCCCAAAAGTCACCGATGTCTATATATGGCACACACAAAAACGAGGCTAAAAAAGAAATGAGTAATCAATTGAACAATTGAACTAATATGGCGGACAATTAAAAAGAAAATATCGAATTAAGAAGGTAAACGATATTTTACACGTTTTTCTATAGTGATATTCAGCAGTTGTCATTAAATATGAGGACTATTTAATTTCGTTTAGTATATGTAAGAAAAATGTTTAGAGTTTATGTTAGTATGCTGAAAAACGACGGGTTTGTATCACACCACGCTGCTCCGTTGGTATTCAAAGGATTATTTATCAGGGCCGTGCAGAGGCCCAGATACCCGAGCAATTTTCTCCTCCCCCACCACCACCATGGGGTACCACCGGCAGTCAAACACAGCAAATTCTGCCTGCCGAAAGCTGGGGGGGGAGGGGCAAAATCTGAATGTAGCTCGGGGCCCCCAAATCCTTTGTTTGGCCCTGAGGCTCTTGCTAGTACCCCGTCCACGAAGCGTGTTAGTACTATGGGACAATGTACTGCAGTAAGAATAGCACGATATTAAATTATTGACAAACTCTGTGTGAAATAATATTTTTACAAGCCAGGGGTCTTTTGCTTGACCGAGCGGTGTCAAAACCCTGGCTCGAATCCCGCTTGGAAGTCATAAGTTTACCCCATATTTCCAAACACTTCTATACAACTTCAGTTGTAAGTTGGAAAGCCCGACGTGTCCATTCCATGCATAAATTATACAATAATCAATACAAGACCACATTATTTACAACTTGCAAATTAGCCATCAACCGCACATCCTCACAGTCTCTCTACATTAACTTTCCGTTCCGCTAGTAATTCACACCGTAGAAACTGTACAACTATCCCTAACACGGGGTACAATTTAACTACCCACCTGAGGCCAGTCGATCTACCATTTCAAGGCACATCACACCAGTAAACATACATGACATTTGCCACTATGGCAACATAAACGGTATTTACCGAGTCCTTTCTCATTTATCTCAATGTGTAATTTATCGGTTTAATACCATAAATACTGCCGCTGAAGTCACAACACCGATGCAAACCACTAGTTTTTATAAAGTGCTACATCACGACAATGACAGTCATGGGGATTGGGTCTGAGTTCGCTACTCATTCGCCATGGCATCTCAGAAACTCACTAACACTTTCTCTCCGTGACGTTTACTCCTAATAATTGACTAATATTTCGTGCTAAGGAATATTTCCCACTGCACCGAATTCCAATAATCAAACATGTAATCACACAAACCTACAAATTGCCTAAAGTAAATGCGCATCTCCTTAATTTTATTACAATATATACCGCGGTGCAATAATATACATCATGGTGTTACGAATAAATACCGTGGTTTTCAATATACATACCCTGACATTAATTGATGATTAGTAGTTTAAGGAACCGATTGTTGATGTAAACCATGGCATTATTTAACACATGCGATTTATACTAATGCATAAACATAACGGAATACAGTTATTTATGCATGGTTATAATTAGGAAGTACAACTGTATATCATGAAATTAGGCGATGATGATAGCATTAAACTAAGCCCCAATTTCGCCGACAAGCGTTTTAAAGTAAATTCTTAACTTATCATATTTTGATTGGTCAATTATAAATGAGACAAAAATTTCAACCAATCCGATTGCGGAATTTTAGACTCATTTAAGTCCAGACTTAGTTCTGTTTGTGAAATTCAGGCCAAGTTAATTTCTTTTGATACAAAACATAATTACATATTCTCTAAATTGCAAGAATTGTGGATGTGTAATTTCGTTTTTGAAATGGTAATTTAAAACACGGGGTTTGGGGTAACTGCACATTCCAACATCCACCAACACTCCATACCTCGGTATTCACTACCACCTCCAGACTGTGAACCAGATGTCATAATACAAATCCGTCACATTCATTGTGTCTTGATGGTAAGGGTGAAGATGCAAGTTTGATGAAACTTGAGCATAAACAATATTGTCGAAAATGCTTTGGTACATAAAAATGATGACAGGTTTTGAGAAAAGAAATATGTATTGTATGATTTCATCATGCCGACTTCTTAGAATGTTCAACTAGCTATGTGAATTATAATCGAGCACATACATTAAATTTATAAGTTTAGCTTCAATAACTATTTGGTCCTTTAAAATAGATGACTAATTCTGTATGCTTATTAATTTTAGCTAAAATTACCTATTATATTTCAAAAAGTGCTACGTCGTTTTGTTGCTATGTTTAATTCGTATAAATACATGCAAAACAAATATCAGGAAAACTCAGAATCGATTGATAACTTTCACAATGAAGCTTTACTGCAAAAACATAGCAGGTGTAATTTCAAATTACGTATTCCAGCCGCACAAAAATTTTTCATTCTATTCATCTACTTCTTATTTATATAATCACTTTTAGGAAAAGGTCTGATGTGGCTTTCTTGTGTAGGCCTTTCATGCAACTTGAAATATTTACCTTCCCAGGGATGACCCTTCACCAACCTTCGATAAAATGTGTGAAATTATCTGCATGGCATGTTAGGATAAAATAATTGCTTAATTCGCATTTTTAGTTGTGTTCTCGACCTCCTCAACTTTGCATCGAAGGTCTTTCTGTTTCTGTGAAGAATAACCTCGTAAGAAGTTGACGTTTTGCATTGGACCGGTATTCAGCCGGGCCATCTGGACCCGACTGGCTTTTGCACTACCCTGAAGTACCTAGCCCGATCGGGTTTAAAAAAATGAACAGCGCTCCTCCGACCCTTCACAATTAAAAAGGACGTTGTTTTATGGTCGACAAATATGATGATGAGAGAAGTGTGAGTGAGTAGGGAAATTGACAAAATGTTAGTAGAACACCAGACACGGTTAAAAACTGACCTAGTCAGGTATCCGGCAAAAGTTTCATACCCACTTATCACTAGCAATAATGTAGAAGTTTGGTGCAAGAGTTACTTATCGTCATAAAATGGCCTTTATTAAGAGGTCTGACAAGCGTGACACATACTGTATTGCTTTTCATGTGTAGTTAATGTCAGCAATGCAATTTCTAGTGATTATTGTTACTAATCGTTTCGTTAAAAGTAACACAATGAAAGAGTGAAGACAACAAGCTTTGCAAATTTTAACAAAAAATAATGTATTTTCCTAGAAAACATGGAGAAAATGTATATATAAAACAAGACTTACGATTTACGAAGGAGATCAAAAAATTTGTTCTGAAAGGTTACAAAAACACATAGGTCCTGTGAATAAACAGTTCTAAATTGATAGTCTGAAACTCAGTTCCGGTTCAAGATGGCGGATGGCGACGTCAGACGAAGGCTAACACAAAAGGTCCAGCATTTTCACTGTGAAGCACAATTTGTATTGTTCTGTTCCAATTTGGAAATAATTTCAGCAAATGTCTTTGTAAAAAGCCAGTAGTGTTGTTCTAAATGCAAAATAATAGCTACTAACAATACACAGGTTGTTCAACATACATGTGAAAGAGCAACGTTTCCAGCACAAAAATGCCTTCTAAGGTATTAAAAGTCTATCAGATGTTAGTGACTCTCAACTATGACCGATGTTAGTGACTCTCAACTATGACCACGACTAACTACAAACTAAACATTTCTTACAGTTGAGCATTTAAAACACGCTAATACGTTGTTTCATGTACACATGTACAAAGGACACGTGTGATTTCGAAATTACACTCGGGTATTAAAAAAACGTAAACAGACAATTATTTACATAGCTTTTCCATACTTGTTTACTTTTAACAAGAAAGCCCTCATGCGAAAATCGTGCTTAAACGAGTCACATTTACACGGTGTTTCTAAAATAATCATCACCATAACAATATTTGTATTTAATGATATAACAACTAAATTAAATTAAAATAAAAATAAAATGGAAAAATTAAACTCTTAACACACATATAATTTAACTATAGAGTCGTAAAATTCCCACAATTAGAAATGCATTATGATTGAAAACTATTATGTGCCCATCTATTCTCACTACTCTAAATCTTAAAATATAAAACACAAAAAAAGCGAAACCAACACATCAACAAACAAATTATTTTTCTAATCTTATTTATATATAATTTAGGAATAACTATTTTTTTAAAATCATTTATTGGATTTGACATTTTGGACAAGAACGCTACTTGGGGAACATTGAGAACTCATTGAAAGGCATTCAAGATTATATCATTGTAGTACATCAGTACATTCAAGACTTAGTGAATCAGCATCATGATAATCAAGAATCTTGTTTTATCAGGTTATTCAAGACGTTTGAAATATATTTGGAATATTCTATACGTTTGGACTTGTGATAGGACATTTAGGATTATCTAGGATTTATTTCATAATACCGTCAGAGTCTCTTAAATTTTCACTTATAAGTATAAATAGAGAAATATAATATTTTTTTATGTTACAAAATTTGATGGTTTCGCTTCTTTCTGTTACATTTTTAGATAGTTCAAGACTTAGAGAGACGTAACAGAAATGTGGTACTCATTCGGGATCTTAAAGTCTTTAAAATATTTCAGAGATATTAAAAATTGTTTTTAAAGTTCAAATTGACTTTATTTAGGAAGTTTCATTGTCCCTGTTAAAGATTTCAATTTCACACATTTGAGAAATCTTTAGTGAAGCCAGCGAGCTTTCACAACGTTTGAGTCTGTGAAAAATAAAATTGATGAGTTTCTTGAGCTTGTTAGACATGAAGATCTTTCTGAAGAGAAACCATATTTAATAAAGAAAGATAAAAGATCGGTTCCGCTTTTGGAAAAAAAATAAAGGAAAATATGGTTGAAAATACTTTGGTTCTGGTTGATACGCATGACTCTGGTCTTGATAGAAAATTAAAGGAATTGCAGTTTTTTAATATAAAAAACCCAAATAAAAACAAGATAGAATTAAAATTAAGGAACTTCAGCCTCAGAAAGAAACGATGAAAATGCAAAATCAGAGAGAGAGAGAGAGAGAGAGAGAGAGAGAGAGAGAGAGAGAGAGAGAGAGAGAGAGAGAGAGAGAGAGAGAGAGAGAGAGAGAAAGAGAGAGAGAGAGAGAGAGAGGGGGGGGGGGGCCAAGCTCGCTAGTAACCAAGACCAAGGATTAACAGAGTTCGAACTGGCAAACGGAGAACGTTCCCCCTCTTTACATATAATTGCAGGTTTTGATGTTACCAGAGATATTAGGTTAGTACCCCTGTTACGAGTTAATGCTCTTAATTTAAGTAACAGAAAATAATGAAAAGCAACAAGCTTAAATTTGTAAAATGCAACAAATAATATATTTCCTAAAATACAAAGTGAAATTAATAAAATGAACTTATTGAATTGCCAAACTAATCTAGAATTACAGACACATGTCCTAAGAATTTAAAGTTCTCAATAAACTTTAAAAAAGGACCCGATAACCTAATGGAAATACCTTCTAAAAAGTTCTTTATATTTACAAAATAAAATGTTAATTATTGTTAGAAAGTCTGTTACTACAATTATAATATGAAAGCTGCATAATGTCAGGTATCGGAGTCCCAATAACCTAGACCCAGACCAAAATGAACATACCGTATTTACTTCTAATAATAACGATCCTGATAGTAAACCCATAAACATATAAAATATTTTAGCTTTGTATTAGTTGTCTATAGAATATAAAAAAATCAATAAATCTGTTTAAGTAGAAAATAAACTTATTCTGGACAATGTTAAGTCCAACATGCAGTGTTACATTACAATAGCATATAATGAAATAAAAAATAAAATTAATACCAAATATATAACAAACGATGCATAACACCCTATTAAAGAAAAAGAGGTCAATAAATAGTTTCTATAGTTTGATAAAGTTACTTAAGATTTTAAACTTCCAGGTGAATATTGGATTTTATTATTACAGAGTGTACTTATTGGCAGAGGCCATGATAATTACGTTTAACTGTCGGGGCAATAGAATACTTGTTATGACGTGGTTAAGGAATATATCTTGAAAGGTAACGAGTTGGTGCTTGAGAAATATCAGCAAAGGTTAAGTAATTTTATTAAAGAATGTGGACAAACCTATATCGAAATGCAAGCAAAAAAGTGCACAGATTCTTGAAAGGTATTACTTAACCAAGGATGATTACGATAATCCCAGGCAGCTCATGTTAATTGAACACTTCAATGAAGAAGAGTGATCAGATTGAGATAAACCCAGACAGCTCATATTAACTGTTGTTGTTGTTGTTGTTGTTGGGCTTAACGCCATTTTTCAGCATACGATAGGCTATTCATGGCGGCCAGTATTAATGGTGGAGGAAGAAACCGGGAAATCACCGGAAAGAACCACCGACCCACGAGAAGCTACTGGCAAGCTTTCTCATATATCCACATTCACCGAATCCTAGACTCAAACCTATGCAGACAGAGGTGAGATGGCAGTGATTTGTAACGGACAGCGCTTTAGACCACTTGGCCACTCGGGGGCCCCTCTCATATTAACTGAACACTTCAATGAAGAAGAGTGATCAGATTGAGATAAACCCAGACAGCTCATATTAAATTAACACTTTACCCATTTCATCATTTCATCCATAGTGAAAGACCTATCACAATGAGCTCCTTGATATAAAATAACTAAGAGGTACGGATCATAATGATCCTCTTGTACTGTACATTCTCTCTTACCAGAGTGACAAAAGATAATTACTCGTCGAACAGGAACACGATTCTCAGATATCCTTTTAGTTCAGAGAGCTCTTAACAAGTTCCATATGCAAGTTCCATATTGTTATTTTGCAGAATTTGGGGTCCTGACGAGAAAATAAACACCATCCGGAGGTACCCGGTGGCAACGACTGGTCAATGAGCAATGAAATTGTCGTTTTGAGGTTATATTAACAGAAAAGTCTAAGTTTAGCCCAAGAGTCAATAAGACTTATTACAAGATCTTTAATAATATTTATTATCCGAAACTGATTTGATTGAATGATTAATTGGACCATCTCTTCCAAAATACTCTTTGAATATATTTATATGACCGATGTATTGCTTTCAATAAAGGACCGTTGGTTTTTGATCTCTTTTTAAAAAAGAGCATTGCGAAAGCACTATCTTTACTCTGTTTCTCATTTTTCAACCTGTATCAGAAATTTGATTTGAAAAAGTTATGCCAGATTCACATTTTGAAAACGCTTGCATGAGACTGATATGATGTTTATCAAAAGACTACCGAGAGGAAGACAAATTAAACTTTAAGAGTCATGGAATAATCGTTGGCATTTTCCAAAGTTTTGACATGTTGTTCGTCAATTTAGATCTTGATATCACTATGAAAGGAATTCTTCAACTAATATTACTATAAAAGGAATTCTTCAACTAATAGTTCATAACCCTTCAAGATACATCTCCTAACATCATCATTATCAGAACTCTATTGTACTGACACAAACTCTGCCAATATACGTACACTCTGTCTAGGCCATCTCAAATTTTCAGCAATTTTCTAAAAGTGAAGAATGTGTTTACCAACTTCTTTTTCTTTAACTTATGGTTCTAGTAAAATCAAAACCTGAACGTATGTGTAAAAAGGTTGGTGGCCTGCCTGTTCAAATTTTAAAATCTATATTGCATTTTCCTTTCTTCTTTCTTTCTGCATTTCCTTCTCTTCTCTCTTGATACGACTTTTTGCACTGCCTCTTTTCTTTTTCTCTGTCAATTTGTAGTTGTCTCTCTTCTCACTGCACTGATAGTGTCTCTCTCTCTCTCTCTCTCTCTCTCTCTCTCTCTCTCTCTCTCTCTCTCTCTCTCTCTCTCTCTCTCTCTCTCTCTCTCTCTCTCTCTCTCTCTCTGCATCAGTATTTCTGTTTTTATCCTTTGTTTTTCATCATTCTACCTTGCATTTGTACCCCCCTTTTTCTTTCTCAATTTGTTTCAATCATTTCTTTCTGATGTATTTTTTATCCCAATTCCAAAAGTACAGAATATTCTGAATCAATCCTGAAAACTCTACCCTCATTCACGGACGAAAGTCAAGCAAACAATGAAAATTAAATATACGTTAATGTTAGTTAAAACTACACGCTTGTAGGATGCTATGTTAAGGCCAATATCAGTTTCAAACAAGATTTAACGATGCGGCAAGCCTTAACTTATTCATGGAACGTCTTAGTCAGGATCAGTATTTTTTTTTTCTTATTCCAACTCACTGCATCTCCGAGAAACTTTATACCACGATACCAGCTTTGAAACATTTCATTATATGTCAACTGTTAACATAACATGATAGATCATTTATTGTACAAATGACTAGTAATTCCTACTTTATTAAATACGCAAATATAGCGGTGTAATACAAGCGATACGGTACAATGCAACCTATTTTGCCACCCCAATCGTGCGTATCAGCATGTCATGTGAAAGTAAACCGGTTGTTGTTGTGGGTTTAACGCCATTTTTGTTTTCAAAAGCGTTTCCCAATCACATTAATATTGACGATATTAGCCTTCTACAACGCGACTCCAGAATGATCCAAATGACAAAAATCTTTTTTTTTCTGTGACATACAGGCTAAAAGCAACAACTTTTGCCCATTACCTTCTTTTGCTACCGTCAGATGGCACTAGTTTAGTAGCTTTGCTGCTCTACTGACTACATGGTACATTTTTCTGCCAACAATCCAGGCCTTCTTAGTGTTAAAATTGGACCATCCAACTTTAGATATTGATTAATTGTATTGGACAAGCACATATTAGTTTTACAATTTCTTCCAAATTTGAGTCACTTTATTACCTTTATGGACTTTGTCTATTTAAGTGTCAACACGCGATAGTTGAACTCATTTGCTAGTTAATTTGACACTGACCTTTTTGCTTACTCTGTTAGTAACGGATGTGGTATTAGCGAGTTAGTAACACGCTGAAATACTAATTTATGATTCATTGTTCTCTACTAGTGTCGGTTAAGTTGAAATGCATCAAATGCAAAAAGTTAAAAGCAAAGGAAGACAACCGTGAATTTTTTTTTATGTACTAAGTATACATCGTCTATGCCATGCATTGTATGTAATCTCTGGAAAAGACACAATCAATCGAGAGGTAGCCGTTCGAACCTAGGTTGAGTTATACCAAAGATTTATAAAAATGATAATAGCAGTTGCTATCTCTAGCTTGGCGTCCAGCATTAAGACATTAGTATTAAGACTGATTCACCTGGTGTCTAGAAAATGTGATGTTGTATGTCTGCAACATGATGTTCCAGTGTTAGACATCACTATAAGCTGTCACAACAGCAGACTACGTAGCTATATGACTAAAATTGTTAAAGTTACGTTAAAAATACACATATGAACCCACACAACACACACAGATACACACACACACACACACACACATACACAATGTGCCGTCTTAAGGCATGGGCAGTTGCCTAGGGCCTCACGCTTCTAGGGGAATCATGCTAAACATATTGTTGATAAATAGTAAGGCCGGTAGAGCGCCATATTGCATTGCTTTGCCCAGAGCCTACAATGTTGTTAAGACAGCACTGCGCACACACACACACACACACACATACACACACACACACACTCACTCACACACACACACACACACACACACACACACACACACACTTTGGAGATATGGTAGATCCGGTGGCGGCAGTTCAGATTACCATCAGATCCAATTAAAACAATCAACACATTGTATGAGTTTCCCTGGATTCACTATTGAAATATTTAGGTAGGTAGATTTCAATAATTATCTTCATAATCCTATGTAGGGATAACGGGTTATGTAACCCTAAGCCTTTTTGCTTTTACAATTATACGAACGAATTATTGTTTGCATAGGGAATCCAGCTATCATTCCCTAGGTACAGGTCGGATGCTCAGCATTTCCTCCTCCTATTATCTATTATTCCTATGCTAATGTCTTTGGAGAACGTATCTAAAGAAGAAAGCAAATTTTTAAGTAAACCGTATTTCCCCGAGAATACTTACCTAGTTAATTACTTAAAACCCTCCTAATCACACCGCCATGTGATCATCTTCGTTAGTATACCATTTAGCTGAAGAAAAAAAAACATTAATAAAAAAATAACGACTCCTGCCTGGTGACAAGGCGAGGTATATGGCGGGAATTATTGCCATTGGTCTATTTGAGATAGACAGAAAAAGACGATTTTCATCCTTTAATAGTACTGGATTTCCGAGGAAGCAGGAAAAAAAAATCCATAACGTTAATGTGATTGGGTAAGTATTCTCGGAGAAATTCAATCAACTTAAAAATTTGCAAAGTCAAGTACACAATAGGATATACACAGCGTTCAGTATAAATGGTGGTAGAAAAACGCTGAAACCGGGTATGAACTACCTTACCACGGGAAGCTGCTGTCAAACCTTACCCATACCCTCATTGAGAGCGCCCGAAACTCGAACAGACGCGGACAAATGTGAGATGGCATTGGTCGGTAAAGGCGAACGCTTTAGGCCGTTCATTTAAAGCCCATGTTTTGTGCTTTATACGCATGAAGTTCATATGTGAGATGTAAATGGTTTCGGCGAGAGGCAATGAAGATGACCAAGCCTAAATTCAGAATCTTTTATATGAAATAAAACTACTTAGCTTTTAGCATCTGTGCATATTCAAAATGACTTAATAAGCATTTACCCCCAAAGAGGTCGTTTTTTAACCTAAAAAGTGAATCTTGATAAAAATTAAATTGCTGTACATATATTTAATTAATTGCTTAATTCAAATATTGAACATTTTCTAAAAGGCGCAGAAAGTGAGATTGTCCCATAAACTGAAATTCAAAACATCGTCACTTTGAACGGTTATATGAATTTTTTTGTCATAAAACTAAAAGTTACAAATAGAAACATTGGGATACCTTCCCAATATTTTAAACCAAATAATTTTATATCATAAAGACTATCATTTTTAAAGATGGATTACGGAGGTGCTCGGATGTAAGAGCTCGTAATATCGTAATAACTGTCTTTGATACAATACGATAGTACTGTATAGATAAACAAAAGTACCCCGATGTGACTGATGCTCTAATGGCTTGAAATAAATTTTAAGAAATTCAAGATGACAAAATTTTTTTCATTTTAACTGTGGGGTGTGAAATCACATTTGATAGTCTTCGCTGATAATAAGATTTTCAAATCAGCAGCTTTTGACTTTTTAACTTGGCATACTTTTATTTAAGAGCAAAATGGCGTCATTCAGTATGTTTGCCACAGTGGCCATCTTGAAAATCTTGTTATCACTATTTCACCTAAGCGAATGGACATAAAAACATGGGTTTTTCACTAAAGTGTCAATGCGACTTCTGTTATGTCTGCCAAAAGGGCCACTTTGAAAATACTTTGATAGCTGCTTCTCATAGATGGCTGGTGATATGTACACTGTGCTTGAATCAACAGATCTTTCATGATGAGTAGTTGGTACTGTAAGAGAAATGGTGTAACTCTAATATGGCCACCATAGCATTCATCTTGAAAATCTTGTTATTGTTGCTTCCCTATGAAGGAAAATCATATTAGCATAGGTTTCCCACAAGAAGATTTATTAAATGGAATGGCACTATTAGGGTCTCCTTGACGTCATTGGAAGTTGATTCAGCCATTCATTCAGAAGGAGTGGTGATAACAATATTTTAAAGATGGCCACTGTTGTGACAATATTTGGCATCAGATTCACAACCCATTCATTCTGGACTAACTATACACCATAACAAGTATTGTGGCGAAAATCCCATAGCAATATTTTAATTTTCATTCCGGAGGATTGGCAATAACAAGATTTTCAAGATGACCACTGGAAACCATATCAGATATCAAATCGGAATAATGTTAATTTTGGACAATCAAAACACCATAAAATGTTTTCTGGCTTAAGGCCTGTGGCGATATTATATTTTGTTTATAATAAATAGGGATTGCAATAATTGTTTACGGTCTTTGTGGCTAACGTATTTTAATAAAAAAGCTCCATTTTTATTTTGGCCAATATAAGAAATTGATATGAGCATCTATTCAGGATAGATTTTTAAGATGACCGCTTTTGTGGTATACAGGAGATCAGATCAGCACAATTTTTTTAAAAGAAAAAGTGGCAAAAACAAGATTTCAAGATGTTCATTGTGGCACCACTTTTGGGACATCGTAAAAAGCATTTTAGTGAAACCCAGACGTTGATATTACCATCCATTTAGGAGAAACAGAAATAGAAATATTTGTAATATGGGCATTATTGCGGCCATGTTTGATGTCAGCGTGGCACCATTTTAATATAGAACCAACAGGGAAGAAATGCATTTGCAGTAGCTGAAAATGGCATTTTTATAGAAACTTTTGTTCGTAGCAGCTAATGTGAAAAGGATATTATCTGGGCGATGACATAGTAATTACTGTATGTCAAGCCAGATCATATGCAACGAGCGTTAAATTGTTTGCACACATGAGGCCTTGCTTACATCGCATGTGAAAACATTTGAGTACAGTCTAATGGAGGCCGTCATCTTTGTCTTCTTCATTGCTAATACTGGCCCATACATTCGAGCCACATATCTTTAACCCGATCTCTTTTAAAGTTACTTCACTGGAAATTCATTTTTGGCCGTTACTATTTACAACAGTAAAATCTGACAATTGTATCAAATATATGATATCCAATGAATTATTCTGTTTTTTAGATTTTCCTTGCTTAGATTTCTCTTGTTATTTTTATTGTTGTTTCAACGCCTATAGTCCTGTTAATATTAATCCGAGACACTTGATATAATGTACAATTTTATACCTGTACAATTTTAGGTATGGTTGTAATAATCACATTTAGAAACGAAAAATACTTTAAATAAACTAAACATCAAAAACATTGCTGAAATTTATACTTACAAATTATATAAATTTTTTATTATGCGATGTTGTTCTTTGTGCTTTTGCTACTATATGAGAAAGTTCTTATTGCGCGGCAAAAGCGTGTCTTGCAAGAAATTCTAAATAGTGTGAAATATATGAGGTGATCCTATAAGATACATAAGCTGTTACACACAACAGAAGGTCTTTCCTTGAATTCTGTCGAATTTTACAATAGTCACTAATTGTGATTTATAAACTACAAGTATAGCGTATCATTGTCGGTGAAGGCAATAATTGTATGTATACATATGTAAGTCATTGTGTTTTCTTCACTGGCTTTTATGGTGTCATTGAGATAACGTGTCGGAATATTTTTGAAATTTATTTTTAGAACTGTTACGACTCTGTGGTCTAAAACTAAGTAACAGAAAGAGCAAACACCAATACATTTTTTTAAATTCAACAAATAAGTTCTATTCCTAGAATACAGTGAAAATTTGTAAAGAAATTACAGTATTGTCAATAAAAATACCAAATAGTAACACAAGTTATAATACAAGTCCAAAAGTAACAAGTTCCAAATGAATTCCAGTGATATTCCAAATCGGTTCCAATACTGAACGTGCTGATTTGCCTGTAGTCATGAAAGTTGTAATGTGCCAATGGCCTAAATTCTGATGATGTGATTTAGGTGCCGCTGTGCTGTTTCGTATTTATCATAAGGTTAGTATTTTAAAGAAAAAGAATTCCCTTGGGTTTCCTCACTATATATACTGTCTATTTAAAGACTGTATATCTTAGATACTGTTCAAAGAATCTTTAATTCACTTTATTTTGGTGTATGATTGATGGGTGTAATATGAGTTATAGAGTGTTCAGCTTTGCCTTTCTCCAGATGTGCACCTTTCAAAATAGTGCTAGCTCTTCTGCTCATTTTCACTTCCCAAAATTCAGAGGTAAATTGTAAGAAAAGAACCGATAGCTTTTTTTGTAAACATTTATGTATTTGGTAATTCATTCATTGCACTTTTAGAAACTGGTATGATGTAGTTTGGCAAAATTCATTTTCCCTATTTTAATAACTGCCAAGTATAGTGAACTTGAGAAAAAATCAGGTTGATTTTTGGAGCACAAAGGATCATTCATTTTAGTTAGCAGTATGCTAGGATCATTTAAAATTTCCCAAAATACAATATCCAAAGAAATTTCAGTCACGTTACATGAAAGTAGCATAGAGTTATGCAAATATTCTCTCCACTGTGCATGTTTAAAATGCAAACAACTTCACTTTACATACATCACTCTCTCAAAAATTCATAATAACTGGTAAGTGCCACCTAAAGTGTTTTAATGTATCACAATAATATAATCCAAAAATGTCATTGTCTGAATATACTGTAATTCAAATTAATGTTTATATCCAAGAATATTGTTGATGAGCAATTTGCATTTCCAGTGAATGATAAGTTGAATAAATAATGCCGCCCAAATGAAAATATGAACACAACAATAAAGCATGCGTTTTTGTTTTCAAAAGGCGCTTTAAATCACTAAGATCTTCGAAAAACACGTAGCTTTATAGAACGATACAAATTTCGTTGCTAATATACACCTTAAAAAAGGAACTGAAAGAGTTAAAATGTTTATCGACACAAAACGAATGAAGCAAAAGTTCTGTGGGGAGCATTCATTATTTGTGGTAAGGGAAAAACTTTAGAAATTTAGAGCACCCTCTGTTGTCATCATGCCATGATAATCTCTAGTATGCCATTATGACGACAAATTGTGACACGAGTAGGACAATGAAGACCATACTGATAAAATTTAGCATTTACATTGTTGGAAGGCCAAATTTGTGTGAAAACAACGGTTGGAATGATTTAATTGTAATAAGGCGAGTTTACAAACATAATGTACAACACTTATAATAACTAAAATCGCGTTTGCATACGACAAACTACAGAATCAATACAGTAGTTGGCAAACTGCAAGAAACAGTGACGCAGAAGGAAAGTAGATCTAAGCACTTGCAAGCAGCTATTTACAGCTTGCATCAATGAAGAAAATAGAAAATTCATGACTAGAATTATGAATGTAGCACTTGCAGGCAACCATTTACATTGATGCAGAAGGAAAGTAGGGCTTTAAATCTGCAACATACAATACAATATACATGTATAGAATTATGAAAGAAGTACTTGCAAGCAGCCATTTACAATAATGCACCAATGAAGATTAAAAAATACAAGCATAGAATTATGGCGGTAATACCCATCCATAGAAGTATAGCCCAAAATTTTTAGCTGCGTTCAATATGACATGTATATATATATATATATATATATATATATATATATATATATATATATATATATATATATATATATATATATATATATATATATATATATCCACGTCGTGTTCCGCAGTGCATTCTACGATGTGTCGAATAAGCCATGAGTAATAAAAGTGATGCCGCTAATTTGAACGATTAGTTCTATACATATTAACATTGATTTACTGAAATTTGTCCGTATTTGTAATAGTTATTGATATTGTTTTGTGTGTGACATGTGAACATTAGGTAAATTGATTTGTATCGTTATACAGTGTAATTATTGACGAAGACATGGGACGATGTATTTCTTTAAATATCAGACTTCAAGAGTAGTGCTCAAATTAGCTGGTGGTCTTTATAAAGTGGAAATACTACACCAAAGTCATGTATTTCTTGCATTTTCCCTTGAGCCCGTAACATGGATACCATGAAAGTGGTTAGAGATTTAAACTTGATTCCTTAATTTATAAAGTATAGAAAACTAACTTACCAAATGTGGTGGAATACATCAAGTACGGAAAGACGTGAGCAGAGAACGTTAAAATATTCCATATTTTTGTGGATCATCATAAGTGTATGCAATTAAATACTGTATCACTATTACTGTCAAAATAAATGTACAGTTGTCTCATTGTCTTCATCATAAAATGCTGCTTAGGGTAAGTAGAGGCCTCACATTTTTAGACACTCTTCTAATAGTTGTTCAGGATTGTCAGAAATCCCATTTTGCTTGCAAACAGTAGGTGTAGACAATCACCTCATATCCAATTTTCCATGTTCCGTACAAAATACTTTTCTCGTTGTCACGAAATGGATTATTCATAACTGTCAGTGGCATTTATTTTTCAATACATACAGACAACATATTGCAGTGCATTGCATTACAGTTTGCGGACAAAAATATATGAAATTGCTTTTAATGTAAATTATTCTTACAAACGCTCACGTCGAACTGATGTTCGATACTTAAGTGAAATAACTGGGAATCACTATTATCATCATTGTTTGCCATTTCTTTACACTCGGAAAACCATCTTCCAACCCATCGGTACTGACTTGTACGTTATCAATAGCTCTTAAACACCAATACGTGCATATATACATACTAATTATAAAAACAAATGCATAACAGTATAAGAATAAGCGAGTCGATTTAAGTAAGTATAAACTGTTTCTGAAAAAGTACAAACAAAACACTATCAAAGGAGTAGTTTTTTTTTCAGAAAGAAGTAAACACATATCTTCGGATGATTCATTTCTAGCCGGGTTCCACTGAAGTAAATGCAAAGCGAAGTCAGCCGTAACAGATAACGATTTTAAGTTTGACATGCACCTACGTATAAAATCAAGGTCAAGTATGTGGTCTGTATACATACGACAGACTATGACGCATATTTTGCTTAAGTAAGTCTGTACAGCTCGTCACACATAAAAAATAATACAAGTATGAAAACAAGCATATATATATATATATATATATATATATATATATATATATATATATATATATATATATATAGATATATATATATATATATATATATATATATATATATATATATATATATATATATATATACATATATGAAGAATAGTAACTTACCTACGTATAAACCATCCATTCAAGTTATGTCTAAGGCAAATAAACAGTATTCCAGATTTATTCACAATCCACTTAGCTCGGTTTTATTCCAAGAATAATGCGTGTCCTTGTGCAAACTTATACATACTCCACTCGCTTTCCTAGATAATTACATATAAGCAAATTTGTGTTAAGTTCTTTTTTTAACTGGCTGTCAAATCGCTCATTCAAAAGTAAATGGATCGCACAGGTAACGTGCATGACAGTTGCCTCAAACATATAAATGATTTACCTGGAGCGACTCGGTTAAAGCACACGGTATATAGAAATCACTAGGGCCGGTGTCTTTGTAAGCCTGCTTTAAATTTACACTTTGAGTCACTCCCGAAACAACACAACACAAGAATGTTGCATTACAAGGTGTAACTATAATGTTAGTCAGCTCTTGCCAGATTTGTATCGCTCAATTCAAACGTTAAGAGAGGTAATTTCCATGTGTAACCATTTGCCTACCCAGGAAATCAATAAAGACTAAAGGGTATATTTAATGCGACTGAAACCACTCTGAACATAATAATCTGTTCCAGAAGCAATCACACGGCATTTTGCACAGATTTAAAATTCATCTCATGACTGAATTTTGTGCCTGTTTCGACGTCTGTACATTATGTGTTTGATATAGCTCGAACGGTCTCCTCTTGAAGTGCATTCGTGTATTGAAGCGTAGACATTCTGTTGTCGATTGTACGGAAATAGTCACATGGTCTCTTAAGAAACCTTAGTCTCATTTCCACTAAACTGACTGAACACACAATTGAATGAATTGTCAACAATTGGATTTTATGCTCCGTCACAAAGTTTGTAAAGTCCACGGTTTTATGCGCTGGTCCCTTGCCATGGAGTAGATCGATGAAGGTGTTTGGGAAGACCGGAGGGGGAAGGTTCTTTTGCACACACACACACACACACACACACACACACACACACACACACACACACACACACACACACACACAGAGTTTCTTAGGGTGAAGAAGGAAGATGTGTTGAAAGCCATGTTAAACAAAGTGTTACTCGCAAACAATGATTAACCTCGCCAACGGAATCGCGTTTGGAGTTGTCTACAATATATAGGATGGTATGGGGGATTGATGTCGAGGCAACATGGTGTTTCGAAGCCTTGCCGAGAGATATGACAGTTGGCACATGTTACATGGGATATAATTTAAACATATTACCAAATAGTTGTAGGTCTAAGCTAACGGTTGTGGATGAAGCAAACATTACTGCGAAATACTAATCTCAACGTGTAGTGTTTACATATAAATTGTCATGACGAAACAAGTGTAACTGCTCGATGCTTCGTCTGTCCGATCTCTGTTTTCCAAACAACCGTTCCATTATTTTAAAGGTTCGCAAGAGCGAAGAATATAGAGGTCAATCGCCAGAAGGTTCACTGATCCGAGGGTTTATACCTTAGAAAGAAAAGTTTTAACAAGGAATTCGTTGGTCCAAAGGTTTGTTAATCCGAAAATATTTTAAAGACTGTTCACGAGTCTGAACGTTTTTGGTCTGGAGATATTTAAATATGGGTTTATTGGTTCTAGCATTCAACATTTTAATTCTTTCATTCCATTTTAATCATCAGGCTAAAGTACTTTCGGACTGAGCTCGTTTCGGAACAATGAACTTTAGGACTAACGCACCTTTGGACCACTGAACGTTGGGGTCATTAAACCCTTCTTTCGGAATGATGACCCTTCGCATCAATGAACCTTCGAAACAGAAAACGTTTCTTTCGTACCATACAATTTGGTCACGGTGATAATTAATTGGTTGGTATTACTGCAGTCTCCACGACATATCACGGTCACATACAATTGGTTGGTAGGACTGCAGTCACTAGGACATATCACTGCGACATACAACTGGTTGGTAGTAGTGCATTACAATATCGTCCACCGTCCTAACTCCGTTCCCGTCCATGATTTGTGTACAACTATGACGTCATCAAATGGGTCACTAGTATTTATTGACATCGACAGCAAAAGTGAAAAATAAAAAAGTATTACACTAAATGAGATTTAAATACATACAACAATTCAAATTGAAAAAAAACAATGCAAATATCCAATTTACGGTTCATGTGCCCTTCGTGACCATCACACCAAGTGTTTTGGATATGACTTCAAATGAGTGCAACATAAATTATTCGTTTTATATATTAAAGTTTCACCAGAAAATTAGTCGAGAAAACTGGAAATAACTCTATAAATAAACAAAAGTTAACAGAGATAGGTGTTTGTACAATAAAGTAAAATTCATCTATTCAAACCATAGATTTCAATGATCTTTCCTGAGAGTAAGATCAGAGTTACAACTACATTGATTCAAACTAATGTGAACCATTTGGACTTGATATTTTTTTTTTGAAGTTTTAAATAGTAAAGAAATTAAATTACTTGTTCTAGTGGTATTTGATTAGCGACATATATCTATTTGTAACTACAACGATGTAATCTTAGTTCCTTTATCAGTAAGAATTAACTGACAAGGTATATTTTCGGCTGTAATGAAGTAATAATCCAAATACATGGTGTAATGGCTGTATAATCCAGAGTCGCTGTTCACGTATAGATTTTATTAACCTTTTTCTAGATAGGAAATCTACGTCAGATATTTCTGAGAAGGTTGTTGTTGTGCTGTTAACGCCATTTTTTTTAGCACACGATAGGTTATGTACGGCGACCAGTATAATTGGTGTAAAAAGAATCTGGTATAACCCCGGGATGAACAGTCGACCCTGGATAAGTTGCTGAAAAGTTTCTCTCACTCACTTAGACTCTAGTAGTAGATGAAAAGGCTGATTCTGGCGCAAAAGTTATCCCCCTCCTCAAAACAAATACAAATTACTTCTCTTAAGACCTTAAAACACCAAAGTTTTTTCACCTACACAAAAACTAAAGGCTGATTCTAGCGCAGATATAATTGTATAAGGTAATTACCTCTCTCAGTAGATGAAAAGGCTGATAATTGTATAAGGTAATTACCTCTCTTAGTAGATGAAAAGGCTGATAATTGTATAAGGTAATTACCTCTCTCAGTAGATGAAAAGGCTGATAATTGTACCAGAACGGTGCAGGTCAGTTCACAAGTAAGTGATATTATATCTCATCACCAATGATTAATGTTTCAACTGATGATATTAAAAATATTTCATTATCATGGTGATAGAGACTAAACTTTACTTTACCGCTCACATGACGACGGGACTCAAACAAAACTTTCATTTCTAGTTTGTTTAGAGGATATTTTTTGTCGATAAAATATACTTTTGACCGATCAAGATCAATTGTAAGTTTAGTATATTTATGCTGACTAATCGGACAGTGAAAGTTGTTAAATTCCGCTAGCAACTTTTGATACAATTGTTCGAGATAATTAAAATACTCGCTGTCATCAGATCTGATGAGCGAAAGTTTTAACTTGTCACGGGTACCACTAAAACATATGCCTGATGTTTCATTATTAATTTCAACTGTCAATGGTTTGCCGTCCATCATTAGATATTTGATTTTGCTAGTGTAGCTATTTGTTACTGTCAAATTTTCAAACATTATTTTATAAGTTTAGATAAAATTTCAGTTTGCAAAGATAATGTCAAATATATCTCTATCATCATGACAATACCCAAGGGCAAATGTATCTACCCCATTTTCACAATAGCGTTTATCATCAAAATTGCTCAAACCGCGTTTGATAAGGACATCTGTTTCGAGCTTATGATGATTTGTCCGAATTGACATAGCTCTTATAAAACTAACACCGCCATCAAGCGCATACTTGTAGTCATCAAATTTCATAAACTTTTTAACAAAATCGCGAGGCAGACCTTTTGCTTTTTTTGTTATTTTATTATTGTCTAACAATACGGCATACATTTTGCTGCGTAATCCGATAAAGTATTTGATAGCGCTCGAGTTCATTTCATCTTTGAACTTACCAATAACCTTTTTGTTTGTGTCGTCATGAAATTTACTGTCACGTGGGTAATCAGAAAGATCAAACAGATATCTATTATCATGCATGTCCTGATAGACGTCCTCACATTCGATTTCATATACGAGCGAATCAGTATCAGTAAATAATAATCTACTAGCCGGCCATTGATTTTTAACAAAATTATAATGAAAATCGTACATCAGCCACTTTGATAAATCTAACACTGAAGCTACAACGTAGATCGGCTTGTTTAGTTTTAGATTTGTTTTTCTTCTTTGTATCGCAACAAGATTCTCATTAAATATTTTCATGCTCACAAAATCATCGTCTGACACAAGTTTGTTTCTGCGATTGACATCATTGACTAGTTCGATATTTACGCGTTTCCTAATATTTTCCATCGTCTTACCAAAAACGAAATTGTTCATCAGTTTGAAAAAGTTTTTCTCAAAATCAGTTTTAGCTACAGCTCTTCTTGAAGTGTTCGAGTTAATATAACCTCTCATCCACGGCGACTGATTAAATTTTAGTACACGATGAACTTTTCTCAACACAAGACCAGCATCGACTGCTTGTTTTAAAACTTTATAATGCAAAACATAATTACGTTTATTAAGCAAATTTGGTACTAGTTTTTTGACCATAGAATGTTGTCTTGGTAATGCTGACGCTTGTTGTTCTTCTGATAACAAACTATAATCTATTATCATTGATTCTGCGCAGAAAGGGTAATCGTTATGTAATCTGTCTTGTGAAATAGGATAATCGAGATCAACTTCAACGAAATACGAAACATCGTCGGGTATCTTTTTTTCTGTCTCCGATAGAAATTGATCCGCCGTGATCCAATGAAATCCACCAAAAGGCATTGGTTCTGCCATCGAATACCCGTACAAGTTATTACAATCTAGATAAACTATATACTTCGAAGGAAGGTTAGGATTATACTCTTTCAAATATTTGTTGTTTGCTTCAGCATATTTCTTCGTTATCACGCTAATACCGCCTCGGATACCTTTTTCAATAAAATTGAACATATCAACATCAGTCAGTAATTCCAACCTTACCTTACTAAACTTTAACAGAGCATCCCATGACAGTCCGGGGGCAGAATAATACCAGCAAGGATCTAGTCCATAATTATTATAACTCACTTCTCGAAAACTTTCAAAAACATCTGCTAATAATAACACGTCAGTTTTCAAATACAAATCGTGATAATCACCAAACACCTTGCAATCAAATCTATTCCAGATATCTTGTGCGTATTTGTAATCGTCATCGGTGATATTTTCATTTTTGAGTTGCGAGTAAAATTTCTCTTTGTCAGGTAAAGATGTTTCATCAAATTTACTCCAATCGTCGAGATACTCGTATGGAAATACTCCTTTTTTGGTCAGTAAATTAAATTTGTCTCCAAAACAGTCTTGTAGGTTATTAAATTTACTACCGGCGCAAACAGCGCTGTTTACTAGCTCATCTAACGATGCTGCCATAAACTGCAGGCTGTCAATGAAACGTAATTTGCCTAGCGTAACTGACATATACTTTTCAAAATTATTTGGAATGCACTTGATCGAGTTGTCGAGTTTTAAACGAGATTTTACATCAGGATCACCAAAAGCTTCTACGATAATGTGGCTGTCATATCCTCGAAAGTTGTGAAGAATAACTGGAATAAAATCTGGAGCATGAAATTTCAAATTACAATGATCATGATCCGCTCCACGATACTGTCCGGTCAAATGACAATGGTCATGTACTTTTTTGTTGTTAGGGCCAAAAGCTTTTTCACAAATATGACAAATTTCCGCTTGCTCGTGATCGGATTTTTGTTGTGGTGTTAGTTTAATCATTGGAGTTACTCTTTTCAAACAATCAAATATGTTATCAACTTCGTTAATCAACTGCTTGAGAAGCCAGACAGCTGGATTTTTACCTCGATATAATTTGATTGGTTTAGATAATCTCGAATCAGCATAACAAACTATCTTGTAAGCTACTCCACACGGAACATGATTTTGAACTTTTCTTGTACTCGATTGGTTAGGATCATTTTCTACACCAAGTGCAGGTTGAAGTAGGCATTCGAAATCGGCGTACACAACGAAAGGAATTTTTAGTTTGTGGTTATAATTGACAAAATACAATAAACTATCTTTTTTAGATGGCATCGTTATTCGTTGTACGTCACTACAGTACTGCAAATGCTTTTGTAATGTTTCATTGTCTGTACAACCGTGCAAGCAGCGATAACAAAAGAACTTTTTCTTGTTATTTTTATTGTACTGTTTACCAACTAGTCCATTGAAGTTTTGATCCAAACGTAATGATTTTTATAAAACAGTAAGTTTATAGTCGATTGTGAAGCTTTTTCTGAAATATACCTAGGATAGACGTTTTCTTTTTCATCTAGTCCGAAAACGTTAATCGAAACATTATTTTGCTTTTCAAACTTTGGTATTTGATTTTCTGCCACTGGAAAGTTGATATCCTTAAAATTTAATTTTGATACGTGACTAATATACTTCTCAACACGACCAGCGTCTTTTTCTACTGGAAATAGCGCAGAAAGAACAGCCCATTGAAAACATTTGTCATCAATGTTTTTCACGTTGATGCAGCATTTTTTATTTTTTATTTTTGGTGGCAGGTCGATATACCCAGCGCTATTAGAGCCGCTGCCGCGTAATGCGTTATATTTCATTGTGTGAAACAAAATTTCTTTGATTATTTCAAACTTCCAACCTGAACCAGATTCGGTAAATTCTTCTATTTTTTTCCAAATTTCTTGGTGTATTTCATTAGATAGTGACAAAAGATCAGTCCCAAGCAAAACGCGCCTTGATTTTGCATTAATATAAGGGACTGTAGTTTCCGTTTTAGTAGATTCTTCCGTCACAAGTAGTTTTGAAAATATAACACGATATTGCACTAACAATCTTAAACCCTTGTGTTTTTCAAGCTCACGTTTTACAGTCGTCTGTAGCAGATGAAAGAGATTTGTTTCAGAAAAATTTACTAAAACGTTTTGATTATCAAACTGATAACTATTATCAAAACCTGCAAAAGCAGTCGCTATTTTAACAGGTTTTCCAATAAGTCTCTTCTTGGCTATATCACGCAATTTCAACATCGCTATACTATAGTCTAATATCTAATTGATAATTTACCGCACACTGCGCATGCGCTAGAAAAACAATTAGAGATAAAAAATATCACCTATAATATAATGACAGTAAATCTGACAAGCGCACGTGAGCAAGAGGTATATCATGTTTATCCGAAGTACAACCTGTACGCTGGAAATGCACTTGGTTCGGTTATTAATATCATTACTGGAATATCTGTTGGTAAAGCAACGTCAGCGGGTTATACGATTAGTGTAAAGGGAGATAATACTGAAAGAATTACGATGTTTAGAAAAGATTTTATTTACACGTTATTTTGCGATGACATTCCAGAGGGGAAACGAGTATATCATTATAACGGTAAAGTCACTGATGATAATATTGAAAATTTATCCTTACAAGACGAGTTTCAGCTGCATCCGGTCTTTGATTTATACGAGGCTAACGATCGCGGTATTATTAGAAACAGAAAAACTAAAAAAGTTCTTAGTTCTATGAACAATATGGGATATATCAGTGTGACTGTTAGAGGAACATCGACAGATCAAGTTTGTTATCTTGGTCATAGGTTTGTTTACGAGGTGTTCAACGGATCTATACCCAATGGTCTGGTTATTAATCATATCAATAATGTAAAAACAGACAATCGATTGGAAAATCTGGAGCTAGTGACCCAACAGGAAAATGTGAGAAAAGGACGAGGTGGTAACGGTAGTAGTTTTAGATATCCAGCAAAACCTGTTATTTCGTTAAACCTTGAAACGGATGAGGAGATCAAATTCAAATCAATTACAGCTGCGGCGAGGTATTATAATATAAATCCCAGAGCAGTAAAATTTGTAGCTGATGGAGCAACAAAATCAGCTTTTTCAAACAAATATGATGCTAGGATTCGTTTTAGATATGATGATCAATAATATTTTGTAATTCGGTTTTAGTCAAACAATGATGAGCAAATGCTATAATATCATCGCAATCAAATTTTAGCGTCGTTACTGCACTTTCATTAATTTTATTTTTTTCTGCTTCTGTTAGTAATATTTTATGAGAATCACCTTGCATTACAATAACGTCAACGGAATATGAACTATAACCTGACAGGCATTTTCTTACCGCTTCGGTTAGTTCGTGGTAGTTTATTATATTAACTTTTGGGTGATATTTGACCTTGTCAGTCATCTTATAACAACAAATTAGATAAAAATTATATTATAATATGGATATGATGAAACGACTCGTTCAACTATACGAAGAAGATACTAGCGACAAAGTCGCCAGCGACAAAGTCGCCAGCGATATCAGCGATAAGGTCTCAACAATCTCTAATGATATGATAGACAAATCTGTTGGTTATAACGAAGATGATATTTTATATAACAACGAATCTGATGATGGTGAAATAGTCACCGTCGTTAACAGATATAATTATAGCAGACCAACCACTGGAAAATATAATGTCAAGTATCACATTGCTAAAAAAATTATAAAATTTAATTTTACCGTTACCGAACAGCAGGTACTTTTACAGTTAATCAGACCTTTTTTAAACATCAAAATTCCAGACCGACAGAAAAATATCAAATTCGATTTCATCTTTGTCAAGATTTTTAATCTAATGACGATCTCTGACGATCGCAGACAATATCTAATATCATTATGTAAACCAGTAAAATGCAAATCTATCAAACGAAAGTATGAGGAAATTTATAATAGCATTATTTCGCAGTCGATAAAATCGACCGGGTTGGAATCCAGCTGTTAAATTTATCACTATACCCACGCCATTTGACTAAACTTTTATCTCCTTTTTTCCTAATCACTTTTTCGATAACGAAAACATCTTGTTCAGTTTTTTGTAGTTCTTGTTCGTAAAAACTACCTACTATAGGCTCACCTGTCAGATCTTTTAACGCGTACGTTACAGGTATTGTTAAGAGTACTTTATCAACAACAAATACTTCTTCGCTCCAGTTTGGAGTAAATCCTTTTTGAAATATCTTTTTAGTCAAAGAGATTCTAACTTTATCACCGACCTTAAATTTATGTCTGCGGTACATGTTTTCGTTTGCTAATATTGGATTTTTGATAGCGTCATTGGGTGACATTTTGATGGTTCGATGTTTCGTGTTATTATATTCGCCTACGATTTGAGAAAGGTCATCGATGTACCTGTTGGTGTTTTTAGCTGTCATATGTTTGTGTAATTTTTCGTTTAGCGTGCGATTAAATCTCTCGACAACAACGCTTTTGCCTTCGTTTCCTGTAACGTATTTTTTAATATTATTTTGTTCTAGAAACTGCTCAAACTTTTTGTTAAAAAACTCGGCTCCATGATCAGTCCAGATTTTGTTTGGTTTTCTTTCAGTACTCGTTATTATTTGTTTTAACGCATCAGTGATTGACGTTCCTGTTTTATCTGAAACTGGCACACTAAAAGCGTATTTGCTGAAAACATCTATAACGTTAAACAAATACTTCTTTGGAGCGCCATCAGCGCCAACGTTAAACTGAGCCATATTAGATACATATACCAAATCTATTGCCCAGATATCATCTACAGCGTTTGCAACAACTTTGCGTCTCGGAAACTTTTTTTTTTAGGTCTGTGCAGCTCGACTGCAAGATCATCGTATAATTCTTTTCCCCGATCGCGAGGCGATTGACGAGACTCTCCGAGTCCGAGTTTATATTTTGCTCCTATCATTCCTTGAACAAATCTTCTATCAAAACGTTCTCGTAGATTTGTTGGCTCCATATCATGTAATTCGTCTAACATTACTTTATCACAATCTGCTTTCGAGTTTTCATGATCACGATAACAGATATCATGACGCATTGCTATTGCATCCACTTGATTATAAGGTTCTTGTCCTGGCAATGGATTGTCGTTTTCATCTAGTTGTTGATCTAGCGGATTCCACGGACCTGTATACCGATGACCTGGCAAGGTCCAACCGCCTTTTGGTTTTGGTAATTTACCAATTAGTTTATGTATATCTATACCTAACCCTATTATTTCTCTGTTGTTACAATGTTGACAGTACGTAATAATTTTATCTTGTTCTATGCAAAGATCTTTGTCACAATCACAATTGCATTTCATTTTATTTTATTTTGTTTCATAAGATTAATCGTCGATCAAGATAACTCTATCAACGCTAGATCCTACTTGTTTTTTCAAAAACATACTTTTCTTTCTACCACAGATTGCACAAATACTTTTTAACATCATTCTATTATTTTTCGTTTTTTCCGTCATCTCATCCTTGTTCTCTGTTTTAGTTTTGCATTTGAGACAGTATGTTGATATTATTATATCAAGGAGTTTAGATAAAATTGATTGCAATATTATCATTCGCATGAGAAGGAAGCTCATCAAATTGTAAAATAAACTTTAAAAAGTTTTTACTTCCTGAGCTTTTACTCCCAGAGTTTTTACTCTGGTGCATTTGTCTTACAAACATGATACAATAATAACCACAAGCTGATGTTCCAATCGGCTGTAGTTGATTAGACGAATAATTTATTTTATCAAATTTTTTAAAAATATATTTTTTTATGAGATCGCTTGGAGGAAGTCCGAACGAATCAAAATAATTGTTATCGTGGACAGCAACCCAGTGGGTGCCAGAGCCATCATTGAAGTTTTCAATATTTACAACACAAGAACCGCCTGTTGGTACGTCATCGAGTTCATCCTTGGAAAATACTCCTCGAAATCCAACAACGTCCTTCAATTTTTCAATGATGTCAAAATTGCTCAATAACGTCTGGTCCCTGGTAGAGTTTATCCGCGTCCGATTCCTAGTAAGTTTGGCAGCAGACTTCCCGCTAGTCCCGCCAAAAGTGGAGCGAAAGGAATAATTCCTCCTTGTTTTGTTTGTTTGCGTTTTGTTGTTTTCTTTTTTTTCGATGATTTTGTTTATTTCGGCGACTTTTTTGTTGGCATTTTATTTTATACTGTTACATAAAATTAACGATAGATTTGTTTGATACCACGACCTTCGACTGCTTTCTTCGTTGCGCCAGAGACTGCTCCTGACGCAGCCGCAAGTCCAAGTGTACCAAGTACTGGTAAAACTTTGCTAGCTATTATTGATAACGCTGGTTCAAAAAATCCACCTTCTTTTGACATTGCAGTTACCTGAGAAACAGATAATTTCAGCACAAAAGGTTTGTTGCAATCGAGTTTATTGATTTGTTGTTGCGTTAGCATGACTTTTACTGCAATTTTATTTGAAGTCTCAGCGACGCCTGTCAACGGAGAGATCATCAAAGAAACAGAGCTGCGTTTAGCAACAGCTGCTGATAATTTTTCAACTTGACCAGATGTTAGGTATATTTCTCGAGTTGTGTATTTGGTTTTCATAATGTTATATCCAAGTTGTTAGATTAAACTTGTACTGTCATTCTTCCTTTGATTGAATCGATGGTCAGAAATCGATCACTAACCAATAGCGCGTATACGTTATACTGTTCACCTGGCACATCGCCCAGTGTCCACGTGACCTCAATATCTGCAGTCGATCCCACAACACGCTCCAAATGTTTTGATACGTCAAAATAAAAGATGGGATAGAGCGATCGAAACTCTTCTATTGATATTTGAGATCCACTGTCCGCGTTCTGATATTTTTGCATTGCTTCCATAAGATACATGTACGGCCGAGAGATGTTTCTGGTGGCGTCTACGGCAAAATTACATTCGATTGCACGTTCGGGATACTGTTTGGAATTTACTCTCACAAATATTCGTCTAACGTCTGGGTTATCGAATACGGAGTTGTTCATTTCCTGATTTTTACGACGCGCTTGTCGTTGAAATACGACGAACAAGTGTCGCGGTAGTTGTTCGCTGGGCGTGGTCGTTACACGCCATGTGTAATCAGTCGCGTTGGGAATGGCTGTTTGATAAATCCTGTTCTGTTGGAAGTGTATCTTTTTTGTAAAGGTGGCTAGTAAAGATTCGAGCTCCATCATTTTAGCTATTGAAGGGACAACCCGAGGCATCCACAGTGCTAATCTTGTAATAGAAAACTGTCCCTCAGCCACTCCACCGGCGTGTATTATACAATCGTTTTGATCAGCTCGATCTAATATAAGCGTATGTTTTATTCCTCGAAACACTTTGTTATAACCACGGCAAAATCCAAAGATTGTACTTAACGGAAGCATCATCGTTATTTGGCGAGATTCTGCGGCAAATGCTTTTCGTTTAGCAAATCCTTCGTTATACTGCTGTCGTCTTATATTTGTAACGGCTAATCTTATCTAATCTCACCTATCGCAGCGGCATCATTAGCAGCAGGATTGGCGATGAGATTATTGTTATTTGCAGCAGGATTACCAACACCAGTACGAAACTCACTCGAAACAGCTGTACCTAATGAGGTATCTTTGAACCACATCATATTTGTGCCTATTGATCTGGAATAGTCATCGCTAAACGAAACGATGTTTAGTATTGTACTCGCTATGGGTAAGTGCTTCGAAATATCTTCTACGGTTTGATTGGCCAGTTGGTATCGTGCACTCTTAAACAAGCTCCAACCATTATTGACGAGAGCGATTTCTGCATCAGCTGCAATATCACCACCTATCACAGTTAATATTTGACCACGCACTTCTAGCATTGCCTTATGGGGTAGTAGAAACACGTCCTCGTCTCTTGTGTTAAAAGTTCTAACTCCGGTTTTATTCGGTTCGTTCGAGTTCTCATCGAGATACTCGACATACTCTAATTCTGTTACAGCATCGTCAGTATCAATTTCGTCTGCAAAGTCGAGATAGTTTTTAGCTGACATTTATTTTATAATCGTTACACAAAATTAAAAGGCAGCAGGGGTCATCGGTTTTGTTTTCTTTACAAGTTTACGTACTATTTCTTCACCACTCGGCGACAATAATTTTTTTGTTGTAGCTATCATAGCTCGTTTTGTTTCTTCTGTTGGCGCAATATCTGATATTACTCGTTTTATTTCAGACACCGTAGGTGTTGTTGAAGGTCCTTTAATCTTATCAGCAATCTTTTGCCCTACTGCAGTGCCTGCTGAAGATGCCGCCCCTGTAGCGAAAGCTTTACCAGCGTCAAGTGCAATGGGCGCTACTTTACGCGCGATTCCTGGAATATTCTCTGCAATTGTTGTAAATATATTTCCAAAAAATCCACCTATGATTTTTCTTCGATAAACTTTTCTTCGTCTCATTTTATAAAATTATGTACACAAAATCACATTCCTAGGCAGTGCGTAGGTGTAAGTAATACGTGACTATCTCGTTGTTCACGTCTATTTGTCGTCCAGATTGGTCTGTGAGTTGCATTGTAATGCTTGTAATTTGATTCTCAGGTGTTATTGGATAGTAGATAATCTGTCGCGGATTGATTTGCATGAGAGAACCTGGTGGGACTTCTGGTGAGAAACTGTAGATCGTTTGCCCGCGGTTGCCTTTTGACGTATAAGATCCAGATGCGATAGAGCAATTGATGAGTATTGTATTTACTTCTGTAATATCTACTGGTAGTTCTCCATCAAATGTCAAAGATTTATCTTCACCGGTGGTATAGTATAAAACTCTAGTAAAACCTAACATCTTTCCAAAACTTCTTTCTTCAAAGATGACTTTCATATTTCTTTTCACTGTTATCCTAGCTCGTAAGGTGTTATAATTCGCCGCTAATTCGAAATTATCAGCATTCCCACCAGCTTTTGTTAGAAGCTCTTTTATTGTTCTGTTTAGATCAGTAATGTTATAAGCTCCTTGTGGAATCTGTAGTTTGTATTGAATATCAATAAACTCTTTTTGTGATGTTGGAGATTGTTTAACATTAACGATTAAAATTTCATCATTAATCCCAGTTTTAATATTCGGCATGGCGTTCCAACAAGTACAAGAAATTAATCCAATCTCATACTGTTTTGCAGGATCTAGTTCTATTGGTGGGTTGTAATTTACTGTAAAATTCGCGCTGTTTCCTATTATTTGTGACGAATCAAGCAATAATGTTGTTTGCATTATACTAATATTTTAGATAAGATCGCGGTGTAAAATTTCGTACTCGGATGATGTTAGTAATCCACTCGATCTTAGATGATCAAGTATATCAATAATTTCGTTATCAATCTCTACACTTTCATTACCAGCTTCTTTAGAGGATATCAACAGCATTAGCCGATCGACTATGTCTGCGTTTGATGTAAAAACTTTAACTCCACCTCCAGTTCTTTCTTCCGGTAATCTTTTATCTCGATTGTTTTCATATTGTTTGAGTAGTCTTTTAAAATTCCAACCTTTACTATAACCTCCTTGTTTATTTCGATATTGTTTTGATGTTTTAAGAAAAACCTTAGCAATAATTCCTTCTCTAATATGATCAACTAATAGTGAAATATCTCTTTCATTTTTTTCATCTTTAATTTCATCATCAGCACGTGAGCCATCTTCTACAATTCTTTCTAATTTTTCTATCAAATTATCATAGTTTTCTTTTGACCAATCTCGAATAGTATTAATATTAGTGATAACATATTTTTCCATAAACTTTTCATACTCAACATCTTCTATTTTAAACCTAGCTTGTCTTCTGTAAATTATTATAGATTCTTCAAAAGGTACCATTTTTATCACACTTTCTTGTAATATTTTTTGTTTCTCAGTTGATTCTTCAGTTTGTTCTGATAATTTTTCCATCATACTTCTTAACTCGTCGGGATTAACCGTCAATCTTGTTATAGCTTGCTGAAGTGCAAGAGGGTTGTTTACTAATCTATCAAATTCAACCTGTCGTGCAATAGGATCAACAATGTCTCTTACAAGTTCTTCTGCAATTTTTTTATTTTCTTCTTTCGATCTTTCTCCAAGTAAACCAAACAAACCCTTTTCTTTCATTTTTGCTAGTTCTTCTGGAGATGATGTTTGTATTTCTGGCTGCTTGCCAAGTATTGCCTCAGTAACAGGTTTGAAAAATTTGGTTCTTTCTTCTTCTGCTTGAACTTGTCCACGTCGAGCTTCTTCCACCTTTTTCTTAAAAGCCGCTCGAGTTTCGAGAAACTTTTTTAGTAATTCGATTTTCTGTTGATGTTTGTCCATTATTTTTATACGCTTTACAAAATTATATCATAGAAACGTCTCAAGGCAACAACGAAACATATTGGTTGGATCACGCGCTAGCTTGTCAAATAAAAAGAAACTATATCGATCTTTAGTTGCTCGATGATATAATTCGATAAATTTATCTTTTGTAACATCACCACATTGTTCGTTTGCAATATTTCTCACATCCACATTATCTAGTCCGGGAAATAATATGAAACAACCCGTATTTCGCCTAATAAACCTATCAACATTATACAAACCTTGGGCAAGATAAACAGAATTACATCTTTTATTACGTGATAGTGAAAAATATGATCTAATCTTGTTCATTTCCTCATTGTTTAGCGGAATATCATCAAAGACGATTATCTTATGCTCTGACGAATCGAGTTCATTCACTGGAACGAGTTCTTCTGGTTGTTTTATCAAAAATATATCATCACCAATGCCAAGGTCATCACGAAGTTTATCATTATACTCGTTTAATAATTTGTATTTGTCTTGTTGGGGGTTGATGGTGTAAATATACACCTTATCATAGTTAAAGTTATTATTGAGTAAAAGATTTAATAACAAATTTGTTTTACCAGATCCAGTTCGCCCAACAATAAGATAATGACAGTCTGGAAGTTCATTGTTATGTTTATGCTTCACCAATCGCTCGGTGTCAAAGTTTATTATCTTCGCCATCGTATAATTTTATGTTATATTAATCCAACAATTTTGTATAGAACGGTATGTATAATGAGCTACTATACAAAATTTGGAACATTAGCAGTAGATTTATTAACAGAAGGTTACCAGGGTGACTTATCCAAGTATGCGACTCTTGATAAGCTCAAAAATGAAATCAACAATTTGTTAAACGTTGCAAGTGTAGATCCAAATGAAGTTGTAGTTTTCCAGGACAAACAAGGACGATTAAAGACGAGTAATGTACAACTATCAGATGTACTAGTACGAAATCCTACTGCAGTTGCTAATAATATTGTTACTTTTAACAATCAAGGTAAGATAGAAGATTCGGGTAGGTCAGTTAACGATTATGTTAGAAAAGCAGGTGATTTATTTACGGGAAACATTGCTATGAACCAGAACAAGATCACATACCTTGGAAACCCAACTGAGGATAATGACGCTGCTACTAAGAAATATGTTGATGATCAGGAATCAAAGTACGTGTCGATGCATGGCGGTATAATGCGTGCATTTCTCAACATGAACAATAATGGGATCAATAATCTTAGAACACCAGAATCTGATTTTGATGCTGTAACAAAGAAATATGTTGATGATATCAACAATGAAATCACCAAGTTGAAAACTGATTTTACTAATCACATCACCACGTTTTTAAATTTTCGCAGAAACATAAACAAAACCAATAACGAATTTTTTGGAAGTCCGCCATCTGTTGATATTACACTCGATAATATTAACACAAAACTCAACGATATTATTAGTGGAATTCCTAGTATTGTTGAGAAAACAAGTATGATTAAAATTCCTCACAAGCAGATTAAAAATATTGTCTATACTGTTGATTCTGGAATGTCTACTTGGTCGCCGCAAAATAACACTCTCAAACATACTGCAGAGGTCACTGGTGTGTATAGATTGTCCGTGTTGAGCAGTGCAAAGTTTAATATATTTACTTTATTTCCATGGCGTCACTCGACTGATAATTTCTCTGGAACCGTGTCTATTGTGTTGAACAAAGATGTTGAAGAAACTTTTATGCTAATAGCAGATGACAAAAAATTAACTGCTGCGTCATATTGGTATTGTCTGGAATTTGTGGCTGAAACACCTCAACTAGTTACTTAATCAAGCCTGAGATTATGTGAACAAATATTATAATGAAAAAAAGTATAGTTGATTTCAATCATATTTCAAAAGATATTCCAGAACAGGATGTTGACGCACTAAAACAATACTACAAATATTATCACAAAAAAACTTTGGTGCGTAAAAAAATGTTACAAATATTATAACAAAATACTTCGAGTAATATCATATCTACCCTTGTTAATGACTAGTTCTGGCATAATTTCAAGTGGTATATCATTAAACCCGTTTTTGTTAATCATATCCGGTGTTGGTGTTTCTCTTACAGCAGCTTGTAAAAAAGTTGAACCTAAAATTTTGATAAAAAAGCACGGCTGCTTAACATCAATTATAACTTACAAAAAACTACTTGATCAAATAAGATCTTACCTACGAGGAGTAAAATATAGTATGGACGATTTAATACGTGAATTTCGTATTATTGACAACATGTTAACAGATATTCTACCCATGAGGATCAGCAAATATGAGAAAGATTATCAAAAGAAGTATGATATAACATAAAATCAATTAGATATATAAAAAATTTTTATATTATATAATGACCGAATTTTCAAGTGATCTCCATGAAATCCTCCGAGAAGTTCAGATGAAACATGCTGAAAATCTTATACAATTATATACTTCTCCAGGGTATATACCAGTAGATGATTCTGACGTAATAGATCTCCCTGATAAATTTATCAAAAGAGAAAGAGATCTGCTCAACCACTACATCAACGCCAATAAATCACTCATCAAAAGTGAACCAGATGGAGAATATTATCCTTACTTGTACAGCATAACGAGAAAAGCAGCATTAAACAATAATTTTCGCAAAACTCACAAAAAATTTATCAAAAGTGAACCAGATGGTGAATATTACCCGTACGCGTATAACGAACTGATCAACAAAACATTGAAAATCACTGATGATTGAGAATTTGAAACCAATTACCTTATACAATTATCAGCCTTTTCATCTACTGAGAGAGGTAATTACCTTATACAATTATCAGCCTTTTCATCTACTAAGAGAGGTAATTACCTTATACAATTATCAGCCTTGTCATCTACTGAGAGAGGTAATTACCTTATACAATTATATCTGCGCTAGAATCAGCCTTTAGTTTTTGTGGGTAGGTGAAAAACTTTGGTGTTTTAAGGTCTTAAGAGAAGTAATTTGTATTTGTTTTTAGGATGGGGATAACTTTTGCGCCAGAATCAGCCTTTTCATCTACTACTACTCTGGCCCACGCGGATAGATGTGAGATGACATTGACCAGCAAAGGTTAGCGTTTTAGACCACTTAGCAACCTGGACCCTTTTCTGAGACGGAAGAAAGAATACAAACCACTGATCATAATATTATTTATTTTATTATATCAAGATATTATTCTTGAAAAATCCAGTGGAAAGTTATATAGTAACTTATTGCTTCAATGTAGTGTGTTTAAATTAAGAAAATTATTTTTTTAAATAGCTTGAAAAAATATTTAACACGTTTTTATTTTGATAATTTTACCGAAATAGTTTAGTAAATGCACGATATTTTTTTTTATTTTAATTTTGTTTTTTTAATATTCATTTTGTATAAAGACTTATTGCAATCGAATATGTTTTTCAACAGGAATAAAAGATTTTATAGCTGCAAACAACAACTGGATCATCATCATCATCATCATCATCATCATCATCATCATCATCCGCAACAACAACAACTACTACTACTAATAATAATTTTTGTAGCATAGGCCATCGGCCCTAATTAAATGCATGTATTAAAAATGTGGCATAATCACAAAACAACAATTCTAGGATTAACACACTGACTCAAAATTTTATCGATTTTGTTAGATAAATAACGGACTTTCCGGTGGTCCAATTGGTTAGAGCAGCATCTGCTTAAGATGTGGGAGGTCGCGAGTTCGAAAATACATAAACATTATACTAGCAGTGGCCTCGCTTGGCACTCAGCATTAAGAGGTTAATGTTAGGACTGGTCGTCCTAGTATCAGGATAATGTGACTGGATGGACATCATGCTACATGTCTGCTGCATGATTCCCCAGTGCTAGACATCACTATAAACTGACACACTGTAGACATCATAGCGAAATGACTGAAAACATTGTTAAAGCTACGTTAAAAATTCAAATCACACACACACACACACACACACACACACAATTATGTAGTATATTAACAATAATATTTTCTTGATACAGTTTTAAAACTTGATGTCGATATCATTTGCCTTACAATGTGAAACTAATCTATATCTGCTTAAAAAGGCACAGTCTTTCACATAGGGACATTTTTATACTTACCTTTTTGCCATTATGGGAAAGGTCACATTTCTGAACAAGCAGAGCACTTTGTGATGAGTTCAAACAGTCTATATATCATGGACAACTCAGATCGTTTCTAATCTTATTATAGTCGTAATCTATCCATTGAATTTAACTCTCAATTTAGTTGTTGGTGAGCAATGTCTTCATAGAGTTATTAAACATAATGTAATGGAAAAAAATTTCTCATCACACAACCCTTGATTAACCCGAACATCTCACATTCCATGAGAAAACAGTAGACTTTTAACTTTACTTACCCATCAATCAGTGTTCCCGCATGTAAGTTGTATTTTAGTTATTAATTTGATGGTGAGATTATAAATGCCCTAACACAAACTCCAAAACAACGGCAAGTAGGTTTCAATTAATTTAGCTTATTTAAAATAATCTTCTACATAGATGGTATGGGTGGATACTTTGGAGCCGGTGTGGGCTTTTGCCTTCTAGATCAGGGGAAGCTTTTGCCGTCCACAAGTTGTGTGTTTTTTTTGTGCTCTGGCAGCCAGTATTGCATATATATATATATATATATATATATATATATATATATATATATATATATATATATATATATATATATATATATATATATATATATATCGGTTGGCTTCCGTTAGTCTCGAGAGACGATGGAAATGCGCCCATGAAAGGTGTCCTAGTTTGTAGCTGTGCAGCGTCTTCTGTGACTATAAAGTCACACACGGGAGTGGCAATCCTTGCTGCAGTTGATACACTTGAAGTATGAATCAGGTTTTGGTTGGAGCTGCATCCTCTTCCTCTGAGATCTTTTCTCATCAGCGAGCTGTCGTAACTTTTCCTCGCTGGCTTTCAGACCTGTGTACAGAGCATGTCGCCAGCTGGACTTGTCGAGGGCAAGCTCTTCCCAGGTGTTGACCTCTATTCCAAGAGCTTTCATATCCTGCTTGCAGACATCCTTGAAGCGAAGATGTGGCCGTCCTATTGATCTTCTGCCTGAGACAAGCTTTGAGTAGAGAAGGTCTTTGGGGATCCGTCCATCATCCATTCGATGCACATGGCCCAGCCATCTGATGCGACGTTGGCGGAGGAGTGTGACCATGCTGGGAATTTTGGCCTGTTGAAGCACCTCGTTGTTTGTCACACGATCGCTCCAGGTGATCCCAAGTATGCGACGGAGACAACGCATGTGAAAGGCGCTTAGTCGTTTCTCCTGAGAGGCAAACAGGGTCCAAGTTTCGCTGGCATACAGAAGAGTACTAAGCACGCAGGCACGGTACACGGTGATCTTAGTGTTTAATGTCAGCTTGTTGTTGTTCCACACTCTCTGCGACAATCTAGAGAGAGTTGTTGACGCCTTTCCAATCCGCTTGTTGAGTTCGGCATCGAGTGAGAGGTTGTTGGTGATGGTAGAGCCAAGGTAAGTGAACTCACTGACTACTTCTAGTTTGTAGTTGTTAATGGTTATGCTGGGAGGGTCTGCGTCCTGAGCCATCACGTTGGTTTTCTTTAGGCTGATAGTCAGCCCGAATTCATCACATGCTTTAGCAAAGCGGTCAATCAGGCATTGTAGTTCAGCTTCTGTGTGAGTGACTATAGCAGCATCATCTGCAAAGAGCATGTCCCTAATGGTTGCTTTCCTTGCTTTTCTCATTGCCTTTAGTCGAGCCAGGTTGAACAGTCTGCCGTCTGAACGCGTGTGCAGGTAGATCCCTTCTGTGGACGTCCCAAAGGCGTACTTAAGCAGGACATCGAAGAAGATGCCAAAGAGCGTGGGGGCAAGGACACAGCCTTTTTTCCTTCCGCTGTGGATATTGAATGGTTCGGACGATGAGCTATCATACTGCACTGTGCCTTTCATGTCTTCATGGAAGGATTGGACCATGCTTAACAGCTTTGGAGGGCATCCAATCTTCGTCAGGATTTTGAAGAGTCCGTCTCTGCTGACCAGATCGAATGCTTTGGTGAGGTCTATAAAAGCCAGGAAGAGGAGTCTGTGTTGTTCCATGCATTTCTCCTGCAGTTGCCTGATGGAGAAGATCATGTCGATTGTGGACCTCTCTGCGCGGAACCCACACTGAGACTCTGGATATACTCTGTCGGCAAGCGTCTGCAGTCTGTTCAGGATGACTCTAGCGAAGACTTTACCCACGATGCTGAGAAGTGATATGCCCCTGCAGTTGTTATAGTCACTTCCTAGACGGGCTACCACCCAAGGTTAACGGGCCCCATCTGCCCGAAGCATCTGGTTTTGAGGCGCCAGAAACTCGCCTGCCATCCCTTCTCCAGTTAGTTTAAACAGGTTCCGCCGGGCTTAGTAGTTAAGCCACCCGTGAAGGCCTGGAGCTGGATTTGGTTGTCAGAGGCTATCACAGATGCAAGCCATTGGGGGATTTCTAGGGGAAGTGGGTGCTTATCTCCCACAACCGCCCCCGGCGACAACAACCCTTGGAACCCATATATATATATATATATATATATATATATATATATATATATATATATATATATATATATATATATATATATATATATATATATATATAGATATATATAAAGAATACAAATCATATGGCGAATAACAACCCTCTCAAGCGTACTGGATCCACCAAGGGATCACGTTTGTCAGGGATTAATTAAAATAGATGCAATAAACTGACGACTAACAGTACGAAACTAGTAACTAACTAGCCTAAGCGCTTTCGACTCTTAATGAGTCTTTTTCAAAGGCAAATACAAAACATAGTTACGACAAACAAATAAACACAAAAACGTTGCGTTTGTAAACCTCTACATTTCTATCTTCACATGAGTTTCCGCAACTAGTCTATACAAGCTGGTTGTATTTATAGTTTTAGCACATGTGAAGATAGAAATGTAGAGGTTTACAAACGCAACGTTTTTGTGTTTATTTGTTTGTCGTAACTATGTTTTGTATTTGCCTTTGAAAAAGACTCATTAAGAGTCGAAAGCGCTTAGGCTAGTTAGTTACTAGTTTCGTACTGTTCGTCGTCAGTTTATTGCATCTATATATATATATATATATATATATATATATATATATATATATATATATATATATATATATATATATATATATATATATATACATAGATATAAATTTCCAGTATATCATCGTATTCACTTCTGGTGATCTGCTTCTCCATGAGCATGACGTTCATTTGTTCTATGTTCGGCATATTGATCGCTAACTTCTTGGAGGTCTATAATGCTTTTAATACACGACCTGCCTCTGACTGAAGAGTTATCGCCGGATTTTGCTGTTTGAGGTAAACCCGCTTTAGTGACATTTGTGTGTTGCAATACATGCCTATCTCTAAAAGTGAGTATATGATCGTCATTGGTTCGGCTGCAATATAATCTTGCTCCTGGATAACTTTAATAAACTTTTCTTTACTTGAGCAGATTCTAAGAAGAGCTTAAATATGCGGCTCGCAAAGGAATTGTAGAAATTATCATCTGGCCTTTAGTTATGGGCTCCGCAGCCTAATGACATTCTCCATGGCTGCTATAATTGCAGTGAGTAGCGATGTAACCCGTCTCGCATTTCCAGCAGGCAAAAAAAAAACAAACTTTTCCTGTCTCTATATCGCCAGACACTGCGAGTGGTTTAAAATTTTATTTATGTCCTTTTCATCCATCTAGTTTTGTTTGGCTTGAAGGCGTCCATATACATGTGATTGTTTCTCGTCTGACCATGGTTACAGATTGTATCCCACAGACTAACCGCGTCTCCAATTGATGTGTTAGTGATCATTCATCTGAGGCTATGCTAGCATATCTCACATTCCAATGGCTACCGGTGTCTAATAAAAATGTTGCTACTCCATGTTTTAATACCAAAGAGAGATACGGTCAATCCGTTGTTTCCTAGCGTTCATGGTCCGTGACATAATGTGAAGTGGGCGTGATCTTTATTTTACAGTAACAGTGACGATTTCAAACTATATAATTGATTGATAATTGAAAGTTAAAATGTACTGGAAAGAACCTTTTGAGTTATCTTTGTTGAAACTGAAAAAATAGAGACTATATTTTATTGATGTAATTTCATTTATTTTGTATACATGAGTTTGGATAAGTCATTATTGAATTTATCATCTGACTCATAAGTGTGGAATTTTAAAAAAAATGAAGATGATAGAAAATGGTACGGCTCATATGGTTGTTTTAGGGATATGTCAATGCTTTTAAATATAAGCTTCATAATGAATATTGAGAAATTTCAAGCTGTTTAATTTTTATTTAGCAAAATGGTGTTTGCGTAGGCTTACTATGGGAGATGAATTACATCCTTGAATCCATAAATGTACTATCCTGAACAATCGGAATGTCATCGGCTATTTATTTGATGCAAACGTTTGCATCAGATGTATGTATAACACCGAAGTAATTTACAGAAAAATCATAGTTTGTTACCCGGCAATTTGTCCTCCCCCTCTAAAAAAAATCTATTCTTATTTTCTCGGCTATTTCTGTGAGCGAATTAATTATAGAGTTAGCGACAAGTTAGTTATGAATTCAAAAATAGTTCAATCCATTGGCAACTTCTCGGTCAATCCATGTTTAGTAAATACCCTACGTGGTCTAAATACAGCTGTGGGCATATATTCGAGGTGTGATTCATAATACTGACCATGACGTTTCAAATATATTCTGCAGTTTTCGATATTAAAACAGAAAGTTAAATCATGTGACGAGATATAATCTTACATTAACTGAAAATGATTAACTGAAAATCAAACAGACGAAAAGTTAATTTTCCATTCGAAATGAAATTTATGAAAGTTATCCAATATTTTGAATGTTTCGGTAGCTAAAACTATTTTTAAGAATGAACGTTCAAATAAAGTCTTTTGCATAAAATTGTTCGATTTCAAAATAAACAGTAACTTGTAATATTTTTTCGACGTATATTTTATTGTTGATTGTTTGTTGATGCTCTTCTCTATGATACACATTGAATGTTAGGTTAAGTCTATAAGCCAAGTTTGTCCTTTACCCACAAAGACCTTGAACTTGTTAAAAATCAAGCGTAGAAAATGTACATTGTGTGCTTTCATTTCAACAGTGCTTCAGCATGGTGTAGTGCCTGACCCATATAATTCTTCTCGATACAAGTTCGTGAAATATAATCTCTCTCTCTCTCTCTCTCTCTCTCTCTCTCTCTCTCTCTCTCTCTCTCTCTCTCTCTCTCTCTCTCTCTCTCTCTCTCTCTCTCTCTCTCTCTCTCTCTCTCTCTCTCTCTCTCTCTCTCTCTCTGCTTATTATTGGGGTAAAATTCAGAGTAAACTTTTATAGTCACCATTATGTGAGGGTGAGGAAAGTAAAAACAAAAACCGTTTGAGGGAGTTTGCAACCAGATTCAACGACCTTCTAAACTCACATGAATAACTCGTTCGAACAAATTCATAACTTCACAAGCTCGTTAAATGAGATTTAAAGTCGATCAAAAATTTTACAAACTCGTTCAGATTAGATTTTACCTTTATAAAACAAGCTCTACAACTGTTGCGTTACTTCCAATTATGGCTATTGATAGAAAATCACCCACGTTTAAAAAAAAAACTTTTGTAACTAGTTTTTTTTCCTCATAAGTTTGATCTTTTGCATGTTAATAAAAGACAACGAGAAAATTGTTAATTTGCCCAAAAAAAAATTGTCAATATTAGTAAAGCCACCATTTGCGGAAGAGATCCACTTACAACAACGGATTAATACCTCTCCTGTACACAAAATAGGTTGGTTTGCATCCATGTAACATAACGCGACTATTATTAGGTGGGAGAAAATAAAGGAGAGAAAATGTCAAAATGCCATGACCTGTTGTTGTCAGAGGTGAAGATACACACAAAATAGCACTAAAATAATGTTGTTTTTATTTGAAGATAGAAAAGTAGCCTGCCCCTTAATATGTGCATCACATTCAAAGCAATCCATTAATGTAAAGGAAAAAAAAATGATTAACTGAAAACCAAACGGACGAAAAGTTAATTTTGAAATTTTTTTACTTGATTTGCTTGACTGGATATAACTCATCCATACATGCAGCTATCTAGTCATAGGTCTATTTGACCTGACTGGTGAACAAAAGACCATGAACAAAAGATCAATGTAGGTAAATGGTTGTCAAGCTTGCAATACGGTGCCACTATTGTATTTTTACAGTTATAGATTCACTGCATTGTTGGAGACTTCACTAATATATCATTTCTCAATAATCTCTCAATCGATCTAATTACAGGTGATGTTTGGTAACAGGAGGTTGTGGGTCAGGGTGTGATCAGTATGAGAAGATGTTTAAAAATATATGCATCTGTAAGTTTTTAGTTCAAATCAATGCTTATTGTCGTGTCTTCATCCGTATTCTGTGGAAGTAAGCCAGAGAGTTTAAACGACAAAACATTACCTGCTCTGATCTGTATCAGATATCTCAAAATATTTGCCAGCTGTACAAACTAGATCCAGGTAACACAGGTCGCTGCATACCAAAAGAGAGTACTGCTCGAGTGATTTCCATTTTTGTTCCCGAAATTTATATGTATGGAAGGCCGTCGCTGCCAAAAAGATTACAAGAAAAGATAATCAAGATAATAAGGTTAATAATCAAATAAAACAAATGATGCACAAAACAGAACAGACAAATGAAAAATAAACAATCAAAAGACAGATGAAATAAGCAAGCGACATAAATGAAATAAATAATATTTAAGTGAAACAATGAAAATTAACGCTGGTATAGCTAACATAATTTGAAATTAGGGTAAAACAGAATATCTAAAGATACACTCACATAAACAACAACACAATGCGCACAGTATCGACCTAAGGAAACGCGGAGAACGATTTGGATAATTTATGTGCGGGGTTGTGGACACGGCATCTGGAAATAATTTTTTTTTTAGAAAAAGTTTTATATGATATTGAGCATACAATTTTCTTCCATCGCTTCAAAATTATTTTTCACAATTACTAACGCACAGGGCCCATGTAAGTGCGGGGCCCGATTGAGCCAATTGCCTTAAGGCCTGCCCCGCATGCGCAAACACTCTTTCCAAATTAAAGAAACGACATAGTGTATAAAAAGAATAGGAGCGCGTCATTGTAAGGGGAGATTACATTTATACATAGTTCCCATTACGCTATCATGTGAGCGGAAGTAGCTTCCGGTCGCCATTTTGTGGGTCAAGCTATTGTGTTGGATACTTGCTGCCAAGTGTAACAACGAAAACTGAGTTAATTTTCACGGAATAGGCTTTTAAGCAAAAATGGCTTCAAACTCGGTCAAAATTCATTACAAAGATGGACTAGAAAAACTAGTGTTGGAAAGATACGAATCAAAGATAAGCTTAATTGGTGGAATTGATCCGTATGAAATGGACAAGGGAAAAATGACCAGTAACGTACAGTGCTTTCCAGGAATTACTTATATTGACATTTTAAATTATTTGGTTAACACGAAAAGTGCTTACACCTTAGAAGATCTGAAAGCCTACAAATCACTTGAAGCGTACAACCAGTTTGTAAACGGATGGGTGAAAGACGTTCTTGCAGTGGAAGTGAACAACAATGTGTTGGTTACTGGGAAGGTGAGTTGAGATTCATTATATTTGTTACTTCATACCATTTCGTATAGCACATTAGAAAATCAGTTGTAGTTACAAGCATTGTATGGGGTTAATTTATAAAGTATTCAATTTCATTCTATCACCGACTGTTATATAGTCATCCTTGTATATCTGATAAATATAGAGGTATTTCGATTTACGGGGCAGATGTTGCAAAATTTTACTTATGCACATACTTCATTTAAGACTGCTCAAAATAACCGAAGAACTAACTGGAATTCTCTGCATTTTTAGGTACGACATTCACAGCGTATGAATGACAAGGCATTAAAACCCTGGATAATTACACAAAAAGAGGGTATTGTTTGACGCAGCCCATTGTGATTGTATGGCTGGGCTTGGAGAGACATGCAGTCATATCGGTGCACTCCTATTTTACATTGAGACAGCTGTGCGAATAGAAAATGCAAAGACCGTTACTCAGGAAAAAGCTTACTGGTTACTACCATCAAGCATAGACAATGTTGACTATACAGAAATTTCTAAAATTGATTTCACGTCTGCTGAAGTTAAGAAAAAGAACCTGGAAAATGCCATATGTGGGAACACCCATAACAAAGAGAAAACAAAACTGAAGTTAACTCTCCCAAATGTTTCTGCACCAACAGATGCTGAATTTGATGACTTCACATCAAAGTTATTTGCGACCAAAACCAAGCCTGTAGTGCTTTCAATAATGCCCAAGTATGCAGAACATTTTATTCCTGCAATAATGTCAAAAAATCTTCCACAACCTCTATGTGAACTCAGAGATGACAAATGTGATCAAATGTCTAAAAATGAACTTGTCAAACATTGTGAAAATCTGTTCAAAGACATTCATGTTACTGCAGAACAGGCAAGCCATGCAGAGAGGCTCACTCAAGGACAAGCAGTCAAAAGATTGGCACCGGCTAAGAACAGGACGAATAACAGCATCTCTAATGAAAGCAGTGTGTACATCGTCCATTGATAAGCCTTCTATTTCCACCATAAGAGACATGTGCTACCCAGTGAGATTTTCTAATAAAGCAACAAGGTGGGGATGCCAGCATGAAAAAGATGCATTGAATGCCTACAGGAGCAAATTAGGTCCTATTCATGACACTCTCACAGTTGTTGAATGTGGGCTCATAATCAATCCTGAATGTCCCCATATTGGAGCATCTCCTGATGCTCTTGTTTCATGTAATTGCTGTGGAGAGGGAACCGTGGAAGTGAAGTGTCCTTATTGTATCAGAGATACTGGGATACAAAATGAAAATGTATCATACCTGGACAAAGATAACCGATTGAAAACAAGCCATAAGTATTATTATCAGGTACAGACACAAATCTTTTTAAGTGAAAAAAAGTATTGTGATTTTGTTATCTGGACAAATAAGGACATATCTGTTGAAAGGATTCTGCCAAACCCCGAGCTATGGCAAGATATAAAAACAAAGTCAACATTCTTCGTGCATGTTATTCTGCCTGAACTGACAGGAAAATTGTTTACCCGACCACAGTTTGCAAACAACGAACCTAATATGCAAATGGAAGGGCAGCTACATGCATCTGTGTTGCTTCCTTCTCACATCAAAAATGATGGACAGACTGTGTCAGGAAATAATAGTGATTTAATTTGTTTATGTGCATTAATTTGACTAGAGCACCAAAAGGTTCATACTACTGTCCAGAATGTCGTCCAGTGTATGGCAATAAAGCAAAAAAGCCTAAAAAGTGCTAAAAAGCCATTCTCGGGACACAATCATGTAACATTTGTCTTAATAAATAATTGCTTTGTGGTGCTTGTACAGTATGACAGTTTGGTGCTTGTACAGTATATTATTTTCATGCATGTTTATATATTAAATAAAAATAACTTTTTCCTTGTACAAGTGTTTTCTCTTTTGTCTGTATTCTACAACCTGTAGAACTAAAGAACACATGTAAAAATATTTAGAATTAAGAACATAAGATAATAATTTGTTAATGACTAATATTTATTGGTGATATAATTATGTAAGAATTGTTTTACATACAATATTATGATATGTACACCAATAAAGATTGAACATCAGATATATGTAATAAATATGATTTTACAAAACCCTTACTAGTCAAATGGAACAACAGACTCGCACATATTTGTAAGACAACATGCAACACTAACAATTTTGTCTGCAACTGGAATTTCTCCATTGTCATTCATGAGGAAATCAACTGGGAGCTTTCCTTGAACCATGGTATACTTATTTCGCACTAGACCAATTACATGTTCTACATGAATTCGCAAATGTGCAATTTTTCTAGTACTTTCTACATCTATAGGAGATAATTGTGCTTTCCCCTTTGTAAAACTAGGGGTAATAACTTTAGCACAGTACATTCCAATACTGTCTGAAATATTAAATCCCCTGTCTGCTAACACAATATCTCCAGGCAATAACTTTGATAAAAATCCACAATGTTCAGTTATGTATTTGTCACTTGCCCTACCTCCCCATGCTTTTGAAAGAAAAGAAATAGATCCCTGAGGTGTAATGCCAATAAGAAATTTTATGGTGTTGTTGTGTTTGTATGATGACCAAGTCTGAGCTCGTGCCATTAGGCTTTTAGGTCTCTGTATAAATATTTCAAAACAGTCAATAATGACAGCTACTTTTCCCCTAAAGTCTTTCCTAAATTCCATAGGCATGGTAAGCTGAAACTCCTCCCTCTCGGGCCAAAACAAAAAAACATGAATAACATTTAAAAATGTCCTTGACACGGTTGATGTTGATACCTGAAATCTATATGCAATATCTTGCCAGGAGAGGTTGAGCTTAAGTCTCATTAGTGTCATTATCATTTTTTCAAATTTCCCAACTTCTAGTCCTCTACTGGTTGGAATGTATGGAGCAACAAATTCAAAAAGAGTCATCAGGGTCATATAGCTCGGCATTCCAGTATAATATTTAACTTTCTCTTCATTGTCACAAAATGATTCCTGATTCATTTTGTAGCTGCTTAAGTTATTTTTCAGCAGTGTATTTTCAGTTATCAAGTGTTGAATTTCACTGTCAACTACACTCTGGCTAATTAAGTTAGTCTTTGGTGTTGGTTCTTGATCTGGTTCCATTTTTCCCATTACATTAAACAAAGAAACAGAACTGCCCCTGTGATCAGTCGATTTATCCCCTTCCTGTGCAAAAGACGTTTCATCATAATGCTGCAAATCTAGCAACACATTTGCAATGTCATGTTCTTCTCTGGTCTTCTGCCTGTGTTGCATTCGGTTGAACCTGTAATTTAAAAATGTTAAAGCCAATAGCTCAATGAAATAGAATATATGAGAGTACAACCAGGGGTGTAGTACTGTGGGAATGGCATTCCCTTCTCTATTTTAGCACTACACCAATGATTATATAACCTTTTTTCTTACACATTTACAGAAATTGTAAGTAATGCAGCTGTTTGTTGTTGTATAAATGGAGTATTATGGTATCTTAAATATTAGGAATGTACTTACTATTAGCATGATAAAACATAAGTAAAAAAATATTATGAAATGACAGTATGGTCTCTGTCCTGATAATTTTCTTATTCATTGATGATGTATTAAACTGTGCGACATTGCTCAAACTGAGGGTAGGCTGAGAAAATTGTATAATATAAGGGAAAATATTTTGACATGCTTTGACTGATCAGTTAGTACCTTTCCATATCTGTTTCCTTTGTTTTCATTTTCTTGGATTTCAAAGGGCCTGATATGTCACAAAGTTTAAGGGTGGGAGCCCAATCAGGATGTGATCGATTATATAGGTCTGCGGGTTTTCCTGAAAAAGACAACAAAGCAACACTTAGTAAATAATTTATAGTAACTATATACATAAAATATAGTATTTATAAAAACCTATTTAGAATCTTAAATGCATATTTGAATTATCAACAAATTTTCGTTACAAAAAAACACTAAGAACTATATATAGTGCAAATGCACTTCAAGATTTAAAACAAGGCGATATCAACCACAAATTTCTGAGTTATTCATTGTAAGAAATATTTGGTATATATACTACTGCAAATAAAAATCGGCACAAAATTACATTTAATTACCTTGAATAAAGTGGTCTGAGCAAATTTTTGAATGCTTCGACGGCACGTCTCTTCTGTTGATGTTGGCTAACCATGTTCGTCGTCGCTCTTCTCTTAACGTCGTTTGCTCTCCTTCAAATTTCCTCACAACAGGTATAGTGTAAAAACTACGTTTCACAGAATCATCTGCACTGTTTGTACAACCGTTAACCCAACATGTATTAATCATTGTGTAACTCCAAAATCTATATGAAGTGTTGACAAACAAAATCAATGACCCACAAAATGGCGGATGACCTTACGGTGCCCGTATGTTTTGACGTCATATGATAACTATGTATTGAGGCATAAAACATTTGAACATGGCGCATCAGGTGAGACAAAATGATACAACTATCGCTCCAAGACTGTTAAATGCTGCAGCCAAGTTTTTATCACGCGCCTTAAAAGAAAATACAGGCCCCTCTGATGATACTAGTGGCATTAAGAGCATCAAAATCACTCATTGAATTAACTATGGCAATCATTGAACACAGACAGTTACTTGGAAGAGTTTCCAATAGGTAAGCTCGTCACGTTTGCTAAGCCCCAGTTATATAGTCACGTATAAGCTATAATGTACATGTCTTGGAAATATTACCACGGCCGTTTGTTTGATGACTAAAGATTAACGCGGGGTTAGTGTTGATCTCTTACGCAAGGTTGCCTGACAAGCCAAATACCAGAAACTAGAGTCGGCAAAGGCGATTGATCGCACAACTTAACAAATGATTGCTGTTATCACACCTAGGTGTTGAAAGGTAAGTTTTGGATCAAAAGAGAGTCCACCGGTAAACGGGGCGTATTCTAATCCTTCCACACGTTGATAGACAGCGAGAGGGACGTTGACCGCTAAGTTTGATTGGATCGGTTCACTGTGATATCCAATCAGAATTGAAATAGAGGGTGTGATTACAATTTAGACACGAATGATACTTTCCGAAATCATAAGAGAAAATATAGTATTATCCTGGAAGGATTGCAGATCAGTAAAGTTACTCCGAAGAAGAAGCCACTCGGAATTTGGCGGCAAAACTTAGAGGTAGATTATAAGGAAAGACAAAGCTTCGAAAAGGTCAGTAAGTTATTTGGTCAGTTTTGCAGAATATTACGGCATCACGATTGCAATTATTTGTAGCATGTTTACTTAATTACTAGGATAGTTTCGTACGTAGTGTTTCATTTACATGCGTATTTGAGAAATGGGCCTGAGCTTACGTAGAGAATTATTAGATGCGATGCGGAATTATGTAGATTGTTAGCATGTGGTCAGAATTAATTTTGTAATTGTTATTAGAGTACTTCGCAGTAAACCAGTGCATTTATTAATGCGCTATGTAGAATTTCCACATACTTTTAATGTGAATTTGGAAACATGGTTGACGTATTTTAGATTAGTTACTATGGAAATGTGCATATATCAGAGCATGGATATTAGAATATTTGTTCACTTTGTGAGAGTCATAAGGAAGATAAGGACGATGAGGATAACGGATATGGAGAAATAGGAGAGAGAGAGGATACACCAGATGAGTAGAAATACAAGGACAGGTGGAAATTAATCTCACACTGCTAATCAAGTGCTGAAATTGGCTTATGAAAGGGTCGCGGAAGGCGTGTAATTGGAAATATGAGTCTTTTGATTATTGAATTGTTATTAAATTGTTACTCATTGATTTTCCACACTTTTTTGATTATTTAAATATCTGTCGGCATTGCAAACTGAAGGTTCAGAGCTTTACATCTATCTTTCACTAAATTTTAGCTTCCAAACAGACTACAGCCTGGGTGAGACTTTTGTAATAATTTAAATAAAAATACTGGCAGCACCCTACCCCAGCCATGACAATCGTCAAAAAGCTTAATTGTGAGATGTTTTATATTCAATTTGGTTTAATTCATTAGAACTTCTAAAACAATTAATTTCACAAGTCTTCACGACTTGAACTTTTTTTAGGTGAGAGAGAGAGAGAGAGAGAGAGAGAGAGAGAGAGAGAGAGAGAGAGAGAGAGAGAGAGAGAGAGAGAGAGAGAGAGAGAGAGAGAGAGTTGTTGAGTATCTGTTGTTGTGGTTTTAAAAAAATAATAGTTTTGGCATTTGATTAATATGTGCGTCGTTTGTTTTATTTGAAGTATTGGTTTTGTTGTTTGAATTACTTTTATTTAGTTCAGAGTTTGATTATTTCGTTTGCATTTTGCTTGTTTCTTTTTACATTTCGTTTGAGTATTGGTCTTGTTGTTTTGGGTAACGTTTATTTTATTTGGCGTTTGCTTGTTTCGTTTGTATTTGGTTTATTTTGACATTTGTTTTTTTTTTGCTTGAACCTTGCTTGTTTCGTTTGAGTTTTAATCTTATTGCCTAAGGTGTAATTTTTTTATTTTACAAACTTGTTTGCTGTATTTAGTATATCTTGGTTTATTTGAAAGTTACTTAATTTGCTTTAATTTCATTTTTTGGGGGGGAGGCGATGGCTATCCATAAAAACGATCAGACATGACATAGTTGGTTGGTTAATTAAATTTTTACGGCGCACCAGCACAAAGAGGCCATTTAGCGCCATACAAAAGGTTATATCCTTCATTATGTACAAATGTTTAAAATGTTCTATATCGGCCAGCGAAACGAAACCAAATAGCTAAAGGTAAAACGATAAAAATGGTGACGGTGATAAAAACAAAAATAAAGTTTCCCGATCAACGGGGATTGCAAATAATATATGACAACGAAGAACATATGAAAGGTAATTAAAATCTAGCTACCGTACATATATAGCACATAAATATGTTTAAGATGATAACAAAAAGTTATACCTTATGATATATGTTTACTTCCTTAAGGAAGTCTATAACATAAGAAATACTAACTGTATCAAAGAGCTCCCTCGTGTCTTGCACATTGTAATATTGATTACGTGTAGATTGGAGGTCGAAAAATTCCAGCATAAAGTGCTTAACTGTGAATCGTTCATTGCAAGATATGCATTCTGGTGGGTCTTCTTTTAGTGTGTAGAAGTGGGTTAAATAAGTATGGTCAATTCGAATTCTAGCAATGACTACCTCCTCCCTACGTTCGGCTCTGTAGGAAGGAGTCCATTCTCCTAGGGTTTGCTTGATGGCATGAAGTTTATTATTCACGGCATCATTCCATGGTGCTGTAACAAGATAACCGAGTTTGGGATTTTCGGATTAATAACAAAACACCATTGATGGGAATGCAATACAATGTTTAATGTTATATGGTATGAAACAAAATATAGACACGTGCTTGCACTGGGTCCCAATATGAAACTAATTAACATAATAAGCACGATCTTTAAATGCAACAAATATGTTACCGAGACAAATGAAAAAACGATCCACGGTATATCACAAACAGAAATATGATCGTAAAATACGAATAATGTTATGTTCAAAATGACGAATTGATATAATGGCTAAAGTATGATTGTTCGTTCAAAAAAAACGATTTGCAATTTTTACTCATACTAGTAAAACGAATAATGGTTCGTTCATAATAACGACATGATAGTTCTACAAACAAATGAGATTTCGCTCAAACTAGCGTAGTGATAGTTTTTTTTACTCACGATAGCAAAACACTGGATATTACAAAAAACCCTGCATTAGACCACGGCTAAAATATTATGTATCTGGAGCAATGTAGACACTCCCTGATTCCAAGCAAAGATTTGTAGTCACCGACCACCATTGATTCCTGGGTTAGACTATCAGCGTCCACCACGTTGGTCCGCCACGCTTGATCAACCTCAACCCGACTAGCAACGTTGAAATATTCGAAGCACTCGAATACACAAGCATAGCACCCCTCAGCACTGCACACGTAGCTCTACACTGCTGTACGGCACGACACAGCAGCACACCACAGCATACGCCCTCACAGTACAGGCAGCTGCACACGGCACAAACTGCTGCACCCGGCACAAACGGCTGAACACTGCACCAACACAGACAGACACAGCTGAAAATATATCCGATATCGTGTACTACACATGACACTAGTATATACGGTAGTACACAACGACGGTATATACGGTAAGTCATATACATTCTCAGTCTTGCCTTTAAAAACTACAATAAACAGGTTAAGTTGGCGGGTTATAGGATTCGTGCTGCATTAAACGGAATTTCGCAGAATTCTTGCCAAATTACATATACGAATAAAACATTTATCATTTACTAAGCGTACTAAACTTGTCGAAGCGACAACTGTGGAATTAAAAATGATAATACAGTGGACAACTTTCAAGCCATATTAACGAATAAATTTACGTACCTCTATAGCTGGAGGTTTGGGTCTCAGTAGACAGACGTCCGATTGACAGAACGGTCAGTAATGTAATGTTTTCATTACAGTTTGAATCATATATACACAGGCAATGTAGCTCAACATCGTCCGTGTAATCCATGTATTCGGTTTTTCCAGCCCGAGGCACTTCGCACGTGCCGAGCAAGGAAGAACCGAATTCACTATTTTTCGAAATGTATAATATACATTGATCACCCTCGGGTATCATTGTACACTGAAAGCGAAACCCGAGTACGTTTACTTAAAAAAAAAATATTTATACAATTCCGTGACAGGTGCCTACCATTTCTGACGTAAACAGTCTTTGATACACTGTTTAAATTCAGTATATAGTGTTTTAAAATCAGATGGTTCTAATGATACGGCCATTTTAGCAGCGCTGTCTGCTTTATCGTTACCTTTAATTCCAACATGGCTGGGTAACCAACAGTATATTATATTATGCGAGGTTTTCAACTCAGTATGTTTAACGAGAATATTAGCCAATAGTGGATTCTCTAGTTTTTTATTATGTAGCGACTGAAGTACTAATAGTGAGTCGGAGAAGATTATGCTGTTTAAAATACGCTTGCTTGCAATGTTTGCAAAGCAAGGTCTATTGCTCTAATTGCTCTAAAAATTGATGTACCATTTGGCAAGCGAACTTGGTTGTGTGTTTTCCACTTACGAAGGCTGCAGCAGCCTTTTCCTCATCTTTTGATCCTTCGGTATATATATATATATATATATATATATATATATATATATATATATATATATATATATATATATATATATATATATATATATATAATTTTCAAATTGTGAGAGGAGTTCATGGAAAGAATTGTAGAAATTTTAAGGGTTTGTCTCCGATTTGTTTCCATCATGTAACGTGAAAAGTACACTTGGTTGCTGAAGTAGCCAAATGAAAGGCGAGAAAATAATAAAATGTAAATCCCCACTAATCTCTGCATAATGTGCTGAAAAATCGCATGTTTTGTTTAATGTTTATCTTCGTATATTTAGATGCCAGACGTGACAGACAAGAGTGGTGAATATATACTGAGTAGTTATATTCTTACGCCAGACATGACATCAAGTGACGTTGTATATTTACTGGGTAGAAATATTCAGACACGAACTACAGCAATTGTATATGAGTTTTTGGTAGTAATATTTAGACGTTGGGCATCATAGTCAACGGTGGTAAGTATTAATATTACCAACTTGAGACCTAAGAGGGCATTTCAAAACCTAACCGAAAATCCTATGTTAAATGGGTCCATATGTTTAATATGGATGGGACACTTGAGAGCCAAGATGCGACGGCACTGGGAATATTGTTACAAGTGGCTGACCTCAATCACGCATGAACTTAGTAACATTGTCTGAGTTGACTTCAATACGCGCTTCACTAGGTAGGTAATGAAAATTCTACGGGGAAGGGTTGATATGATAGGATGACGGACTGGGTTAAAAGGGAATGGGGTTAAAGCTGGAGTTACACACACACACACACACACACACACACACACACACACACACACACACACACACATTACTATATTGAATGATGGCATTATAGTCTCTGGAAGAGTGTTTTGAGTTTGAGAGAGAGAGAGAGAGAGAGAGAGAGAGAGAGAGAGAGAGAGAGAGAGAGAGAGAGAGAGAGAGAGAGAGAGAGAGAGAGAGAGAGAGATGTTTCAATTTTTGAGGCATTATAGGACAAGGAAAAATTAACACAAGTTTCCCTTGAGTTTCCGAAGACAACGACATAAGCTATGTTCATGGTCAATTGGTTTCATTCCTCACTTTAATAAATGCTTGGTGTTATATTTATTGTAGACTAACTGCAAAACTAATTTGCTTTATATACCAAATTTAAGAGAGGTCATGATTTACAGCACACGCCTTGAGGCTAAACAATGCTGCAAAACTGCTTTAAAGCAAGGACGGGTGAGAAAAAACAGTACAAAAATAAAATCTTGTTCTATTGCATTCTAAAGCAGCTGGGAATAAATGGGTCAACCATTGTTAACTTCTTTTACTTCTGAACGCCTGTACTGCTTTTATAATGCAATAGCACAATAGAGCGTGTCATACAGTACATTTATTCTCTCATCATTGTTGAAAAAGTCGATATAAAGATTTCAAAAGTATTACATCCAAACATTCCGTTATGCAATTTTCAATAAGACTGAAACACTTTCCGTGGTTCACAATAGTACGATTGCTCGTGCGTTAGTTTTATTTTTTAAAGCGACTTGTGGTCAGGTAAAGAAAAAAAAATTAAATATAATAAACGTATCCGATCTTGCCACTGTGTGATGAATAATTGAATTTGATATAAAGCAAACGCGGTAAGAAAATTTTTAACCTTTGAAATTGATTATAACGAGTGATGCATTGTTTTATTCTAAAACAAAAGTGTGGCAAAATGATGCCTAATTATGAGGCACAGTAGCGGACCGAATGAGAAAGTTGCAGTTGAAATTTCGATGTCTTATGTCGAGAAATCCAATATCAGGTGTTGGATCAGATTGCATTTCCTTAAATTTCCATTTTCTGTATCGAAATTTTAGATTTTGTGACTATTATATATTTGATGCTGTAGATGATATTAGTAAGAGAGAACCTGTCTCTGCTTATTTCAGAGTTTGGAATCTGCATATTACGATCAATTTGTAAATCCTAATGGGGAAATTTACTGTCGATAAACTCTCCAAGGCGAAATGAAAAATCTTGCATTGAAATATTCTAATGATATTGAAGTTGAACAATTACTAAATAACTGTGTTATAGTCCCATCAGTTGGGGCTCACTTTGCTCACAAAAATTCTTGGTCGACGACACGATCATACTTCGTTGAAGATATTTAACGAAGTTGTGTCATGGCGGATTGCTACCAAGTACAGTCATCGCAAAGTTGTATCGGTTGATCTGGTTACAGGTTATCATGGAAGTTTACTTGGATACAGAGACTGTTCTGAATATTTGAAACGATTAGGACATCCAGCACACAATATGACAAGAGTTGCGATAAATGGACCATTGCCTGATTTTGATTTAACCGGATTCGCTTGTGTAAAATCATTTTAGTTTCTTAGTAATATTCATCCGATCTTTATGTGTGGTTTAGTAGACATGTATCAGAAAAAATATTGGGTTACAACGGTGCTGCTGCGATACATGCTTGAACATTAACGTCATTGATGATCACGGAAGCTGTTATATCACATCATTCGCATGAACAAATTTGGTTGGCACAACAAAAGAAACATTCACCCCTGACAGTTTGGGATACTATTGATTATAAAAATAAAATTGCAAAAGGTCTTGGTAGGAAAATAGTCAGTAAATTTACTCAAGGTGATTCGAATGATCATAAACGGCATTGTACAAAATTAATTATGGACGATGCTGAAGTAGATTTTATAATTACTGATACAACAAGCAAAGGAACGTTTATAAGCAGAAGTAGAGCTTTTTTATCAGACGGAACCAAACTAGGCACAGTCGTGAGTTCTATCGATGGTGAGCCACTGCAATTTACTCATTTAAGATCTTCTAAGCTCGCTTATGCTTCTATAAATTTATTATCGATGATACTTTTGTTACGTTGTTAGAGTTGCTATGGTTTAATTTTATGTGGACAAAAAGTATTTAGATTTGTTAAAACCGTTACTTGGTAGCGGGAATGGAGATCATGGCGAGTAAAACAAGAGTATACTAGATTATTATGAATCAGCAGATATTGAAATTAAATAATTATATTAGAGTAATGACAATCAAATACCATTATCAACATCACCATCTGTTTTTCATTCCGTGACCAGATATAAAACCATTTGTCCTAATGAATCTGATGGTTCTGGTTAAACAACACGTGTTATTGAATTAGTTTGGAACTTAGATATGATTGTTCTGACACCTTCACACAGACTAGCAAGAAAAATAGAAAACGAGGTGTTGAATCATGTGCATAAAATAGTTTATTTCAGATGGTGCGGGGAGACGTGACACTACCGAGAGTGGTGACAAATATATTCTGAAGATCATCATCTGGGACGAGATTAGTACGGTTTCATTAGAAACACTAAACATATTTCTTAATTGGTTATTAACAAAAAAATACTGCGATTGTGAGGAGACCATGGTCAACCACCAGCTTTCGTTGCTAAAAATGTTTGTGGATTATTATGAGGAGATAACCGATGATCATAGAGTTATTGCTGAATCCCTTAAATGAATTGAAAAGACTAAGCAGACAGCAGCCAGATAATGTGAGATAATGCGTGAAATAAGTCCGAAAACTCCTGTGAGCGATTTTTGGAATTTATGGAGACCAGATAATTTAATAGTTGCGAGTAGAAAGATATTTTGTGATGAATTGCAAGAGAACTTATTTCTGTCACATAAAGAAAAATTTTCAACGTTACCTGTATCATTATGTTTTTGCCCAGTAGATACTCGACGACAAAATATTGAAGTTGAAATTCCGGGAAGAAATGAAAAACAAAATCTTGCATTAAATTATATTATTTTGGTTGATGTTGATGTTGTTGAGAGCGCACTGAATATTAATAACTTACCGTGGAAATTAGGATATGCTATAACAATTAACTCGTCACAAGGACTAACTATTACTGATACAAATATTTGCATTATTGATAACATAAAAGAATGGTCAAATTTTGCTTCTCTCGCAGTATCCAGAGTCAGGAGAATATCTCAGTCGCATAGAATTATGATAGACTCCACAGAAAATAATACTCAAACTGCTAGCGACGCCGACGAAGTTGTTGTTGGCATAATAGTAAAAAATATTTGGTAATAACAACGCAATAAAAAATAATCGTTATTTCAAAATCGCTGTTGAATTTATTATGACACTAAAACAACAGCAGAATATGTTGTGGAAGTATTCTTGAAATATACTAAGACAGTTCACCGAAGACATAATTAATTCACGTGATAATGTCACATTGGCATGTCTTGAATGAAATCAACGTCGCGGAGCTAATTTACAAAAATTAACGCGGTGATAACTATGTGTCTTCAGGAATTAATTGTAATTGTTCACGTACAAATCCACGTTGAGGAGCAGTTGAATCTAGTCTGTATATGGCGGGTCTACCAGAGGATCTAACCACGCTAGAAATGTTATGTGTGGTCAAGCTTCAAATAGGATCAGTTGCTCTTTTTACCCCTTTCAAGTTCATCAATTTTTTTTTATATAAATACCTTAGTCACATTACCTAATACTAGTTGTTTTGAAAAGTCACGTCGTTGTCCATAACCATCGCTACGATGTATATGTGTTCTTGTAATTGCATTAATATGTTTTATAGACCTAAATCCACACAAATCCAAACCAAATCGCATTGTGTCTACCATCTTATCTTCAAACTGCAATACCCCCTTCCTCGATTTTGTTTACCACAACGGTGTTACGAAACATACCCTAAAATTTACACCAAATCGCATTGTGTATACCGCCTTATACCTCTGTATCTCCCCACCCGATCGTTCGTCTTTGAAATTCTGCGTTTTTGTGTTTGGTTAATAAATAATAAATACACATACAATTTTATAGTCGTATATCTTTCGTCTTTAATCTCCTTTAAATTAATAAATATAAAGGCCAATATGAATAAACTTTTCATTTATTATTTTCATTTATTATAAAAGAATAATCACGGCATGACAATTTCTAACACGGATAGTAAGATTTACCCAGATACACCTAAATACTACCCAAATACACACAAATACTGCCAAAATAGTACAAAATACTGTCCAAATACATGTACGTGATACATTAGAATTAAAGAGAATTTTATATGAAAAGTTAGGTTCTGCGTTTAAATGAAATATATTTGGTTAGAGAGAAGTAGCAAGGAGGGTGAATCCTACAAAGTTTTGCTCGAGCCTTTTACCTCAAATGACCGAAAAACAAGGTCAGTAACTTTCAACTCAGGCCTCTAACCGATTATATTTCCATACAGTTAATAGCAGATAATAAAACGTTTGGCTTAGCTCATGTTTGTTATCCCATCGTAGGCGTTTTTTTTTCTCGGATTTGTATGCGATTTCATTTAGTCACAGATCATTCAATTTTTGTCGTTCACCCTCCCTACTGCTGTGGCTTTTATCCAAATATTGTATCCAGACCTATACGATACCTAGATCTTATGTCATGTAAATTTATCCTTATAAATCAAAACGGAACAGCTTGTGCTTTTGAAAAAGTGTTTGAACTTAATCATATCCATGTTCCCAGAACACCAAGTATAATAAATATTTTGTAGCGCATGATTATCAACTCCGTTGAACACAACCAAAATATTAGTTATCCCAGACCACTTTTGGAATTTGTGTTTGTCCAGCTTAACACCATCATACACTACTAAATTAGTAATACTGCCATCCAGATCATCTACAGATGGCGCTTCATCAATATCAGTAATAAAACCAATAAAACCACTGTCTTCATTTAACACTTTTGCATTTTCATTAAAATCTTTAGGTACTATCTAGCATCTCTGTGATCATTTATCCCACTTCATCCATCTCGTTATCAGATTAAGCAGCAACTGCGTCTTCCCACTTCTGGATGGACTTGTTATTATCATTCTGATATAATTCGGAAGCATTGGATGGTGTTTCACTGGTTCTTGTTTTCGTGTCGCTGAGAAGTCAATTATATCCTTAAAATAAATAATATGGGTTTATATTGCGTTCGATGCCGAGTATCCATCCCCACCGTTTGATTGACAACGAAAACAACAAGGAATGAAAGATATGCAATTACCGGTAAATGTGCACAAATGTGGTATCAAAAATATAAATTTATTTCCAAATAGCGCGTGGTGGTGATATAGCTGCTTCATTAGGGAAATTACCTGGATTACCATAGGTTAAATACGCAGGTAAGAAACACCTACCATGATATAATTATTGTGGTCCTGGAACTGGGCTTGATATCCGACTTGATAATCAAGATCAACCAAGGCCAGGAGAGCATCTAGTAAATAAGATTGATCAATCATGTCATGTTCATGAAGTTGCTTATAAAAGTAAAGATTGGCAGCAAAGGCATCTCGCAGATGTAAAATTATTTCATACATTAAATCTCTCAGAGAAAAACTCGGTATTTTCTAATAAAATCCGCTATGAAAAGTAGAATAATGCTATGGGCTGGTAATTAATTATATAACTATTATAATGAAATCTATTTATTATAGCCTAAGGGGATATTGGAGAGCAAAGCAGAGATTATTAAACTTGCTGAAGCAGCAAAAGTCTCACGTTCTTTAGCTGAAAATTGGTTAGCACGACTGACAATATGGCAAATTTATCTATCACCACCTAAAAAAATTCAATACGAACATTTTTTTGTTAGTACTCCCAATGAAGTTCATCAAGCAGATATTTTGTTTCTACCACACGATACTATTAAAACACGTGGACGAAAGTCACGCACCTACAAATACACACTGACTATCGTTGACGTTGCAAGTAGATACAAAGAAAAAGAACCAATATCAACAAAGACAGCATTTGAAGTTGTATCTGCATTAGAGCGAATTTATCAACGAGGACCTTTGCGATGGTCACGTTTGTTACAAGTTGATCCAGGCAAATAATTTATTGGTGCAGTATTATCCTTTATGATAAAAAAAACATATCGTTAAAATCAGACGAGAACATACTGAAATTCATCGTGAGCAGGCAATTGTTGAACGATTTAATCGAACAATTGCTGAGCGGTTATTTGAATATCGATACACAAAGGAAATATCTACTGACTTTAAGTCCGGTGAGCCATCTCTTGAATGAGTTGCAAGGTTGCCAAGTGTGATAAATGCATTAAATAATGAAATTACTCGTGTAACTTCCATAAAACCTATTGCAATTACAAAAAATATATACCCCGTAGCGATAACGTACAATGCCGTGAACAAAGAGTATTAGGTAATGTAACTGTGAGATAGTTAAACGAACCAAGTGAACTTAATGGTGGTAAAAAAGAGCAAATGATCCTATCTGGAGCGTGACTACACATAACCACACACACACACACACACACACACACACACACACACACACACACACACACACACATATATATATATGTGTGTGTGTGTGCGTGTTAATGTATGTGTGTGAGTGTTTTGACTGACCTGTTCTTTATGTGTATATTATTATATTACATTACTAAAATATCAAAACTAATCAGTATCATCATAAGTAATTACCCGTCAATGGGGATCCCTGATAGACTTTGTGCCTTTCATGGGGTCCTTTTTGCATTTCTTATTACCGATAATGGTTATTTTTGCATGATGACCCCATGTTCTGTTTCTATTGGCTAACACTTTCTGAATGATTCTTTATGGGCCCATCAAATGATGTAGATACTTCAGGCATCCTGCTGATTATATTAGGGGGCACCTTGCATAAACACATCCCCGATAATTCCTTATCGAAAGGAAATATTAGAAATTCAGAGGACTGTCTAGTCATTGCGGTATTATATAACCCCTCACTAAATCAAATCCCGTGGCAGAGTGTAAAAAGCACCTCACCAGTTGGTTTGAGGTGGTGAGGTGTTCTTGGAACCTCATGGCGCCCTCCCCCCAATCTTAGTAAAACTGGCAACTATTGGACCAAATACCCACCTTTGCCGGCCATGTTAATCGAACGAAAGAAATTCGGTACAGGAATCCAGCATTCATGCATTGAGCTATGTCATTCGGTTGAGTATATACTTAAGAAATTATTTTTATAATATATGACTAACACGTGAGAGTAATACACTTTCTAAATGAATCTAGAAATTATGATTTTATTAAAATATATCACTATTTGTGTGTATAAAACGATTAAAATATACCTGATGGTATATATGAAAAGAAATAATTTAAAAGTACAGACACAAGTAAAATACTTGCAGTCTGAAGATGAATAACTACTACGTCAGCCACTCCAACATCCTATTCATGTACAGCCTTTACACACATATATTTTTGTTTGAAGGTTTTAAAATTACTATCACAACTTAGCTTTAAACAAAAATATAAAAACCCCTGTGAATGATTCTGAATATATATATATATATATATATATATATATATATATATATATATATATATATATATATATATATATATATATACCCTGTGAATGTTTCTGAAAATATATATTTATGTGTTCACAGAAAACGAAGCGGTGTGCACGCTCGGAAAACAACATAATTGTTTACACTATAGGCAGAGGTTAATATAACATAACACGGTTCACATTATAGGGCGGGGATATATCAAACAGGTTGGTTTTTATCAATCCTATTAACAGACAGACGGACTAATACACAGGCTTATTTATATACACATATGTGCAAATAAATTATACAGGCAAGACACAGTATATAAGGGAGATAATCGTTTAATTTACACTGCAGAAATAGCAGAGTTATCTCGCTTTATACGTACAATTACCTCAAATATATTATTATGGAAAAATCAGTTAAAAGTATCTGAGGGTTTCGACACATTTTCTTATATAATATTAAATAATATATAGATTCCGCAACGACGATGCAAGCATCATAAAAACGAAATCTTTGATTAAAGTATCTTATTACTCAAACATATATTATTGTAAAAATCAATTTCAAAATCAGATATTTTTTAAATAATTATGCCATGGAATATTCTATGACCGTACATACAGATTAATATTCAATTCCTCATTTCTTAAATCCAACAAGTATCTTGTCTGTTCAGTTAGCCTGAAATGTATTTTTGATAATAGCGGATTATGTACACGCAGATAAACGGGGTTGATTGGCTCTGATACAGTCAACCAGCCAGGAGTGACCTGTGGACCTGTAAATGTATGTAATATATACCCCTGCTTGGAATGGTTAGACTCTGAAAGATCTACCTGATAAGCACTATCAGCTGCATTGCATATTAGATTTACTGCGATTGTTAATGTTATATTTACAATACAAGGAGAAATATGGCGGCCTCCTCCATGTGGATCATTATTATATTTAAAAATTGTTGATGTATGTATTAATTTTCTCCATGAATCGCATATTCTTTTAAAGTGTTCATGAATATGATCATCGACTGATTTATTTACCTCTTCAGAATTAAATTCCGGAATTGCAAATGTTGATATACTGTTGTAAATGAACGACTGAGTGGAGCACACTGAACTGGATCGTCTTCATTAACTATGTAATTTTTAATATATGTAGTTCTAGATTGGTTTACTACTCTTTTTCTCTGTCAACAATAATATCATTCATAAACTCAAGGTCTGAAGCAACTTGATTGAAATGTTGTATTGTTTCAATTATTTGATTTTTTAATCATCGTTGTAAGAAACAGTAATCCTTAAAAATAAATTTTGTATATTAATAAGTACACGTTCATATTTAGATTTAATTGTATTAGCAAATGGATTTGCTTCAAGTATTATTACCTTTCTGACCATCAATTGCTTATGTAAATAGGTTTCTGTTCTATCTATATAATGTGTGACTATTATCACCAAAAGATCGTTGCCATGGATAAACTTCTTTTACTTTTCGATATTCTGGAAGGTTTATAAATGCTTTTTTTATTAGTAATGAAGTCAGATCGATGTGGTTTTGGTGATCCTTGATAAACCGGCGCAGCTTCATGCATCCTCACACTGATATTATTGAAGATTGATCTGCATAATCAATAGAATTTTTACAATAACAGCTGACAATGTTGGTTTGTAAACAGTAATTGCTATTTTTGATTCTTTTCCTATAATGGATTTAATCCTGCGTTGGAATACATCGTTGATATGTTCTATTTGATAACTGCCAGTTGGACTACTAACAACTTGCCAATCAGGAGTTCCATCAGGCTTATTCTTTTTTGCATTTACTAATGAATTTTTTGGCTGTAGTCCACCAAACAATTTTGACCTAATATTTTGCCAACTATGATAAATCCATTTTTGCGCTAATGCTATTTCCTTTGCAGGAATTGCAGTCAGAAAATTAACGCTAAACACAGGATTAGTTGAACTTAACTAAATCACAGTAGTTTTTGACGAAATTAAATTAGTGGCGATTATTAGTTATTATTATTATTATTATTATTATTATTATTATTATTATTATTATTATTATTATTATTATTATTTTGAGGGCCTCAAGGTAGATTAGTTCTTAGCTATTTGAGTTACCCTCTTTAAATAATAATAATAATAATAATAATAATAATAATAATAATAATAATAATAATAATAATAATAATAATAATATTATTATTATTATTAATAATAATTATTATTATTATTATTATTATTATTATTATTATTATTATTATTATTATTAGCATTATCATTATTAGCATTATTATTAGCATTACTGTTAGTATAATAGTAATGATCGTCTTAATCGTCGACGTATTTCTTTGTTGAAGCGTCATCATTTGATTTTCGGTTGGATTTCCAAGGCCTCTAATTTGATTTCTATTCATATTAATATTTCCTTGAATGAATCGCCAGCTTTTTTAACATAATTGTTAACTGACTTACCGGAATCTTGCCTTTAACCCTGGTAAGTAAAAAAAACTATATTATCAACAACTGCAGCAGGAATTCGTATGAGTATATCTGGCAGTTGTATATTACTCGTCTTTAATCGTCCTTGTTTATTCTGAAAAATAACGACTTCATTTTGATCCACACTTGTAATATTTAATAAATCATCAATCTCATTTCTGAGTTGATCGAGGGTTGCATATTTAGATAAATCACCCTGAGCTTTACCACGAGCAGATCTTCCGTAAATATCTACCATTATATTTACTGGTGTCTGCATAACTGTGACCGGGTAGTCTATTCATGCACGACTTTATGAGGTGGTTTCGTTGATTTTGATACAGCATCAAGTACATGAAGTACTTCACGAGCACACATTGATAGATCAGTTAATATTTTATAGATAACGTTGAATACCAGACTGGAGTACTTTGCATGTTGCTAATATATTCTAAAAATTCTTTTTGTTGCGCTAGTCCATACGAATAGAGATAAATAATTCCGTGTGGATCAATTCCATACGCAGCCCAATGCGTGCCTGGTCCAGACTTCTATTCGAGATTAATAATTTCAGTTTCTATATTGTTCGATTGTTTTGGTAATTGATCGCGCATAAAACACCGCTGAAGTTTTTTTTTTTTTTTTTAGCTTCTTAGCAGCATCGAGTAAATCAAAATTGGACATAGGTGATATTAGTAATCTGTCCCAGGGAGTCTCACACCATTTTCCTACCATTAATCTTAGACTTTTTCCCTTTATTTGGAGGATTTTATTCCCTTTCCAGTTGCTTTTTAATTCCATTCCAGCAGAATTTCCAACAGCGCCTAATGCAGCTGCTTTTGCAACAACTGGGGATGCAGCGGCAATTAATGCTGGTATAGCTGCGAGAAGTGAAAGTATACAACCTGTCCTTGATAGCGCCCTCAGAAAGATTAAGTTTAACACCATTATTTGATCTTTTGGCTTCATTAAAGTTTCTGAACTGACGCTCGGTCAACGATAATTAATTTATTCAGGCCGCTCATCTGTTCTTTTTACAGCGATATTTTTATTCAACAGTTAAGTTTTGATGCTGATTATTACTCTTTTGATTTGACCAGGAATCTGGGTAACACTAACTTGATTATATGACATTATAATATTCATGAACGATGTAATTACGTGTTACATATGTTCTGCTAGAGCATCAACGACTCTCATCCGACCACCGGCACCTTCAATGTGCATTGATTTGTCGCTATGTATAACAGCAATTGCTCTGCAATTAGAAATAGCTCTATTGTTACACTAGCTCGAAAATGTATGTTGACTACATGATTTTGATCGAAATTCAGTAACATATCTTCAGATGGTTCCTGATGTCCATTTATCCTTAATGAAACATCAGAAACATCAAGATTGTCAAATAGCATAATATTGTGTAACTGCGAGTTTACTCGCTCAGCATCGTGTAAGACAATAAATATGTGTCTTGGTGCAGAAAAGACCTGCTGAGAGGCTATTTGTCATGTAAATAAACCGTTACTATTATTCTGGATAGCATCTGTGTCAGCCATGATAACATTGATTTACCACCTTGACTCATAAAAGATATTAATCGATTTTCTTCAGCAATAGATGGTATTAATATTGACATCCACATTGAAAGCTTCATAAGAATTACTCTACCAGCACCACCGGCGGGTCGCTATATTTCATCATCGTATGTAGCCTTTCGTACTATTAAAACTGTATGTCTGGCTCCAAAAAACCCCCAACTTTTGGACATTTCTACAGAATGCAAAGATATATGACAGTGGAATTTCAGATGAAAACACTCTTCTATTACCTTTTAACATTGCTTGATGTGATCTAAATCCTAAATTGAAATCTGGCTCTACATTAATAATAATTCTTTCTACAATCCGTGGCGGAGTTTCTGGTAGCGTTTTGCGGTTGTGCAATTCCATATTATTGGTATTCATCATTGGTGGTACTAAGCTAAACTTTAATAATCGTCACTGTATCTTGCAAGATTAACTATTGTTGTAGCAACTTCAACGTCCTTCTGAATTGATTCAATATTTTGTCCGTCGATCATGTACGTAGCGCTCTCAAATAAAGCCATAATACCATTATTAACAAAACCGATACTAACATTAGCGGCGTATTCAGCATTATATGCTTTTAAAATTTCATCTTATACTTCAATGAATGCTTCAGCGGTAAGACTTATTTACTTGTATCATAAACCTGAAGTTCAGTTCTTCCACGCTGACTGGAATTCGTGCTTTATAAGAATAATATTGATTATCACCGACAGACTCATCCTTGAGTACTGGTGTGTCCATGTCGAATGCGGGATCTGTAATGCACTTAAACATCTCTATTATAATTATTCTCTTCTAAAACGAAGACCACTTCCTGCTATCAGACTAGCGGTTATTTTTTAATTTATTTTTCTTGATAATGATACTCTGCTAGTTTTTGATTCGTAGCTTGATTTATTATTTTACTAATATTTGCGGGCATTATTTCAGTGCTAGGTAATTTTAATGGTGGCTGAGGTTTTCGTCGCATTAATTGTGCTAGTCTAATGAGTGACTGATACACATTAATATACATGATGTCGCTTGTAAATAATCTGCTGCTTCATTAATGATTTCTGGGGAAATTATTAGCAGCCCGTTTTCCTCCAGTGAGGAATTATAGTCGTTTAAAATCAGCAAGAACATTGTTAGGAAACTGAGTGAGGAGACCACTGCCTTGTGTGGTAAGGTCACTTCCAGTAGGAGGTTCTTTTTCGGATAATTTTAATTCTTCTAATTCTTTTAGTAATTTTTCCTTTTCTTCCCCTTTCCTTTTGCTTGGTTTGGGAGATTGTTCTCTCTTTGGCGATATAGGAATTATTTATCCACGTGGTGGTGATGGTTGTTGTAATTCCAATGTTGTTTGAGGAGCTGGCTGCCCTCTTTTTGTATATTTTCGTTATAATCTTGATGCTCTTTCTTGTTTTTCTTTTTCCTTTCTTCTTTCCCCTTTTTATGTTCTTCACGTTGTCTTTCTTTCTTCTTCTTTTCTTTTCTTGATTGGATTAAGTTATCAATTTTCCTAACATAATTCTGATATAATGGATCATCAAATTTTACTTTTTCAACATTATAACGTATGCAATATAATGATTTTTGACATTGTTCACGAGTTTTAATATAATCAGCGTGTTCAGGTTTCATTAATTTACCTCTGGATTAAACCTTCCACAGCAAACACCCTCCCTGCTGCTGCTGAGAGAGAGAGAGAGAGAGAGAGAGAGAGAGAGAGAGAGAGAGAGAGAGAGAGAGAGAGAGAGAGAGAGAGAGAGAGAGAGAGAGAGAGAGAATGGAAAGTTAATAACTCTGGTAGCTATGTTTTGTAAAATGTACCAATTAGTTTTTATTTCATATGGCATTATATGACTATAAGTAGTAGTAAATTATTACACATGCTGGATATTTGTTTCTTTAAGAAACATTTCATGACCGCTGGAATATATATCTCACTATTGTCATCATTATTGCTCTGCATCTCAATGTGAAAAAGTCTTCATACGCGTAACAAATTTATTTAAATAGAATTTATAAACAAATGGCTTTAATGTTTAGAAGAATATTAAGGTAGCGAGGTTTTATTCTAGTCATAATTCTTATCACCAATGAAGATGTATGCATGTGTCAAATATTATGTTACACACATGTTACATATGAAGTTTGAGTGATTGTACATATGCATTCATTGTATAGAGTATTACTAACCTGATGCATTGTGGGTTGAGCATATAAAGCGAAATAGTGCTTATCCAAAATTATTACTGTTCTTACAGTGTTTTATTCAATACACAGACATTAACTTCAATTGGAATATGAAAAATTCGGGCCTCTGCATTAGTTATATACACTTTTTTTCCTCCATCTGTCCATCCTTCTAATATCAATAATTTGGTTAATATTACTATGTAAAAATAAAACATGAATTGTACAAAATGTGTTCATAAACACGTTACCACTTCTAAAAATTACCATAGTATTAAATGAGTTTCGACTCTGATGATTTGATACACACTGTACTGACATAATCGACATTTTCTTTTGTAACCATCCTTCTCCTTGCTAAGCAAGTTTGCCGTTACTGGTGGTGGTTTAAACTGGAGTCTGTTTAACAATCTGTCCATCGATCACACTTTTGTCTACTTGCTATCTTTTGAACCTTCATATCTCCATGAAACTTGATATGCCTTGTTTATTATACGTGTCACGTAAAAAGAACCGAATCTGTCTGATATGAATATATATATATATATATATATATATATATATATATATATATATATATATATATATATATATATATATATATATATATATATTGTTACGGTAGGGTTTTAGTTATACCCTTGAGTGTTACGGGGTTTAACTAATTATTTTTATACCCGTGTATATTGGTTATATGAAAATGGGGTGGGGTGTTTCCAATATTTATGTAGGTATGACACCCACCCAGGCTCGAGTATGGTTCAGAAGTTAAGTAGGTGAATATGGTTCTGAGCCCCCAGTCAGCAATGCCGACAGTTAAATACAAAATTACTAAAGGGTGAAATTAAACAATTAAATGCAAAAGTGCAAAGGGGTGGAATTAAATAAAACAATTTAATTAATAATAAAATTTCAACATGCGAGCTTCCCAATCGCTCGACCCTTTTATGCCTATTTTATCATCTGAATCAGTGTGAGAATTTCGCCCTGTCTTTGGTTCTACTCATCTGTCTCTCTAAATTTCTCATGCACTCCTCCTTTACTCCTTCAACTTTCCTCTCCACTTCTACTCCTCCTTTGCTCCTTCGAATTTCCTCTCCACTTCCCTATCCGTCGACTTCCTTGTCGAACCGTCGACTCCAATCCGTCGACCCTGACTGTACCGACAGTCTTACTTCAGTCTTCTCTCTCAGACTCTCGGGACTCTCCTTCTAACTTATGTTATCCCACCCGGAAAGCTTCCTATAAAACACAAAAAGGGTGTACTATTTTGCTTGGCACATAAACTTACACTAATCCCAGATAACTTATCATCGGATAAGGCTATCAAATTTCATAGGTCACGCATCCATTCCCACCGAAATACTCATACATTCATGAATGGTAAACACAATGTAAAATCATAACATAAAAACACATCATAAATCACGATATCAATTACTCGTATACAGGCAACGATAATTGATTCACATCAATACATAATAACCAATACATCTATTTTGCATCACAAATCATACAAATATATAAATATGTAACTATCTATGCTCTGAACATATTCAAACATACATTCATAATCTTGCTTACAAAAATCATTTCCTAACTTCAATACAAATCTCAAATAAGTACACAAATGAAACTCTACAAAGTAATTCTTCATTCTAACAATACTATTAGTAATTGCGTAAACATAGTATTAGTACTTACAGTTACGGCGTTGCAAAGTGTGAGTCAAAAATCAAACGAATATCTACCTTCTGAAGCTTTCTTTGTTCCAATCTTTTCCCTGCGATTCACGCCAAATTTACGAGTGCGTATCTCGGAGTAGCCTTAATCGTGCAATCACCTAGTAATCTGCCTCGGTCTATTAAATAATTCTGAGATGGAGTCAGTTTGATATCCTCGAAACTTAGAGGTATGCCCACCCACTAGCTTAATTCTGATTGGATGCGGTGGACTAACCATTCCCCAGATGTAAATCAGCGGAACTGTCAATATAAGTTGCCTATAATTTTATTACAAATGGCTCTTTTGATGTCCTACTAAAGGATTAGCACCCAGGTGTAATTTACCAAGCCCTGTTCTGCACAGAGAACTTTTTTTAGCGACTACATCTCGCTGGCTTCTTGCTCGCGGCGTTTGTTCACAGATCAAACACCGGATTAGTGTCAGTTGGATAAATATCCGTCCACCTAGGTAGACCGTGACATTATATATATATATATATATATATATATATATATATATATATATATATATATATATTCGTACTCTACTGAGTTTCGAACCCATTTATACATACATACATACATATATATATATATATATATATATATATATATATATATATATCTATATATTACAAATTTTGTATATCAATCCGTTAAATATATATATATATATATATATATATATATATATATATATATATATATATATATATATCCAAAATGGTTGAAATATCTTACTGAATCTTTCTATATATTAGCATCATTATAAAATGTTAATGCCCGTTATACATGTTATCTTGGTCAGATTAGTACTTTTGGAGTTATCTTCCTCCATTTGAAATTGTATTTATGCATGTCTCCTATATCGTACAGAGGATGTTCCGCGAGCACTCTCTTACTTGCAGCTTTGAACATTTAAATGCCATCTCTTCGCTTGTTTAAGTTGACATTAAGGACAACTTTTGTGCAATCAAATATTTGGGACTTTTTTATGTTTTATAGGCCATTTCTACTGAATCTTATTTGGGTCATTCTGTAGTATTTGACTATGCGTTCGAACGATGAAGCGATGCGATGGAAAAATGGGGCGATGCGATCGAACGATTTGTCTGTTTATTTATTAATTCAGCTGATATTAAAGTCAAAATATATACAGCTAGTAAATTGCATTTGTATTGATCATTTATCAACCAGACACAAGAACGTAGAGTTTTACAGATAAAAAAAAGTTCGGGAAAGGGGCGTTGCAATTTAGAGATAAGACGATAGACTCAATGGGATTTGGTGCAGATTTGGGTGTTTCATAACACCCCGAAAACAACTAATTCTAACAGCTCTTTATGAAATCATCGATACCATCTGTGAATGTTGTTTAAATGCCTTGTAAGGAACGGTACCTTTGTCTAAGCACCAGAAAGGACGCTTAGGATTCTGACACTCATTCTCGAGAAGGAAAGTCTTCACATTTCATCCAAATGTTTAACATGGCTCAAACTAAACAAACAGCGTGAAAGTCCACAGGATTGGAAATGTGAAATGGAAGCTTACCACTATTTCGACAGGAGTAAAATTAATCCTTGAAATATCATATATAACTCTTGAAGAAGACATAACAAAAATACTACAGAAATAAATCCACTAGATAAAATGAACTTTGAAATTTACACGGGAGAAAATGGCGGCCAATAAGGAAGTTAAAGAACTAGAGATTTTTTTTCAAGACAAAGAAGATAGAGATAAGTGAAGGATCCTTCATAGAATGCTCATACAGAGAAGGGACTCAATAACTCTATGTGTAAAAAATAACACGTGAGAGAGTACCAGGAATAAGAGCAGTGACTCAAGACTCAAGGTCCAAAACCCAGGCTACATAGAACAAATGTATTCCCTCAACCCCAACAGGTACAGAGGTTACATATTGCGACCCAGAGGAACCAACTGATATTACCATTCTGGGAAATAACTATTGCAGGAGAGACGGCCACAATAAAAGAGCCCACACCCATCTTGCGGAAGATTAAAAAAATGGAGAGCTACACCTATCGAATATCCCACTTGAGATTTGATTACAAGCAACGGTTGAAAAGTTTGAGAAAAAATTCAACATAAAAAGTGATAACATCAAGATTAGCAACTATTCCCTTAATCACAATGCACAATGGGATAAGAATTGTGGAAACAGAAAAGAGCAAAATGAGAGATCGTTTTGACTATATCATGATACAAGGGATGTATCTTTCGTACTCTACATAAATGCTCAAAAAACCCAGAGACCCATGTAGAGACCAGAAAAGTAAGTAAAGGACAGAAAGCAATGATGAAGAAACAACAACAACAACATCCAAAACAACAATTTGAAAATAAGCAATAAGAAAAAAACTAGGAACAAGAAAGAGAACAACAACAACAACAACAATTAATAGCAAAACTAACACCAACAAAAAGAAAAACAGTGCAAGAAAACAAACTATGGGGGAAAATCACTCGATAGCGACGGCAATAGAAGAAACAACAAAGGGAAATACCAATAAAAATGAAAGAAAACGCACAACTGGGAAAACAAAATCAGTAAAACCGAAGACAGGTATAAAAAACACCAATAATAACAAAAACAGGGATAACAACAGCAAAATCATTACAAATCTACTCTACAGCAACAACAGAAGAACAAGAAAAATAAATAAAAGGAGACAAGAGAGAGAGAGAGAGAGAGAGAGAGAGAGAGAGAGAGAGAGAGAGAGAGAGAGAGAGAGAGAGAGAGAGAGAGAGAGAGAGAGAGAGAGAGAGAGAGAGATGTAATATGATGGAAATGTATCTACTCGATGATGATGCATGTTTGGAAAAATAGGAGAAAAATAACTCCGTAATGACAAAATAACTGTACAGAAAATACTTTTAAGAAAATCACCCCCAATCCCCAAAACACAAAGACAAACTAACCATACAAAAAAAAGAATAATATAGCACAATCAATAACATAATACCACTGCAATTAAAATAGTAAGGCAGGGGGTAAGGGCTCCCTAAATGATTTGAAAAAAATCAACCAGGGACCCTTTCAAAAATGAAAGAAAGGAGACTTAGGAAAAAAAATCGAAACGTTCTTCGCCAAATGGTCCAAAAGAAAGTACCTATTAGTAAATAACAAAGATGGTGGTGCAACATGTAGGAATTCTACCAATGTTGATAGACACCTTGGCTGTGGCTGCTTCTTTGCTAGAGTCGATTACTGGAACTCTTTCAGGAGGTATCATGAAAAGATAAAAAGAACCCCTTTCTACATAGACTTCATACATGTGCTTTGGAATCTCACGGAAGGATGAAAGCTGAATTTAGTACGTCACAAATGATGGATGGAATTCCATAGTTGGCACAAACAACGACTCCTCATTAACTTGTGAATCCTCATATCACAGTTACAACAAGAATTACAAACGTTAATGGATCACAACGATTTTTCAGAAGGAGAAATATCGCAACGGTATGGTGAAATCTTGCAACACTTTCACTAGAAAGCTTTAATCGAAACAGATATAGCGTCTCTGAATGTTTCAAGGCCATGATGAAAAGCCAACCACCATCCTCAGTGAGCAAAACAGACACAGCCACACGAATGCAGAAGAATACGCACAAGAAGTCTTTCAAACACTATTGGCTCCATTACCAAAAAAGATTGCAGAATCCTTGTTGACTCCTTTCTCCAATCCCCAACGAGAACTAAAAACGTGGGTTAAAAAGATGTCTGTCCCATATTCGGTAGAAGTAAAAAAATAAGAAGAGAAACCAGAAGTAAAAAAAGAAAGCAATAAGAAAGTATGCCTTTTCCACCATCACCACCCTCGGGAATTACTCATGTGGTACGTCAGACAAGCAGTTATCACGCCCTATGAAACCAATTTTGTTTTTATCATTGACATCTTTTCTAAATTCGCTTGGTCATGACTCGGATTTCCAAAACGACCTCCAAGTTATTGTTGGCGTTAACGATGGTGTTGATGACAAACATACAAAAACACCAACTATCTGAATCAAGCTTTCCAAAACTAAACGAGAAAAGAATCATCCATTTTTTCACCACTTTGAATCCCGAAACCACAGTCAGTGTCACGGAACGTTCTGAATGCACTTTAAAAAAAATGCATGTGAAAATATTTTATCCATGATCAAATATGATCAAATATTTCAACGTCTTACAGTGTCTGGTCAAAGCTTACAACTAATATTACCATCAGAGCATCAGATGAACCACTGAAGAAGTCACACCATCCCAGACAACAAAGTGGCTGCTTGACTGGAACGTTTTTTTTATAGCCTCAACAAATATGAACTGTTAAAGTTTGGAGATTAAAACAAATAAAATGCACCTTCGACAATGGTTATTTTCCTAAATGGAAATGAACTTGTGTTTTGTGTCACTCACTGTACGAGTGCACGACCCTTATCTTCACATATATAAATTTGAACACATAAATGGCGAAATGTTAAAAGTTACTTTTTACTTTCCTAAGTTACAACAAAAGATAAAAAAAGACCACCTTTTTGACATTGAAAGTATTCTCGATCTAAGAGCCTGTCAAGTAGGCAAATGCTGAGTCAAAGTGCATTGGAAAGGATATCCACTCAGTTTTGATTCTTGGACTGATACTTTGCAAGTCATTGACTATGAAAATAGAAGTGACCATTATGTGATTCAAAGCAGTAGCAGTGACAGTTCCTTATCAGAGTTCTTCTTTTCATAATCTACAAATGCAATCACTGTAGTGTGGTACTGAGAATGTGTGCCTAAAATGCAAATCATGAAACGCATTGTTAAGTCTATTTGGTAGAAATCATTTATCACATACAAGTCATAAACATCACCAAAAATTAAAACACTTTTGTGGCATAAATCTTGAACGAAAAAGTGCAAGAAATATTGGACAAAAACATTCTGGTAGTTTGAGACTCCAATGTACACCACTCCCTCGATAACTCGCTCCCGGATAACTCGCGAATCCGCTTATAACGCGGTGTCCGGCATGGTTCCCGATTCTTTTTTCAAGACAATATATTTTTTAAGATGTGTAAAACATGAAAAAGATCGTGATAAGAAATTGTAAATTGGCAAATTTAACCTTGATACATAGTTCGTTTTTATCATCGAAAATGGCGATTACCGTATTTTCCGAGGTAAAAGTCGCTACTTTTTTTTCGTTTTTTTTTTCTTAAAAATGACGTTTGCGACTTAATGCAGAAGCGACTTATACGATAAATAATTTTTTTTTAACGACTGTGACTGATGCGCAGTGATGCTGTGCTTTAGCGATATGCATCTGCCTGTATACGGGCAAGCCAATTGCTGGAAACTTACATACGGTACACGTAAGTATTAGACTATAAGATTATCAAATTAAATAGTCAAATAATATTTAAATATATTTTTAAAAATTTGTTATTAATAAATAAAAAATATTGAAATAACGATTGCCATTGTATTTCCTTTATTTTTCGGCATGTACATCTTAGAATCTTTCGGTCTCTAAATTCAGTAAATTTTAGCACATTTTCCCACCCAAGCTGCTAGTCAAAGTCCTTTGAACTTGCCGCCCAGCTTTTGCGTCATGCTCTTTTGATGTACTCAAATAAATACATAATACAGAACTGGTATTATTTTGTTATTTTAAACAACGAATTATGTCCCTGTAAAGCGTCCACGAGACCTGTTAGCGCTTCATAATTTACTTTAATAGTAGTTTATAAAAACACAATAATTTTTTTCGGTTGGTTTCGCAATGGCTTGTTATACCCCCCCCAAAAAAAACAAAAAACAAAACATGGCAGGAATATTTTCTCTGATGATTGCTTTGGTTTAAACTCTCTAGTTTTAAACTCTGGATTAAGCCAAGACTGGCTTCAAGGGGAGAACTTCAAAGTACCGGTAATTAATAAAAAAAAAAAAAACAAACTGGAAGGCTGGTGAACAGTTTCAATTGTTAGGTGAATTCGCTATGTCTTCGTTAATGTATTAAAATCAATCTAGCGTATAAAGTGCCTTTGAAGTTCGCTTGGGTTGTGGAAATGACCAATACCGTTCATACAGTGAAGCATTAATAAAATAGTTTCACAATAACGATGTATGATTTAAAATTGTTATATTAGCGTAAGTCAATAAGTTTTGTTTTAAATTAAATTCGTGCCATTTATCATGGCACCAACAACTAGAAAAAAAAAAAAAGAACGGAAATCGTGCAGCAGAAAGAAAATTCAACGTAAGCGATAATATTGTGCGTGACTGGCGTAAAAAAAAAAGAATAGTTAAGGTACCCCCCCCAAAAAAAAAACCAAGAAGGGAAATCGTAGTGGAAAAAGAAAGTTGGCCAGTTCTCGAGGAGAATCTACAAAAATGAATTGTGGAACAGCGTGCTGCAGGTCATGGACTTTCAACAATTTAAATACTACTCAAGGCAAAGTCAAAGTCTATCGTAATACTGACTTTTATATAACTCTTAAACAATTGTATAATATTTCTTACACGAAGCTGGAAATTACCAAGTCGCATGCAATGGCCGGCGGTATCAAAGACGTGATTATGGTAAGTGCGGAGGAGCGACTTATACGCATGAGCGACTTATAGGGCGGAAAATACAGTATTACCTGTAAAGATAGAATCCATATTGTGAAATTTGCATTTTTTCAAAATAAAAAGTGATATTTCTCAAACGTGTCACAAACCGCAAGTATTATCGTGTTCTAATTTATGTAGTTTTAAATTTTTAGACCCATTAAATTCATGTTGGTAATAGTTAAACCTTGTGATTTTTTTTCTTCCATTTTACTTCTACCGAAATAAAAATCCACACATCGTTCGATCGACATTGTTTTTTTCCCAGTGTGTCGATCTTTTCTATTGAAATAAACCCCGTCTACTTTGGATCAAACAATAAAATTAGAATGTATACCATTCACCACAAAAATAAGTGACATAATACACAATGTGTGAAGTACATGTGCTAAGCAAACGGAAACCAGGAGGAATAATGTTTAGATGATTTCCTCAATACACTGTAAGTTATCCTGAATTTAATGTTACTCTGTGAGGAAAAACTAAACAAAGTACACCAATATGAAAAGATATTTATCCACTGTTAATCTTAGCGCGATTATTAATTGAGTATTCAACATGCCAAGCCACCCCAACCCCTTTCTCTATGCGTCAATCCCATTGTTATATTTGTTGTTTATTATAGGTCCCTCGATAACTCGCGCCCTAGCTTATATCGCGGTCGATGTTTTTGGACCCCAATGTCCGCTTGTTATCGAGGGAGTGTCATGTCACATTTCGTAATTGCTGTCCTAAACCAAACAGCTGGTGGAAGTGATTGGTTTCATGTTCCACAGACAGTTGTGCAAAGTCCTGGCCATATGTAACAATACTGTCAAGACTGAGAACCATACAATTTCTCAATCATGACACATGTAGTTTTCTGATTAAAAAAGTCCAGGCCATTTCTTTTTGTCCATTTGAGTGGAATCCCAAGTATGGCTCCCAAGAAATCCAGAGCAAATACTTTTGTGAAACTGTCAAAAGGATAAAAAAGCATAAATTGAATATAGGTGTACTCTTAAGTTGAGGAGTAGAATGTGGTGGGAAACACAACCGTGGTGTTACTGAGACTCATTCCTTTCCAAGTGGATTCTGCCATAATATCGAACATTGATGGTGGAAACACCTATCATGTACACCAGGAATTCATAAATCTTCAGTCTGCCAGTCAGTAAGTTGTATTTTGACAGTGTTAACATTGGTATAAGTGGAGATCTAGGAAAAAAATATTCCATTCTTGTAATCATGTATCTTGTGTGCCAAAGAGTCGACTAACTATGAGGCCATGGCTTAGGACATATGCTAAAATCTACTTTTCATACAGTGGTCTGCATCTAAAAACTGACACCAGTATTGTATGCTTTAAAAGATGCTACTCTGACAATCTAAGGAAAAACTTGTTTTTCAAACCAATATTGGTCTTGAATTGAGATCTATCAAGAATTAAATAAACTATTTGACACCTGAGTAAACAATGTTTAGAAAAGAAACAATAACTTTCTTAGAAACTTTAAAAATTTAATTATTGACTAATTTAATAAAGTTTTTAAGATCAGTATACATAATTTTCAGAAAATTATTTAACAAAGTGCAATCTGACAAATACTAAAATGCACAATATCATAAACTATAAATGCAGAAATATCAATGTAAGAAGACAAATGACTGACAGTCTTAAATTATATATTAATACATGTGAATGTAGACATAATGGAATCTCTCAAAAAAACTGACAATGTTGGCTGAAAAAATCCATTTAAAAAAAATCTACTTAATACAACTACTTCAAATATTTTTATGAGATTCTAACATACCAAATATATATATATATATATATATATATATATATATATATATATATATATATATATATATATATATATATATATATATATAAATTTTATGTTTCAGTCATTACATTTTAATGAAGTGCTCTACAAACTTTTTTGGTATTTGACTCTGAACCTGATAGGTAAAGAAGATCAGCTAACATGTCTCAGATATAGTAAAAAATATACTTGCATGCGAAGTATAGCAAAATCTTCAAGTATTATTATTTGCAAAAAACAAACCAGAATTACTAAACTGGTACTACTTAAGTTACATCAACAAACTGGGTTGCATTAAATCCATTCACACTTGTTTATGTTATCATGCTCACAATCCAGTACAGCTAAAACCTGAGTCAAGACCTTTAACCTTAAAGTCATTGTCAGATTGTTGACTGTCGGCTGGTCTATTGAAATGCAACTAAATACAAAGTATGGTCAAAATTTATTAGTATGTTTATGAATCAATTTATTCAGAAGATTAATGAGTTATAAAACTGCATGTATGGACCCAACAATGGACCCCAGCTCAGAGTCAATTAAGTTAGTTTTCAAACTCTTCACAAAAGTGTATACATATTTGTGGCCATATCAGCAGCATTTTTTCATTTGGAACCAATTATATACAAAAAGAAGTATTTTCATGTAATCACACTGTAAATGCCATTTGTTTAAGAGGAATAATATTAATAAGAACATCTTTTCAGAAGAAGTAGCTGTTAAGGCATTGGATTCATGACCAGAAGAATGTAGGTTTGATTTACACCATGGGGTCAGCTCTGATTGACTACAGTTATGTGTCCTTGATTAAGAAAACTTTAACTGATTTGGCACATTATAACCTTCAAAGTTTTGCTTTTGCTGGAAAAAACCCCAAATAAATTCATGTCTTTCATAAAAAACCCATTTCAATAAAGCCATATGTTCCAGTTTAGTAGCAAAAACAAGATTTTCAAACTGGGCACCATGGTAACATTACTGCAAGCAAGATGATCACCTCTTTCATTTAGAACTACATCCAGTGATGAATGCATGCATAGTTTCAATGCAATCCTCCCTGTAGTTTAGTAGGAGTTGCAATAGCAAAGATGCACAAACAGATGAATGTAAGCAGTATGACAGGCCATCACATAAATTCTTTTTACCTTTCACCAGTAGAGATAATAAAAGCACAATACATTAAAAAGCAAGATGTTTATGATAGAGTAAATGGTGTGTTGAAATTCAATAATAAACAAAATAAATAAAAAATGTTGCATAAATTAATCCAATATTAATATATAAAAAGTACATCAACATTTTTCTCTAAGCTTAACTTAGGTGTGAGTAATTTTCTTATTTATAAGAGCCACTCCACCTCACCCCCCATGCTTCTAAGTGTTGTGTTGATAGTTTGCAAGACAGGATGCATTAACAACAGGTAAAACAAAATAAAATACACTGTATCTGGTAATCTCTGACTGGAGAAGATGAAACGTCTAAAATAAAAATGTCTTGCAAATGTTTCAATGTGATATTTACAAGAACTGTTGTGTGAAGATGCCAAAAAGTGAACCTATAAAATGAGGATCCTATTTTGTATTCTTACATTTTGCAATCTTTTGTTATAATTTGTCTTTTTCTCACAGTCAGCACATCATAATATAAAGCTTCAGTAACAACATTTATGACAATCCAATAAATCATTATTTGCAACAATCAATTTAAATGTAATCATGGATATGGATATCTTAATTTTTCTTCCAAATTCTTGGCCCTAACTGGCTGCCATAAGATCACATTAGATATATACATTATGACTAATCCAACAAGTACAAAATTCACTACATTATTATGACTGTAAAAAACAATTACTAATATGGGAATCTGTTAAGTTTCATAAATAAAAACAAACTGGATGAAAAATATCAACTACAGGTATACATAACTTTAAGAATTATCTGAACAAATGAAATTCTGAAGTACTGTATTTAAATAAACATTATAGAAAAAATATGAAATATAAAGACATCTACTTAAATTCACAACACATATATTTCTTACAATTTTTTTCCCCCTTCAATGAAACCTTTAGACTTCACTGGTACTCTAACAAAGAGCAATTTATCTAAAGAAAACTCATCTTAGTTTTCCAATTCCACAAAGAAGACAAATAGACAATTAGAAAGGAAAAAAGAATGCAACTTTGAAGTACAGTGTACATGCTTCCTGTTATATAACCTGACATTGAAATGTAATTTGGCAAAATCTTTAAAATTTATTAACATGAAAGCAGTTTTGAAATGTGTCTTTTATGGACAGTGTATATATAAGTAACTGTACCTCTAAAAAGGTACAATAATGATTTTATTTTCAAATACAGTGCTGAGAAATAATCTATGAGAGACAATATATTATTATGGTGTGTAGTAAAGATGATTTTTAATGAGGAATTAAGATTGTTGTTTTGTAGAGTAAATTTTATTTTCTTTGATCTACATACAGCACAGTATATATTTTCTTGAATTGTTCAGCATGAAGCATGTAGATTTTGTAATAGTCTTTGTCTGACACTCTTTCAATCTGCACACCACTAGATCTCCTCTACTACCAAGTGGAAATTCCCAAAATTCTGCTTTTGTCTTGCAAATGTGGTCATCATCTTTAGATGTATGCCAGGAGTTGGTCATTGGTCAAATTTTAAAAAAATTATATTTTTAAACATTTTCAAACCAACTTTTTATATATGAAGTGATTTCTAAAAGAGGTTATATGTGTGATAGATTTTGTGTTTGACCCTTATCAAACTGTCCTGAGATGGATGTGAGTGAAAGGGAGGAGTGTGTAGAATGGGTGGCATTTGAACATTAACTAAATGCATGGTGATTTTCTATTTAATTTATTATTTGATATCTGCTGAAAATTATAACAAAATAATTTAATTATATAGAAAAATGACATTTAGCTGGTAAAAAGGAACAAAAACATGGCAATCACAGATAAATGTACTTCATAAATCTGAAAGAACTTTTCTCTATTAGCAATTAACATACCATTTATACTTTTACATAAGTTTGATCCAACCCAGATCTGCTGTCACATAATGTACTGTGGCAGATATACAGTTTGTCTGAAGTGATCAACACGACAAACAACATAGGCTCTGATCTGCTGTTTGAAGTTGTATCCAACTTTTAAGCAAGTACATATGGTAAGGAATAAATATAAAGTAGAAAAAAGGAACTCCTAATTTGGGTCCCTGGTTTGTTATAAATTGAAAACTGTCATACTGATTGTATTTCACAATATCTTTAAGATAGAAATGGTGACTAATTTTAGATATGAAGTAGTTTGTCTTTTAAGCTTCATGACTTTGCTGTTTAATTTCTTTAACTACTACCTATCTTTCACTGTCAATGACATGGGAGTTAAATCAGTCCAAGTCAAATGTTACCATTTACTTTTCTAAAGCATCATACCAGCTCATTTTTTAAAGCACAAAACACTTCCTATGCATCAAATCCACATAGTCAAAGTCTGAGTACACAGTTCATCAAGGTGAGTGAACAGGCAAAGCCAATCTCCTTTTGCATCATTCCACTTCACATGATCCAATGAGGACATTTGTATCTTCAAAGGTCACACTGTCTTATTTCCTGACAATGTAGATAAGCTTTGTTATAGTTGGCAGCCTTGATAGAAAACTTGTTTTAGCAGTGATAGAATGGTCTGAACACTGCGCTGAGACACTTTTTCAGCTGTAGGAGATACAAAGAGTGGACGTTTTTCATCAACAAGCTCCCTTTTTATGTGTATTCAGTGTCAGATTAGAAAGCCTGGGTAGCTGATGCTTTCATTCTGAAGTGTATGGTTGGTATGCATATGCTTGCCCACTTTCTCAAAGTAATTTCCTAAATTCTCAACCAAGTTAGGATTTCCATGTCTTGACTCATTTTGGTAGCCCTCTCCCTGTGGCCCCATCACTCATGGTTCATTGATCTGTTCCACCTGTTGGCAGACAGTCCAATGAGATTTTGACAAAGGAGGGACCTGCAAGGGTCTTTCATATACAACAACCAACAGATACTCCACCATCATCTGTAATGATTATTATGCTAAATAAAGTTTTCTATAAAGGCTGCCAACTATGACTCAGACTGGGAAGTAATCTGCTTTCCAAAATTTGGAATGAAAAGTGGAAAATCTGTTCTGTTTAATGCAGTATGAAGCACTTTATACCATCTGTCCCTCTTTAAATACAGCAACAAACTTCTCATTTGTTAGCAATATAATATACTATGAAGCTTTAAAATTAATTTCTGTGTATTTTGAAATTCTCAGTTCAGTAAATAAACCAGCTGATCTATATTGGCTTGTTAGGAAATAAGACAGTGTGACCTTTAAAGAGTACAAATGTCCTCATTGGATCATGTGATTAAGAGTTATTTTGAACTCTTCCATCGATTGACCTTGGAATTTTATGAATGAAATAGTAATATGCATTATACATGACATGAATTGTCTTTAAAGTGCAGACAACAATGTTAGAATATTAACATTAAAAATCTTAATGACCCTTACTAAAATCATAAAATGTACATAATTTAGATGTACATAACACTAATTTCTCAGAAGTTTTAGTGAAAAAATTATATTGATACATGTGATCTGTGGATTCAGGTTTGAGATATCTCTGGTTTTAGCTTGAATTCTTCACCTAAAAACCCAGTACTCTTTCAATGGGGCACAATAACCTGCTTTGTAGCTGTCCGTGTATGAGTGGGCAGCTGATAGAGATAGAAGTACATTAACGATCTGTTTTTGTTTTTGAAACACACCTTGGTCTCTCCATCCAAGAACACTATTCTAGAAAATAATTATACAGAATAAGCCATGGTCATGTTAGACCTCATTTCTTTTTTTAAGTTTTTGTTAGTAGGAAAGGACTAATTTACAGTTTATATGTACTGGCTTCAAGCCAGTATGTGCACTTTTTGATGATGGCTGCTCGTGTTATAGAATATCAAAAATGGTTTCAACATTTCACAATCAAAAGGAAGAAGTGGTTCATATCTCAAATTTCCTAGATATTCTTGTTGACCAGTGGAACTAGTAATACATATACATAGTTGTACTTAAGGTACCTTTGAAAGAGAATAATCATTCTCTAGGAATCCTAATATATTTGTCTTCTATTAGATCAATAGTGAGATGAAAGAACTTGAGGAAAAATTCACTGCATGGCATATTGCCCATCTGCATAGTGGTGGATGTTTATACAGCAATACATTGATTGCAGGCTTCAGATACAGACCCTGGTTTTATTGTGGATTGTTCATAGTAGTAATTATTATTGCTGTATTTGGCATTATCATTATAACAGTAGCATTGGAAGTAACAATATGAATTGTTATTATTATTATTATTAGTAGTAGTAGTCATAGTTCAAGCAAATTAATTGTCTTACCCAACCCTAAGATATGATCTATCACTCCTCTATTGTACTTTGTTCTTAAGCTTTAAAGTCTAATGAGTCAAACCTGATGAAACTTTGATATTTACATACTTTTGGTGGCTTCCAAAACCTAAAAAAGTTCTGGAAAATGTGACCTCATTATTGAAATTTTAAGTACCTAATTACTATAAAAAGCAACAGCTTTAATACAATTATTAAACCCAAATGCTCTCAACACATCAGCCATCAGCTGTAATAAAATCAATAACTAAATTATATCAGACACTGTTTTACATAGCTAATGTCTGCTGGCTTCTACCATATTACTGATATTCAACTTATATATATGTAGATGATACACACATACCTACCTTTACAAACAAATGCTAGCTTAGAATGTAAGAGAAGGAAATCAAAGTTTACAATATATCTATCCCTTATGCCACAAAATACTATCCATTGCACCTACAATACTATCAATTATATCATACTGACTATTCAAACACCCAATGTTATCTTTAAATCTAAGAGAAGGAGATAAAATCTCATAAATAGACTATCTTTTACACTACTAAAAACTTGTGTTCACTTCAGTCCTTTGCTCCATGCCAATGTCAAACACGTATTTGGCAACAGGTTGCATGTTTATGTTTCACACATGGTTACAACCTTCGAACACATATACACAAACAGCCAAATGAACATGGGCTGTTTCTTCCATTAACATGTCACATGGTCCTTACATTTCTCACAAATGATATTGATATTGATGCTTTTAGATCTTGTAGAGTCGACCACAAACGTGAGTAACATTTTTCATTTAGATATCCCAAATGCCAAATTTTCTAACGTATGTGCATGACGTCGCAAAAATGATGTGCTTCCCGCCAGCTATAAGTTATTTAAAGGGAGAAAAGTAGTGTTAAGTAAAGAGATAATAGGTATTGTTTTTACTTTTAAGTCATGTAGATATTTTAGGGTATTATTTAAAATATAATTAGAAATAACAGATGTGGTCACCTGGGCAGAAAAACAAAAATGGATGGACGGAACTTCCAAACAGCATCAGTAAACATGAATGGGATAGATAAAGATAAAATAGACAAATTAAGAAATGAACAACTAGATGATATAATACTTGTACAGGAAACTCCTAATAGTGGTACAGTCCTAACCACTTATATAGACATCACTTATGTCGACAGGCCGCCTCTCAACAAAAAAGCAAAGTCATGGTCCCTTGGTCTGCTATTACTACCAAAATTGTAATGCTTATGTCCAGATAAAAAACGTATATTTCTATATATATTTCGACAGAATCCCTTGGTCCCAGCTTGAACAAATCCTTTGTTGTCTTTGCTGTCTTATCATTTATGTCGACAAGCTGCCAGTTCCTACCCATTCTTTGTTAAAAAAAAGTTGATCTTGCCATCATACTTTAATTTTACCACCATATCAGTTCCAACATGTATTTTATTCAACAATTACCTGATCTTGCTGGCAAGCTTTAATGTCATGAAAAAAATAAAATGTGCACAAATACCAGTTTTTGTTTGGTCCTATAAAATTGGCCACTCGCAGAGACTTAATTTAAAGCAATGAAATCTGATTCTTGAATTTTCCAAATTGATCAGTGATTAAAACAGGTTTATTGTGCTGTTAAAGTTTTCTTTTCAACTTTATCTTTATTTCTTTATTTATGATCACTACCAATGGCAGTGTAAACGCAGATGAAATTTACAGTCTATGGAAACTAAATAACTGGCTGTTAAAGGAAGTTGCGAGTGGGGCATCTTGCAAAGATGTTTGTGACAAATTTAAATGTATTGAGCTGACATTGTTACAATATTGTGACATAAGAATCATTTTCTTTTAATACCTCATTAGTATGTGTCAATGTATACAATAGTATGCCTTCATTAATTGTACCAACCGCATATCTCTTGTTCGCTTTTATCTACTTTCATGATGACTTCTGTAATTAAATTTAAGTACTGTTTAAATCAACTTACTGTCAGGTTTTCATTTCCCCGTGAATAGCCCCATCCCCTTGGAAGCCTCGATAAGAGGGAACAAACTGACCAAAATCTAGGCCAATTTAAGTACAAGTACATGTACCTGAAGCATGTAAATAACTGAAAATGCCAACATTAAATATCATAATGCTTTTTATATAAGGATGCAACCGATTCAATATTTTATTGTGGATTTTATTACACAAAGGTAACTAAGATGTAATTTGTCAATATACAAGTGTCTTTTACTGGTCTTTTCTTCATGTACAGTGGCAGAGTGGTCTAAATCGTTCATGATGATTATGGATCACTTCGATCTCGCCTCTGTGTGAGTTTAAACACATGAGTCTGCAGTTTTATCAATAGAGCACAAAATTTCTGATATGAAATCACCTTAATGGTATTATAATATTATAGTATAATACCATGAAGGAGATTTCATTTCAGAAATTTTGTTGTGCTTTAATGAGAAAACTGCAGTCTCCTGTGGTTTTGTATCTTTTTCTATGACCTACCCCCTCCAACACTTGTTTCAACATCCACTTATGTTGACAATTTTTTCTCAGGCCCGACCTAAGTGGGTAGGTAGCACTGTATTTGAGTGTCAATTGATTCACAACAAAACAAGGCTTCAAAAACTCAGGTTATTTACTTTGTGAAACAACAATATTTAGTATTAATCAAATAGGTGTGATAGGACCTCAGAAATCTGGAGTTTTTTTTTTCTCCAAACTTGAGAACTGAAAAGTTCTTACAAAACTTACTTTAAATGTAGTTTTTAATTTACTACTACCCATTTTCATGAATCAAAATGTCATCAAATAATGTTACTTGCAGTGAAGTGAGAATTTGGTTTGAAAATGTAACAAATAATAAGACTTTAATTAAAAGTATGAATACCATGGTGTTGTATCAGACTGCTGATCTCAATGATAAAATGGGTGAGATATAAAAGTTTAATTTACCAGTTTTGATTATGATTTTCTTCTTTTTATGTATCAATTAAATTTATTTGTGCACAATCATATGGCTGATAATAAATGCATAGCATGACATCAGACTAGCTTTCAAAAAGCTCTACCACATAATGTAAAGGACAGCATTATTAGTTATAAATATCACATGATCTCTTATATAGCACCAATCAGTTTAAATAATTTTCTAATATTTTTTTCAACTGTTCATACAAACAAGATTATAGCTAGGATACATTAAATGCATTCAAATTATGTCCAGTCAAACCTGTCACAATGATTACTTGTGTTCAGCTGTCTACTGGCCATTCTAATTTTACCCCCAGCAAATTTAATATATAAATGCCATGTATTTAATGGTCACCTACCTTCTGTGCTCAGGGGTCAGGTGTTTTCTAATTAAACAGTGGTTTTACCCTGCCTTAAGTTGTCCATGAAGTGAACACTCCAGGTATGCAAAACAAATACTTCTTTTGTTTGATGAGCAAGGCATTATTTAGATGAAAAAGCACATCATGTGAATCAATGTTTTCTTCTGTGACACATCAAAGTCCACATTTATTGTCAAGGGTGAAGATTGCTTTGAGGGGAAAAAAGATCCAAGGACTGAATAACCATAGTCTTTTGTTCAGTATCACTATGTATATTTCATTATCTTCATTGTAACATACTTCATTTTATGTAAAATCATTTTTATTGATTTTGTTTCAGTAATATTTAATAGCTATTTTAAGATTCTGAATTAAAACTATCTCTGATAAAAAAATTCTTGGTAGAGACACACTGCACATGTGATATCTTTTATGATTCATATGCTACTAACAAATAGCCACAGGAAACTTCAAATCAGTTGCTAATCACCAAGGTCTCTCACAAAAGTTGTCAAGGTTGATGGTGGTGAGTTTAAGCAAATCCACCATTTGTTTAAAGTGTCAACCCCGGTTTTCATGTCAAATTACACCAGCTGGCTTATCAAAAGGTGAGTTCTTTGCTTCCTGGTCATAGGTAATGTTTGGAGTGATTGAAAGGTAATAAATTGATAAAATTTTGACACATGATGGATTCAAGTGAAGGTACATTAATTTTGTGCAAAATGTTTAATTTTATATATAATTTTTTTTTGTCAGCTTAATATCTACACTAAATACATGTATTTTTGATAGCATATTATTACTGCTAATAATAATACATGTATTTTTGATAGCATACTACTATTGCTATTAATAACGTACTTTTGATAGCACACAATTACTGCTAATAATAATACATGCAAAATAAAAAAAATGTTACTACTAGTAATAATGCTAATACCATTCCGTTCATAGTCCATGCATTTGTCATGAACCAAGTTTGATAGGTGAACCTGCCTTGAGAGGTAACATGTCTACAAAGGCCACTTTCACTTTTTCCCCATGGGTGGCCACTGTAGACAGGTTTGACTGTATTTTCTTTGATGTGGAACAAGATCATCATTTTCAGCTTCTTTGTCATTTTTAGGTACATTCAAGAATTATTGGCAAAATCTCACCAATCTGCACTTTACTGGTGATGATACTACTACATGTATTTTGCCAGTGGAGCCAAATCCATAGTGCTTAAATATTAAGAATGAATCCATAGTCAAGTTGTCACCATTATGTTTTAGCTTCATCATCTGATGACAAAAAAAGTTGTTCAGATTTGCCTTCCTTTTCAAGAGCTTCAGACAATCGTGAATGCTTTCGCAACTTCTGGATACTTTTTCTCATTGTGTCCTTAATTCTTTCATTATCTGTACTGGCAGCCTGCCATATGATTTCAAGTTCCTGCTCAATCTCTCTGTAAGATAAAAATTTTGTTTTAGAATTTTGTTTTGACAAGTTTGATAAGAATAATGGTATTAAATAATGGACATCAGAGTTAATGAATTTTCAAATACTTTCTTGAATTTTATCAGTTGCATTCTTTTTCATATCCTGACTTTTTACCCATTACTGGAACAATTTTTTGACATGTTCTCGCCCTTTACTGCATAATATTAGCATCCATATTGATGCCATGTAATAGGTATTTACATATGAATGTTTACCAGTACATCAAAAGCAAACTAGCACAACGTCAACCTTATTACTGCATGTATTTTTAAAGCATTTTTATTTCTGGGACTTCTATATTATATTTCTTAGAAAAGTTATTGAAGTTTATTGTCCATGATCTAAAAGCTGTAGCTGTACTTCATTTAGCAAAAAGTTAAAAATCTTCAATGTTACATGTGATGCCATTACTTAAACAAAATTACTCAATGCAAATGATGAACAGAATATGTTTGCCAGAAAAATGTAATTCTTGGTGATTTTGACAATTTTAAAACCAATAATACATATTTGACAATAATAATCTAGAGCAAACAAGAGCAATATTTGTCAATTTTAGTGAAAATTATACATTTTAAATATTTATATAATAGAGGAAAATTAAGCTTTTGATTATTTCTTGATATATTTTATATATATATATATATATATATATATATATATATATATATATATATATATATATATATATATATATATATATATATATATATATGTATATGTATATCATACCCATTTATTAATTTTGATAATGGTAGTCCCTTCATGGCCACAAAATCAATCAACCTAAAGCTTTACAATTCATAGATTATGTTAGTTGGCAAGTGAATATGTTTTAGATGTCCCAAGACTTATATTACATAAACAAATTACCATTAGTTTGTGTTCCAACTTTTACAGACCATGAAAAAGTTTTTCTGGAAATTAGTTAAGGGTGTTCCAACTTTTTTAGTGTCCTGAGACTTACATTTATTACAATAGGTCATGATGAGATGTTTTTGTTTTAAGGTTGTGGTAGCAACAGAAATGCATGTTGTCATCAATTTTATGATTCAAGTATAAACAGTGACTTAAAAGTGAACACCAAGCATAAAATAGAACATAAGTCTGTGAAGTATAAAATAGGAGCATTGATAAACTACTACAGAAATGAAGGAGTAATGCTCAGCATGATGCATCTAGTTTCTTGATTGTACACTGCCTGCAAAATTCTAGTACACTACTCCCTTGATAACTCCTCACTCATTGATACCTTGCTAAGCAGCTTATAACATGGGGTCAGGCATGGGTTTAAAAATGAGACCCATAAATGAGTCACTGTTTATGCTTGAATCATAAAATTGATGACAACATGCATTTCTGTTGCTACCACAACCTTAAAAAAAATTTATCCCTATTTGTTGAACTTGAAGAAAATTTGAACAAAATTGGTAACAAAATCTTTGGTATATTGCTTGTTTTCTTGTTGAAAATGGCAGATAGGACCTGGAAACTTTAACATTTTGAAAGATCAACTTTTAAAAAGAAGTAAAATAATTTAAGACATTTTCTTTCCAAAGAATATTCTTAGTACACTGCTATTAATGATATTCAAGGACATAATGATCAATGAAAATGTTGCTTATACTAGTGGCAACAATACTTTAATAAACAAATACCAATTAAATACCAATTAAATATAAAAAAAATTATCTTTATATTTATTTTTATATTTAAGCTCTATCTTTTAGTTCTATTTAAGTGTAATTATTACAAATGCAAGTTGTGCTCTTGTAATTAAACATAAAATGTGTCAATCTACTGCAACAGCTATGTCTGTGAGGATTTGCCTGGAAACCTAATTAAGTGCCCACTGTGTTTTGAGATCCAAGCTATTGGAAGCATCTATTGTGTTGTTGCACTAAATAAAAAGCAGGCCTCCTTTTCTATTATCATGGTTATTATGCCTTTTGAATTAAATAAAGAAGGTGGAATAAAAAATGTTACAAGGAATACAATCTTAAGAACCAGCAGCCTCATATTCTGGGTAAGTCATTTCACACGATCGATTGATCACTGTGACAAATTTTATTGTGTATATAATCTAATTAAACTACTTTAAATTAACTTTAAATTATCCTACTCAATTATAAATATGATTACAGATAACAAGGCAGCCAAGCAAAATGCTGGGTAACTCATTTCACATGATCAATCAATCATTGTGACAAATTTTATTGTGTATATAATCTAATTAAATTACTTTAAATTAACTTTAAATTATCCTACTCAATTATAAATATGATTACAGATAGCAAGGCAGCCAAGCAAAATAAGTACTACATAAAATAAAGAGCTTTTTGTAAATAAAAAAAATTGTCTCTCAGATGCAGACCATTATGAGAAAAAACGAGTTTCAGAGAATTGCTGAATTTGCACATAAAAATATCCAAGTACGTTAAGAAGTTTCACTATTACTTGCAATGAAATCATGGAATGACTAGTTTACTTATTGAAAAGCTTAAAAATTTGAGTTTCAACACAGACTATTGTCTCATGAAATAAATGCTGCATGTTTTTTTTAATAAAAAGAAATCTTGTTTGGTAGTGTATCAACAGCTAGTCTGGTTTCCTGCTTTGCAGACTCTTAATTTTCTAAAATACTATTAAAGAACATTACTCCAGGAACAAGATTAACTAAACGAAAAGTCTTGACATAATACACAAATGTTTTTGTGAACCATGTTTGGTTGTTGAAACCTGTTACAATCATCTTATTGACCTTTCAGATGTTGGATATTTTGAAAATAAATGTAATTTATAGAGATTAACGAACTTCATCAGAAAAAGCACTATATTGACAATTCTTCTCAACTCAATAACAAAATGAGGATTCTGCCATTAAACAGCGAAGTCCCACTCCCCAGATGTTTTATGGATGTCTAGAGGGATTTTTGGAGGTTCCTCGGTAATTCACGCCTCGCTAATAGTGATTATGGACCTCAATATGCATGAATTATCGAGGGAGAGGTGTATGTGCTCATGAGATAGCAAAATGTGAAATGTGGGTCACTACTACTTTTTTGCAAGGATGTGTCACTAATACAGATGAATAAAATCAGCTCATTTAATGATATACGCATGAAACAAATTTTTACTAAAGACAGTGAAGAATGAAATATTGATCACTGTGACCTACATTTGTGATGAATGTGTAGTTCTTATCAAGATATATCCTCTAAGTTTCATCCATCTAAGTTTCATCATTCAAGTTATACCAGTATTATACCCAAGTTAAAAACAGACCTATTTGGTCATTGGCTAAATGCATGAACTTAATATAAGCCAGTAAATTGTAAACTATGACTTTAAAGAAAGTGACTTCATTTGTTGTACAGTTGTGATACTAATTAAGATACATACAACCATCTAGTTTAGAGGTTCCAAACCTGTGGTCTGCAGAACCATGGCAGGCAGCAGCAGGGAGGGCGAACCCTACAAATTTTTGCGACAAAATCGATTAAAGCCTCAGAATGCCCAATAGAGCCTTCCTACAAAATCTCTTATTTCAACCAAAAAAAAAAAAATAAAGACCCCATTTTACAAATGGAGCCTTAGCGATTTTGTCGTAAATATGTTGTCATAACCACCCTCAAATTGCTGCCAATAATTGCTATCATTGTTGTCATAGCCCTTCCTGCTGCTGGAAGGATTTCAGGGTTAATACAAATGATTTAACCGAATATTTGTTAGCTTTTCACAAACAGACTAATCGATAATATTTCACCACGATAATATTTCACCACATAGATCAATTAAATTATTTGACTGATCCGTGAGTGTAAAATTAATTCTAGTTAGCGAATCATTTTGACATTTCATATAGACTGGATTAGTCGGATTTTCAACAATTAAAAACCCTGGAGGAGCTGTTGGCGTAAATGAATAAAGAATGTAACCTTGTCGGGCTTGATTTGATTGCTCGAGATTAATTTGATAGCTTCCTTCGATTACATCACACGTTAAATTAAGCGCGATCACCGATGAAATGTCCACATTGTTCGGTGCGATATGTCTACCGTCGCCGTTTTGAGAATTATTGTGAGTCAATATAGTTGGTTTGGGTTGTTTATTTTCCCATTCGTCATGGATTATTCTGAATCTCTCGTCGATGGCCGCTCTGAGATCTCTCTTCAATTCTGGTATGTTATATCCTGGTAGTTTAAACGTTGGAATATCTTCAACGGGGATTTTATATTTCTCTGCAAAAAATTTACTTAATTCAGGATCACCTGCTATTTCTTGAATGGTTCGAGAATATTTTTCAGCGTCATCGATAATTTTATTACATGTAGCTACCACGCTGATGAATTCGTCTTTAGTGAGAGAACCAGATCTTAGAGATACTAACAATAACGAAAGATCATTATTTATCGCTGTGAATCTATCAGTAATACGACGTTCATCTATCTCCTCATTAAACTTTTCATTCAACTCTTTCTTCAATTTCTCCTTCACCTTTTCATCCCTCTCTTTCACCCATTTCTCTATCCTCGCCTTCATAACCTTTAAAACGCTAATCGCGATCCCCTCATAAATCGCCTTGCTAAGGAGATTAGAAGATGTACTCCTGCGATCTCTATTACCTTCTACTGGATTCTCGGATGCTATCTTATCAGTGATATAATCAGACTTTACCGGCTCGGGTGTGGAAGTGCTAGCATTTCTACCAGGTGGATCTTCGGGCCATCCTAATACTGTTCTTATTGAACTGTTATAAATATCTACAACATACCCAGGAGAGCCTATTTCAATTGCAGATGATAGTGTTGGTTCATGAACTGTTATTGCGATTTTTGATTCCCTTCTAGTAATAGATTTTATTCTACGTTGTAATTCATTATTAATTTGCTCAATTTGATAGGACCCAGTTGGTATTGAAACATCGTTCCAATCTGGAGTGTCATCTTTTTTTATTCCTATACACAAACACCAGAGAATTATTAGGTCTCTGACCACCAAATGGAACTGATCTAATATTAGGCCAACTATGATACACTCGTAATTTTGCCAACGCCATTTCCTTTACTGAAACAGGGGAAGGGAAATTCACACTGAATTCAGGGTTTATTGACGATATTGATATCATGCTTGTTTTCCGCGGAGTGGTATTTTCTGCTATCCGCTGTAGTAGTTGAATCTCTTGCGACATTATTATTATTATTTACAATGTCTAATTTCGCAATAGATGAAAAAACGCTAGCGTTTTTAATCGCAGTATCATAAATACGTATCATCGCGGAGAACTGGTCTTCGGTAATTATCGTATCATCAATCGATGATGACATCAACGAGGACAATTGTGAGTAACCGTTAGATACTGTTTGATGTTTTACTATATAGTCGTTAAGTTTTTCTTGAGAACACGATATTTTTTTAGTAATAGCATTTGCAATCCCAGCAAATGTTGTCACCGCGGAAATAGCAATTGGGACAGCAATCGGAGCTACCATTGATACTGAAGATAGTATAATACCAGCACCGACCATTATACCAGATACCGAGTATACTGTAACATCAAACGCGGTAATTCTCCTGCGATATTTTTTAATTTTTATTTCATACTCATCAATGAGTGTTTTGAGTTTCGTTAAAAACTCTTTGACGGTATCATAGCGATATTGCGATGACTGAGTCATATTATTTTAAAACCCCAAGTGGTTTCTAATTGTTAAAAATTCTAATTCAGATCAGCTACAAACTCCATGTACCATACAAATGATGTCTTATTTAAATTAGGCTCAGTGCTTGTTATTGTAAACCGTTTGTATTCACCCACGTCAATAGTTGTTGAAATCACGATGTTGTATCCATATGAAGTCGATGATATATTAAACTGATTCAGTGACACTATTGTTAATCGATAAATACCCTTGTTTGACACAGTGAGAGTTATTGTATTCTTTTTAGGTTCCCAATCTAATGATCCAGAGAGAACTGTGTATACCATATTTATGATATTCTTCTCATGAGGAATCTTTATTTTTTCAAGTAGCGGAAGATTGTTTTTGAACGTTGTAATATCCGTGTTGATTGCTTCCAATTGCCGATTAATCGCTGGTATTTCTTCGATGGCTTTTTTAATATCCGGAAGTTTGATATCTAGTTTATCAAGTGGACCTCCCAAAAATTTATCAACGATGTTTTTACGAAATGTTGAAAACTGTTTTACGTGTTCTTCATATCTTAATTGAAATGTTGCAATTTCCAACATAGATGCTTTTATCTCTGTAATATTCGGTGTGGTTACTAGTGGATTTCCAAGGAATTCTAGCAGCTGTTTGTCAATTTTGTCTATGATTGACTTTTGTAATTCATACAATTTATTGAATTCAGCTTTATGATTTTTATATTCATCATTGAGTGATTTTAACGCGTTTGCTGTGCTATCTACTGTTGTTAGTTTATCCGTGATCGTCGAAACAAATATCCCCGGTTTGAGTTTTCCATCGTTTGAATATATCGCTATTGTATTTTCAACGACGTCAAGTCTTCGTATTAAGATATCATCCAATGACACATTACTAGATTTCAATTTGCCCTGGCGATCTTGAAATACAACTATTTCCCCAGGATCTACACTTGACAAGTTTAATGTCTCGGCGATTTCATCTTCGATTATTTTTTTTTTACATCTTTGACAGCGAATTTACTATCGGTTTCTGTTTTTTTTAACTCTGATAGAGGTCGTCCCCAAATATCAATCATTATACGAAAATGTTAACGTTTTTCTAAATCATTTCTAATTGGTGAAAACGCTAGCGTTTTTACCATTGCCCGCTGGTATATTCATTAACAACAACTTGTGGTGGTTTCCTTGGAAATCTAGATATCTCTGCAAGGACGTTTAATACTTCACGACCGCATATCGGGGGATCATTTAACTGTTGTGTTGGTAGCGTGGAATAAAAAATTGGAGCCAACGATGACTTTGTCATTGTAGATACATATCGCATAAATTCTTTTGGTGGAGCTAATCCATATGAATCAAAATAGACAACTCCACGTGGATCAATTGCATATGCGACCCAATGAGTTCCTTCTTCGCTGCTGTTATCAAGATTGATAATACCCGTTTCATTTTTCATTGGTTTTGACAGTAATTGATCTCTCATGAAAACTCCTCTAAAGTTTTTTTTATTGATAACGATTTTACAGCATCAATTAAATCAAAATTGGACATTGGTGAAAATCCAAGGGATTTTTCCACTAATAAGCCGCTCCTGGTATTCTTAGGCCCGCGCCCTTGTACCAATTGTGTGGGGTTCCTGGTAGTCTTAGACCCTTTCCCTTTTTTTATATCCATTCCCAGTAGCTTTTTTCAGGGCCATTTCTGCAGCAGTACCAACGGCTCCTAACGCTGCCGCCTTCGCAACCGCTTAGGCAGCCGCTGCAATCAATGCTGGAATAGCAGCTAACAGCGGGAATATACCACCTGATTTTATCATACTGGCGATTGCTGCTTTCGAAAAATCAATTTGAACTCCTCGTTTGTTCTTTAGCGCATCATTGAAATGTTTTATTTGACGATCTGTCAATGATAATTTATGCGCACCACCGGACATTTGAGTGGGTTTCAGCGTTATTGTAGTTCCACATTCTTTAGCCGACTTTGATTTCAATTCTTTGACCTGACCATCAGTCAACTGGACATTAACAATACTATATATCATTCTATTATAAAACGTAATTTACACTTTTAATTGATCTTATTGTGAAAATCCTATGGATTTTATAACTACATGTTTTCCACTGGTGCATTAATAAGTCTCATTCATCCGCCAACTCCTTCTAACAACATTGATTTATCACTGAGAATGACAGCAACTGCTCTATAATCATCTATACCAGCAGGGCGTTGTACCCGAGCTTGGAAGTATATATCAACAACAGATTGTCTCATCATGTCAAGATGTTCCAATGAAAAGTAATAAATCGGATAGTGTTTTTCAAAATCAATTTGCAATATTTGCAAACCAGTATCAACATTTTGATCACGACCCATAAACGACAATATTCTATGATATACACGTGCTACGTTGTTGTTATTATAATCAAGCTGTACAATCTCTGCTGGCTCTTGTTGTCCGTTTATTCTCAACGAAACTTCACTTACTCCTAATTTATCAAATATCATATGACTGGATAATTGACGACCCACTCGATTTGCATCCTGTAACGCTATAAAGATATGACGTGGAGCTGAAACACCTTGTTTTGATGCTAAGTGCCATGTAAATTTGACATTTACATTATCCTGCTTCGTATCAGTCGTTGTTGTTAGCCAACTTAGCAATGATTTTCCACCTGTGTCCATAAACGATAGTAATTGTTGCTCTATTGCGACTGATGGAGTCAAGACTGACATCCATAGAACCAATTTATTTAAAATGACTTTACCATTATCAACACCATTAACACGCCAGATTGCATCATTGTCATTCTCCTTTCGCACTAACACGACTGTATGCTTTGCTCCATAGATGACTTTAAAAATTGGCTGAAATAGCATCAAATATCATTAAAAATTTTTTTATTTATAATTAAAACTCACTATTGAGAGTTATCTTGTAAATAGGAAAACTTTATTCTATGTCCATTTTTCTTTGAGATAGCTGTTTGATAAATCCCTTCAGCAACTTTTCGTACTGAAGGCATACATATTCCAAAATATTTCCCTGCAGCATTCATTGATTGAAAAATTCTTTTTTCATTCGTTGCTGTATCAAATGACTGTACTGGTCTCTTTCCAACTGACTTACAAGTCCCTGTCTTTCCCTTTTTTGTATTATCACTTTGAGAAATGCATTGCAAATTTTCAAGAGAATTATTTTGAATATCAGAATCAATGTGAGCAATAACACAGCCATCTTTGATCTGTCCCATATAACACTCAAAGACTGCCCTATGACAGAGATATACCTTTCCTCCAGCAGTAAAACACAAATATCCCTGATTATTAACAAATCCAACAGGTTTCTTTAGTCTACAGTGTCTAACAACACCTTTACGAGATATTTCATAATTAACAAGTTTGGGGTAAGGTCTGAATTCTTGCTCCATTTATATACAATAATACTATTTGTCTAATTCATCATTTGCTTTATTTATAAATCTATTAATGTAGTCTTGTGGGGTTTTTATGATTTTTTCTTTGACAGAGTCATGGTTAGGGTCAATGATAGCGTTTTTTATTCGTTTATCATAATAACGTTTCAATTCTCTAAACCGCTTACCTCCACAATTGATACATAATTGTGATTTCCTCTCACACCCAACCTCACAATTTATGCATGGGGCCGGGCCTGTCGAATTATTTCTGACGCTCTGTAAGTGATGTCCACAGAATTCACCTCTACACGATTTATTGCATGGGGTTACTGATCCAATCATAAGCCATTTGCAGTGATTCATTATTTATAAACAAAATTTTCTATTTAAATGTTTGCTTTATTTATATCAATGAAGAATTCAAGAGATTATCAACAATCAAGCCGTATAAAAATATTAAATTCAATCTCGATAGAACCCTCGAAGACGTACCAAAAGAGAGAATAAATAATAGAAGTCTGATTAGAAAAATACGAGATTGTGTTAATGAGTTTAAACAGGATGGCGCATCACACACCTGGTCAACATTTAAAATTGATGGTGTTGTTAATGCTAGAATGAATGATGAAACAGCAGCTATGATACTATCACAACTTGACAATAAAAGGTATTTTCTCAGAGTGAAATTCATTATCAATTTAGAATCGGGCGATTGGATCATAAGGGACAAGTTTGATCCAATTCTCAAAGATAGGACAACAGTCATTGTTAGCCGTGATTCCAGACCAGGGCTGTTAACTGGAATTGATAAACCATACTATGAAAAAGCGTATTCTGAAACAGCAATTATTTATGGGATATATCCGTTAAATAAGAAACCTGACATTGGAAAACTAGCACCAATGAAACAGTCAACATCAGTGGAAAAACCACTCAATTGTGTAGCACAAAGTGTAATAGAACACTTTACAAATGCACTCCGTGGGAATAAATTAACCGATCTAAGACGTAAAAAAATAGATCAATGGGAGCTAACAGTGAAAGAGAACGGAGCAACTATTTCCGATATAGCTAGATTGGAAAAGTCGCTGAGATTTCCGATAACCGTTTCAACAATAACCGGTGAAGTATTATACGAATCGAAATACAATAAAAACGGAGCTCCAATCAAAATTATTGATCATAACAAACACGCATGGACATCCGCGGTTACAATATTCCCGCGAGTCAGAACAGTGAAGTATATCCCAGAAGAATTCTCCAAGGATGGTATTCTCACTGAAGAAAGATTATTCGATGCTATTGCTAGTTTGTGTAAAAACGACCCTGTATCAGTATGGCTATTTCATAGTTTTGAAGATGAAGAATGTCAATTCAATCAATTTGTGAGACCTAACGGTGAATTATATCGTACTGAAAGTCTACATAATAGGATGAAAAATCTAGCAATAAGTCTGTGAAAACGCTAGCGTTTTTAATGGAAAATCCGACGATTACGAACAGTTACTTACAAATTGTTTTACAATTCCATCAGTTGCAGCTCATTTTGCAAGAAAGAAAAATAATTGGAAACCAACACGAAAAGAGCTTTTACAGGATGTTCAATCCAGCTGTCTGGAATATTATCATGGCGGTCTATGGAACGTTAAATACAATCGTGAAAGTATGATATCAGTTGATATCGTTGCCTGTTATCCAGGAAGTTTTCTAGGATATGGATTCGCTGGTGAGTATTTTAAACGGTTTGGACATCCCCCACATGAAATGACTCGCGTTGCTATTAATGGACCACTGCCTGATTTTGATTTGACCGGTTTTGCTCGCGTAGTATTATTTGAATTCGCTGAAGGACTTCATCCGTGTTGTTATGTTTGGATTGGTAGACACATGGCTGAAAGGATGTGGTTACCAATAGTGTTATTGCGATATATGATTGATTGTAAAATGTTAGTTTCGTTGATTGTCATCGAAGCGATTATCTCATTTTGAAAACAAACCAATGTCTGGTTACCAGAACCAGAATGTCTTGATAGTATAATCGATAAGTCTAGAAAACATATTGATGCTGACGAGGAGTACATCATTGAATGGTCAAAAAAGATATTTAATCAACGAAATAGTGAAGCAAAGGATCTCGGTAGAAGAATAATCGGTAAATTTACACAAGGTGGAAAAAAATTATTTAACTTTAAAAGACAATCCTCACGATTGATTATAGATGATGCCGAATACGACTTCGTTATTAAAGATGCAGTAGAGAAAAATAGATACGCAAATTGTAAAATAGCCTTCTTGTCCAATAGAACAAAGTTAGGTAGAATTGTTACTTACAGTGATGGAGAAAGCTCTGCATATCTACATTTGAGAGCTTCTATGCTGGGTTATGCATCTATCAATTTATTTGCAATGATAAATAGATTTCCTAGTATAGCAGGTAGAGTTGCAATTGATTCAATGTATGTCGATAAAAAATATATCAAAGAGGTAACTAAATTTACTAATAGCGAAGAGACTTGGGGAACATGGCGAATTAAATGTGAAATACAATGTGATTATTCTAAATCAGCAGACGTTGAGAATAAAAGCAGTTACCTGAAAAACGATAATTCTATCAGTGAAAAATCCGAAGGATTTTCTATGTCTAAAGCACCACCGATATCAGATCCAATTTGTAGATATAAAACAGTTTATTTAAACGGTTGTAATGGGTCTGGAAAGACAACACGTGTAATAGAATTATATCGAGAGAGAACGTCCATGATTGTACTCACACCAACCCATAGACTAGCGAGAGAGATAAAACAACGAAATATTGAAGCTTGCACATATCATAGTTTTTTTCGATACAAGGGCGATGCTTGGACTCCTGAGCGAATGGGTGAGAAATTTATTCCTGCGGTTATTATTTGGGATGAAGCATGTACTGTTTCAAAAGATGTATTAAAAATGTTTCTTGATTGGTTATTGCAAAATAATACAAAAGTTATATTGTGCGGCGATCATGGTCAACCACCACCATTTGTTGGTAGAAGTCCATATAATTGGTTAAAAGGATTTGTTGATTATTACGAAGAAATTGATACTGACTATAGAGCACTCGATGAGCAGTTACGTGAGTTTAAAAAACTAATTAGATTACAACCCGATATAATTCAATGTGAAGTAGCGTGTGAAATAATTTCTGAAACACCTATGAATGATTTTTGGGAAACATGGAGACCAAATGATTTTGTAGTAGCAAGTAGAAAGATAGTCAGAGACGCACTTCAGAAAAAGTTGTTTGAGCTACAAAAGAAAAAATTCCCAACGTTTCCAGTACCATTGTGTTATAGACCATCAGATACAAGAAAGCAGAATATTGAAGTTGAAATTCCAGGCCAGACGGAGAAACAGATTCTAGTGTTAAATGATATTGTGCTAGTTGATATCAATGCTGTAGAAGATGCATTATGCGCTGATTAATCACCATGGACGCTTGGTTATGTAACAACAATACACTCGTCACAAGGATTGACCATCACGGATACAATTGTTTGGATAGCTGATAATCGCATTGAATGGTCAAATTTAGTCTATCTCGCAGTGTCCAGAGTACGACGAATAAATCAACTACGAAGGATTGTTTTCGATGATGATTTTAATGCAAACGATGATAGCACTGATATTAGCATCATTAATAAAAAAACTCTGGTTACAAACAGCAGGACAAAAAAAAACCCCAACGAGAATTTGATATTGATGCTGAAGTAATAATCGCATTAAAAGAACAACAGAATAATCACTGCGCCAGTTGCAATTGTATAATGCACTGGCAGTATTCTGATAAAGACCCTCGACAATTCACCGTAGACAGAAAAAATAACAGTCTTGGTCATGTCAGAAACAATGTGATGTTGACCTGTCTTGAGTGTAATAGACGTAACGGAGCGGAGCTAGTTAAGACTATGTGGCGGTAATTGAGTATCGTCCGGAATGACTTGTAGTTGTTCGCGTGTAAAACCACGCTGAGGTGCAGTTGAATCCAATCTGTAGATTGGAGGTCTACCAGTTGATCGCGTTATGGTTGAAATTTTATGCATGGTAACACTCCATATAGGATCAGTAGCTCTTCTTTTACCACCTTCAAGTTCTCCTGGTTCGTATAAATATCTCACAGTAACATCACCGAGAAGTGGCTGAGTGCTAACCCGCTGTGGTTGTTCGGGTATATATATTTTTTTATTGCAATATTTGGTTTCATATTAATAGTTCGAGTAATCTTGTAATTTAACGCTGCAACTACACTCGGTAACCTTTTGACCCATTCACGAGATCGTTTTTCTTGGATGAATTCTTTTGCATATTGATATCCAAATTACTGTTCTGCAAGAGTTCGATTAAATCGTTCTACAATTGCCTGCTCACGATGTAACGCAGTATGTCCCCGTCGTATTGTAACATTATGAGTTTTCATTGTTGATAGAACAGCACCTTGAAACTCTTTGCCAGGATCAACTTGTAATAGATTTGGCCATCTTAGAGGACCTCATAGATAAAACCTTTCAAATGCAGAAGCGACTTCAGAAGCTGACTTTGTTTTCAATGGTTCTGCTTGTTTAAATCGACTCGCAATATCAACTACAGTTAGCGCGTATTTGTAACCATGGTCATGTGGTAAAAACAATAAATCAGCCTGATGAACTTCATTGGGTACGGTAACATCAAAATGAGAATAATTAATTTGTTTAGGCGGTGGTAGATAAATTTGCCATATAGCTTGTTTGGATAACCAATCTTCCGCAGTGGACTTTTTCACTTTTGCAGCGTTAGCGAGTTTACTGATTGCTGCTTTACCCCTCCAGTATCCTTTCGGAGAAAAATAAATAGATTCCATACTATAAAAAACACTAGTGTTTTCAATTACCAGCACCTAACATCAATTTGCCTTTCATAGCTGATTTGACCAACCATGAAGCCAATTTTTCTTTGAAGGATTTATCGTGAATAGCATTTAATGCATGAATTAATTTTACATCTGCGAGATGTCTTTGTTGCAAATTATTGCTTTTATATGCAACATCATGAGCATGACATGCCTTATCAATAGCATTTATCGGATACTCACCAGGCCGGGGCTGATTTTGATCATCAAGTCTGAGATTTAATCTCGTTCTGGGACCACAGTAGCTATATCCCGGAAGGTGTTTTTCTCCAGGGTATTTTGCCCATGGGGTTCCGGGGAGTTTTCCCAATTTGGCTGCGATATCACCTCTGTGTCGCTTTTTTTTTAAAGAAATAAATCGAAATTTTTTTGTACCACATGTTACACACTTACCAGTAAGTGCCGATCTGTTATTTTTAGTTGTAATCGTCGTCGCATCATTTGTACTAGTATGCTTTTTACATTTAACACAATATAGATCCATAATTTATATATAGCGTTATGAATATAATTGATTTTTTAGCGACTAAAAGAAGAGAACCGGTGAAACACCACGCAGCGCTTCCGAATTCTGTCCATGCCATTATAATCGGACCATCTGGATCGGGTAAAACACAATTGCTGCTTAATTTGATAATGCGATTTATGAAGTGGGATAAATTATATTTAGTTGCTCCATCCGTAGATGATCAACAGTGCTATGAAGTGCTAAAAGATTATAATGAGAATGCATCAGAAATTAAAGGTGAAAGTGTAATCGACTTTATAACAGATATTGATGATGCGCCTAGCGTAGATGACCTCGATGGAGACATAAACAATCTTGTAGTGTACGATGATGTGATGTTAGATAATCAAAAGAACCCTGCTAGAATATTTTCACGAGCTAGGCATAAAAACACTGACGTGATATATGTCACTCAACGCTACACTCAGATTCCAAAAGTGATTCGCGATAACTGCAATATTCTTGCTGTATTCAACGGCGTTGATACACATACGCTACAAAATATTTGGCAGACATGGTGTTCCGATATGGACTTCAATGGATTTAAAAATTACTTTAGTCATGCTCAGTCAGTCCCACATGGATTTATAACAATAAATTTACACGACCCTCGGTCACGATATCGTATTGGACTTGATCAAATATTCGGTTAAATCATTTGTATTAACCCTGAAATCCTTCCAGCAGCAGGAAGGGCTATGACAACAATGATAGCAATTATTGGCAGCAATTTGAGGGTGCTTATGACAACATATTTACGACAAAATCGCTAAGGCTCCATTTGTAAAATGGGGTCTTTATTTTTTTTGGGTTGAAATATGAGATTTCGTAGGAAGGCTCTATTGGGCATTCTGAGGCTTTAATCGATTTTGTCGCAAGAATTTGTAGGGTTCGCCCTCCCTGCTGCTGAGGCCGCTGGGTTATTCCAGTGGAGCCTAAAAGTACAATACAGTTGTCCCCCTCTTATATGGCCACCCCTTCTAGACTGGGAAAGTGGCCTAAAATAGCTACATTCTTCAAAGCATTTAATATCTTCATTTAAAAGTAACATTAATTATTAAAATGTTCTTGTTATAAAAATAATTGACTTATTTCAACTGAATATGCATTAAGTTGATATGCGAGCGGTAGTTGTTGTCAAGCACATTGCAAAACCATTCAAAAACATAATTTAAATCTTGGTACATACATAATTCTATTTCCGTTTGCTCCATTTCCCCACTACTGCATAATAACTTTCTCATCTGTTATGATGTTTATTTAAGTCTTTTCAATATAAAATTGTTCTGCAAGTCCCCCTACCCACCTCACCCGATGTCATAGACTATAATAACCGACTTTTTCTAAAATAATCTTCTCCATTTACATGATGACATGTTAATGTCTGGTAATGATTTATTCTGATGTTACTTTTATCGCTCTCGGAGAGTCCAGAATTTAGTGACTGAAAATTATAGGGTAGAAGAGATATAGAGTTTATAGCATTGTATATATTGCTAATTGTATGCAATTTAATTATGCAGACAAAACTTTTGAAGAGTAGACAAAATGCCGTCTTCATAAAGGAAGTGACAAATGTGGTGTCACATAATTTATCAGTCTTTATCTGATACCCTGTTTTGTTCAAGATTAATTTCTCTACACAAAATCTTTTTTAGCCTTTGATGACCCTGTTAGGATCTTGACAATTACGTTCGGTTTTAATTAAAAATGTTGCCAAGTACAAGACTGATAAAATAATTTATCTGCATTTAAACAAAATGCAATGTGTTTTCAACAACAGTGATTTTGTCATGTGATTCATCAGTTGCAGTCTGGAACTCGTTTTTATATTTCTTGATACTAAGTGAGAAGCCAAAACGGCTTCAATATGTATGCAGATCTGACCTGAACAATATTACCTCGAAGCTGTTAGGATTTGTAATTTGACAAGTGGTCTAAAGCGCTCTCCGTTACATATCACTGCCATCTAGCCTGTCTTCGTGAGTCCAAGTCTAAGATTTGGTGAATGTGGATATGTGAGAAAGCTTGCCAAAAGCTTCTTGTGGGTCAGTGGTTCTTCCTCCACCATTAATATTGGCCACCATGTATAGCCTATTTTGTGCTGAAAAATGGCGTTAAGCCCCACAACAACAACAATATATGAAAGTGAACAAGCTTAACATCTTGCTAATTGAAGCCATAAAGGTTATTAAATCATTTTCTTCCTGATGACTTGAGTACTGCTTGAGTATTGTACATTGATACCACCACTTCTCAACTGTTACTAATGTTCAATAATTGTAATCTTAACAATTTGTAGAGTGACTAAACCTGACATCTCATGATAACACAGCAGTAAGGCTAATCAGATTGCATGTATTTACCTTTTTGTATGGATTAAAATTTGAGTCTTTCTCTGCTTTATGGAATAAATGTGGCTTTTCATTGTGTGTAAATGATTTAATATTAACCTTAGTGGTACATGTACTTTTTAATTAGTCAACACTTCTTTCAGTAACGAAAACCTGCCATCGAGAAACTGAAATTAGATTACTTAACACACGTTAAAGAATAAAATACTGGTTCTGGATGCTGGTCACTGGTTGCACAAGCGGGGTGGCCTTTCATGAATGGATACTTTTGAACACAAACTCGTCAGTGCCAACAGATTCTGACCATAAGGAGTGGCTGACCACTGGTTGGGGTGGAGGGCATTCAATATGGGGACAAGTGGATTAGTCTACATGAATTTTTCTGAAGTTAAGGGGTTCTCCTAAAAAAAATGTTTGGGAAACACTGATCTAGTTTGACATAAACTGTGTCACACTGATCAACGTTTCTGATGCAGGATTATGATGCATTAACTAACCAAGTTTAATGATTCTAGTTATGACATTATGTATACAGGGTGTCAAAAACATATTTAGTCACAAGATAAATGCAGAAACTTCATGTATGTAAGTATAATGTCAAATGAAAGGCACAAGGATGTTTCTTTGTTATAACTGTGTGTTACTAACACAGCTACATACTATCATTAAGTATGGTGACTGCAGGATGAACAGACCTTGAAAAACAAACTTAAAACACAAAATTTAAATCCAAAAAGTGTGAAATATGGGTCACAGTTACCCACTTTTCAAATTGCATCCCCTTATCAAGTTTCATGATTCCAGGTATTACAGTACTAACAAAATGTGAAAGAACCTGAGCTAAATGCAAATAATTAGGACTGTATAGTCAACTAATGTACATGTATGCTCAAAGATGGCCCCCTAAGAAAGAGTGCTATGAAACCCACTAGTTTAGATGTAACGAGGCTGTACATGCTTTTATCTGTGAGGCTGCATATGCTGATGCCAGGGATTGTACAAGAGAACAAAATGGTATGATGGAAAGACCCCTTTGTAAATTTTTCAATTAGGTACTCAGACACCTTTCTTACAATTGTACAAGATTTATATTGAAACAATTTTGCTTGCATTTTTGTTTTTGTTTTTTCATGGTAGTTTCATGAAACCTTGATGCTAAAGTAATTTAGAAGAAACACCTTAAAACTTCATTTTCTCACAAGTCATTCATTTAAAATGAAAATTACTGTAAAATGTTTAAATACTACAACAAATGTACTAATTTTATTCAATACTACACTAAGTATTACACTGGACTAAGATAATCTACCACTTGTGAAATTATATTTCTTTTTTCTTTCCAGTAGCTAAAATAGCCATTAGTTCTTTATTTTGCCAGATGATATGAATAATTATGAAATTTTATGAAATAACCTATAATTGATAATTCCTTTTTATTCTTTTTTTTTCTAAAGATTGGAGCCATGTTGTGATTACCAATAAGAAATGAGGTTACTGGAATAATTTTTACTACAACTGGACATTAGACACAGGTTGCTAAAAACCTTGCACAGGTTGTACGTAATACATTTACCTTAGGTTGTTAGGTAGTTTTCATTCATAAACTTTTCTATGACACTGGATTAAATACGTTATTTAAAAAAATATTATGCATAAATTAGGATTATTAGAACTTATTCACAATATCAACTGACAACTAAAGATTTATTCCATGTTTTAATGCAGTGCCATAAAAAACAAGAGTCTCTTGAAGGGACTGGTGCACTACTGGGCAAAAGGAATAGATCATTATATGTCCTATGGGCAAAATCACATGTCATAAGTAATCATCCATTCAGAGGGAGTAGTGACAACAAGATTTTCATGAAAGCCATCATGGGCATCCTTACTGGATGTATGATTAGCACCATTTTTATTTAGGACCAAATACGTATCAATAGAAGTCTATTGATGCAAACATCATGCTAGTATTTTGGGAGTAGAGATAACAATATTTTTAAGATAGTAACCATAGTGTTCATACCTTAGGTCAGACATTTTCATTTAGGGCCAAGTAGACACTATAAAAACTCTTCTGATGAAAAAAATCTTTTCCTTTAATAGGAGTAGCTAAAACATGATTTTCCAGATGGCCACATACTGGACATCAGATCAGTACCATTTAATTTAAGATCAACCAAACATTATGAGAACTCTTTTTATGAAAATTCTGTGATGATACAACCATTCATTCAAGAGTAGTGATAGCAATATTTTGAATATGGCCATTGTGGCAGCCATATTATATCCAAGATTAGCACCATTACCTTTTTAAATCAAGTAGACATCAGAAGAAGTCTATTGTTGAAAACTCCTTGTCGATAAAAGTTAGTTTTAAGCAGGAGCTGTAATATAAAATTTTTGTAGATGAATGCAATGGTGGTCATGAAAGTTGTCAGACTGGTACCATGATCATTTTTGACCAACTGGAATATTCAAGAAGTCTTTTGGTAAAAACCCACATGATTATAATATTCTGTTGAGGAGGAGCTGCAATAAGATGATTTTTCAATATTGCTATTGTGGTGACCATAATGAATATTGAATATCTTATCAGCTCCATTTTTGTCTAAGACCAACTATAAATCTTAAGAAGTTTTTCGCAGTAAACATCATGCTGATATAACTATCCATTCAGGAGAAGTAACAATGACAAGATTTTGTCTGATCAACATTTTCATCCAGGACCAATTAGACCATGGGATGAATATGTAAAATTAAATGGCAATCTTCCAAATCTTTTAGGAGTAGTGAAAACTACAATACAAATGGATGGATAGATCTTGGATATCAGAAGAGCACAATTTTTATTTAGGACCAACCAGACATCATAAAGAGGTCTTTTAGTGAAAATCCCACAATATGACCATCCATTCAGATGTCAAAGTAACAATAAGATTTTTGATTATGGCTGCCATGGTGACAATACTAGCTATTTAGATTCAGCACAATTTTTTATTTTGACCAACTAGACATCATAAGAAGTCTTCTGGTGAAAAACCCATGTTGACATGACCATCCATGAGTAACAATAACAAGATTTTCAAGATATTAGCTGAAATGGATTTGAGAGCTGCATCATTTCCATTTAGTAAAAACTAGATCATAGAATGAATCTGTGTGTACTTTCATGGCAATTCTCTAAGTAGTTTCGGAAGATTAGTGATAACCAACTTGTTCCACTGGATAGATAGATGGATGACAGACAACAGACAATGCCATAAGCTCTTCTGGTTTAAGACCAGGAGAGCTAAAAATAATTTTGACAGGACAGATTTTGTAATAAAAAAAAGCTACCCAAAGATTTACCTTTTATTCTCTAATACAGATTGCAGGATTTCATCTTTTTCTTTAAGAAGCAGTCTCATATGTGTTATCTCCCTTTCATACTCTTTCTTCTGATTGTTGAAGGCTTCATCTTGTTCCTTTAATCTATGGGGATAAATGACACAGTTCACTTACACTAGGCTGGTACTTTACAAACAATTGTTAAAAACATAAAAGAGTATCATTAACTTCTTAGTAGTAGAATATAAATGTGAAAATTAAAATTATTAAAATTATTATTAACATCTCCAAAATTAAAATTAATTAATGAAAAATCACAAAACTTACATTTTCTGTATAATGGGCAAAAAACATTTAGAACTCTGAGGTGATCAAATTCTATAGCCCAACATTTTGGACTATATTTTAGAAGTTGAACATGCACAATTTTACAAGGCACTAGTCCATACAAGTGCCTTTTTCCATGTGAAAACAAGTCAGGCAAGTTCTAATTTAAATACTTTTGTCACATTATGTACATTTTTTTTTGGCCATTTTAGTTTTTTTTAGGACACACTAAACTCTTAAATCTGCCTGCATTTATTCATTTGGATCCTGTGATACCAATGACAGAAGAATGAAAATCAGAACATGCACATGTTTTCATACTGGAAAAAGCGCTTTTACTCTGAATACTAATAATACATAGTGTGACCCCACTTTAACATGGGGTTTTGGTCCTTAGAACCCATCTGTGTTATAGACAACCATTTTATAACCAGGTCAGTTACCCAAAGAAAATGATGCATGTACACAAAAAAATGAACCAGGGTGGGGGCAAAAAGTGGCCACAAAATTAAGTGCTTTTGATTTAATAAAGACAAACTAGTCTGAAATACTTTTCTATTTGTAACTTTTATATGTGTAGTACAATCCATAGTCCATTATGTACTGTACATGTATATGAAAAATCCATGATTTCAAGTATATAAAATTAACATATCAGTCACATCCCATTGGAAAACACAAAAAACACATCAATAAAAAATGGTAGTCCTTATCTGATCTATAGCTAAACAATTCACTATGATATTTTTGCTGCTATAGTTATTTACCTGTTACATGTACATGTTTTTAAATGGGCCTAGATTTTGGTCAGCTGGAGACAGCTATCATCTTGCTGAGGCTACACAGGGGATGGGGCTATTCATAGGGAAATGAAAATGTGAACAAATTAAAAAGTTTAAGAAACACTTTTGCATGATAAACCATTTTCAATTAACTTGATGGTGAAATATCATTGGTTTCAATTGGTTATAAATTTAATTTGTGCTGGTTGTGATAATAAGCATAAATTTTACTCCTGCCAAGATGAAACTTTTATGGTACAATAAACATGTTCCAGTCACTTTGGAAAATGCTACAATCCATTAGATTCCATTGCTTATATTTAATTTGGGTGCTAACTTCCGTTCATGAGAAGTACCTTGTTTTTATTGATGATTGAAGACAGTTTTCTCTGATGACAGTGCATGTGTTATTGATGTCATTGCTACAGAACAGCTTTGGAGGACCAAAGACATGCCAATTTCTTATTGTGCAGCAACATCAACTAAATGTAGGACCTTGACTAAGACTGATTTTTTTTTTCATTTGCTTAGTATTTATACAGAACGATCATTGCTTCAAAGGTAATATGCCATTGTCTGGTCCACTGTAGCAGTTACTGTTCCTGCCTTCAAAGGTTGGTTAATTTTAGCTAGTTCCAGTAACATGACTATTAAAGTGCATTATAGCATACAGTACTGATGGTCATATGCCAGCATAAACAGATTATAGTATAATAATGTACTGTTAAGATAGTTTGTTAATATCAACAAAGAACTTATTTATTTAACAACAGATATATTCCAGTGCATTTTATATAAAGTTTGCATCTTCCTTTCATGGTGCCTCTGAATTTCTACACTCCAAACCAAGGACTCTATATACAATTTTAAGCAGCAAGCAATGTCACAAAAAATGATTTAAATCCACTGAGACATATCAATGAAATTAATGAAAGGCATTTTATCATATAAAATTGTTTGCTTCCTTTTATAACTGCTGAAATGAATGTAATGAGTCTTTAATTTTAACTGATTATATAGTGGATCAACTTTAACAGGTGGTATTACATTGGAAGTTGAACAATTATGCTAGTAAAAGACAATAAAATGTCAGAATTCCTGTGTTTGCATTTCAGTTACATAATATATCATAATATATTCAATATAGTTGTATTACAACTCTAAGGTCATAAACTAAGTAAAAGAAAGAAGCAAAACCAACATATTTTGTAAAACTTACATAATTTAATTATCAGTTATGAAATGAAAATGTAAGAGGAACTTATAGCAATATGAACTGAACCCAAAATAATCCTAAAACGTTCTACTCAAGTCTGAAAAACAAATGTTCCAAATGAATTTCAGATTCTTGAATGTAGGTAACACAATGATAATTTCCAGAATTCTTATGAATAATTCATGATAGTCCCAGAATAATGTTTTAGTCCAATGAGGACTTTTAGTTCCAATGAATATTTGAAATGTTTAATATTAAATAATGTTGAAACACACAGAAATAACCAGAACACAAGATATAAGAATATGAAAATTTTCCAGCCATAGCAATTTATATAATGGCATAAGAGGTAAAACATGCATTTTACACTGATTCCTATGTGACAAATTGGAAATATCCAACATTTTAAAGGATCCCATATGACCTAACCCACCCACTGGGAAGTACATGTTTTAATTCTTCTAAGAACCCACCTTACTGACCTGTCCAATGGGAAACAATGCTAAACATGTCATTAAGTTTACAATTAATATTATTATTAGTAGTAACTATAAACATGAACACAAGCTTCTATGTATAGATCACATGAAATCTTACACTCTTAATATCTTAAAACTGAACTATGCATGTATACAAAATTTAGCATTAAATATTCACTATATTGTACAAGGATAAAAAAAAATGACCAAAACTTAAAGAAAAATATAACAAGTTGTCCAATGAAGTGATCTTACCTACTTAGATAAAATGAGTCCACTAAATTTATGAGGCAAAGACATTTTTAATGCAAACTATATTCCAAACTGGTACCGGTTACTGGTTGGAAATTTAGTCTGTGTATGTATCAATAAAATTAAACAAGCCCCATTACATTTTTTGACCTCATTGAGTCTGTGCAGCTCAGTACCATGGTATATGCATCACAACTTATGGCAGAAAATCACTTAAGTAATAGTTGCTAACATGACATAAGCCATTTTAAAACTAAATGTAAAGCAAACAATGAGAGATCTCTTCAACATAGCCTATACACTAGCCAAATATGGAAAACCATTTTCTGATATGAAAATGCTGTGTGTATATTCCCAGTGAAGAACAGTCTTAAAATTACTAATTACAAGAACAGTCTTAAACTTGCTAATTACAAGAACAGTCTTAAATGTACTAATTACAAGAAGTCTTAAACTTACTAATTATAAGAACAGTATTAAACTTACTAATTACAACAACAGTCTTAAGCTTACTAATTACAAGAACAGACTCAGAACAAGAGATTATGTTCTGTCAATCAATCAAGTTGGGGAAGTTCTGAATTCCAGCAAATTCGTTCTTGCTGATGGAAGTGCTGATCCTACCATATCTGAGCATGAAATACAGTGTTCACATTACCTTGACATTAGCTAACAACTTGAACCTTTTATAGAAATAAACATGCTGTACATTCTTTAGTTTTTAAAATAGATGAAAATGCATATATCTCATCAAACCTAAGCAAGTGAACAAAATTATAGGATAAGTAATAATGCCCATGGGACAAATAAACTTTCTTGGACAAGTGCTTGAAAAAAAAAAGATCAATCCTGGAACTACAAATATTGCTAACAATATATTACTTACAAGTTGTACTTGATAGTGCATTATGCAACAGGAATCAAATTTTATTCTAGGAAGGGAGAGGTACTATAAGGCTTAGTTTTTGGCTCAAAATACACCAAATTTCAAAAAGGTAGTTGATCTGATAATAACACGGCAGAAATTTATGAACATTTGTTTGAAAAACTTAAATGCTGCAAATGACTTTTATGAATTATTTGATATGATGTCATAGGTGCTAATGACATCAATTTTGGCTATAACATGTAACCATGATTTTAATATTTTTACAGAATATAAAGGAATGCAAGAATAACCTTTTATGACAATATGTTTTGATTGACACACATAGACAATGTGAAAAATGAGATACTTTAAGTCCATCAGCACCCACTGGTACCAGAACTGTCTGTAACAGTAACATATTAACTACTTCCAAACTGACATTTCTGCTACAATGAATTTATATTATACCAAATTCTGACATGAATAAACATTTAATTTTGTTTCCAAGTGGAAGCATGTTCATTAAACTGCAAATTTCACTGTATTTTTATGTATGTTTCAAAACCTCAAGCTAACTATCAGTGCAATTGAAAATATAGCTTTTTTAAAAAATTCATCTAACATATGCAAAGTTCAAACATATTCACATTTGTGCTCCTCCTTAGCAAAAAGAAAAATGAAGACAAACCATTGTTTTTAACCTGAACCTGAACTCTGAACTTATCAATAAATTACCCAAACACTCTGAGATTGAAGGTCCATGGTACTTTAATGGTTTTGTGTATGGTAGAACCAATTCAGGAAAAAAAGATAAAATTTGACATTTATGATGAAACTAATGTGAAAATCAGAATCTAAGTGTAACTTACAATAAGTGTAACTTACAATGTTATGAGCTTATGAAATTGGCCAACCAGGTATGTGGAAGTTATATTTTGCTGCATATTTTTGATTAATATTTTAATATCTTTTCTTGTTTCATGGGAATAATTTTTTTTCTCTTTCCTTTGTGGGGGATATGCATACCAATTTATTTCTTTTCTAGTTAATCCCTAGTTAACTTACTAGTTCTTTCACTGATTCATTCTTTTCTTCATCAGCACTGTTATTAATCCATAGATCCATTTTTTCCTCAGTCACTGGGTCATCATTTCTTAATCAGTTTGTTCACCAATTCATGAATGCCCCCCCCCGAGTGGCCGCAAGCGTTCTCCATTATGGATCACTGCCATCTCACCTCTGTCTTCGTGGGTTCGAGTCTAAGATTCGGCGAATGTGGATATGTGAGAAACCTTGCCAGTAGCTTCTCATGGGTCGCGGTTATTTCTTTGGAATTTCCTGTTTCTTCCTCCACCATTAATACTGGCTGCCATGTATAGCCTATCATGTGCTGAAGAATGGTGTTAAGCCTATCAAGACAAAGCTATATACCTGAAGGCAAAAATCGCCTTTAAAACAAAGTAGATCAGATTAGATTTGATTCTTGCATCTGAGGATATTTATATGAATGCACTTCTCTTAACGGGGTATAGGACTGATCATTCAGCTATTGTTTTGAGTGTGGCATTTCATGTTTTTCTTTCTTGTGACGATTCTTTGAAATTTTAAAAATGAAAAAAAGATCTGAAACTATAGATTAATCTATCAGGAAAACAAAAGAGAAATGGGATAAATTAAATAATTACTTGAACAAGTAATATTAGAAATTCACAGGGGACTGTTGGATTACATAGACTGGGAAGCTCTGGGAAATTTAGAAGAAAAAAAATAAAGCAGAACTTGGAATTTAGGACAAACTTGTGTTATATTAAGATCCAAAGCTCGATGGTATGAGTTGGAAGAAAAACAAGCACAAAATATTTTTATAGATTTTGAAAAAGAAATTATGTTAATAAAACAATAAAGGAAATAATTAGATGATGGGACAAATATATCAGACTAAATAGATATCTTAGAAGCCCCAAAACAATTCAACCTGGAATTATACAAAAGCAAAACTGCTCAGCTTTATGCTAACAACATTCAAGACCTCAAACATTTTTAATCACAATATTAATCTTAGTCAAGAGAAAAGAAAATCATGTCTACTTACAATGAATGAATTTTAGCATGTCTCTAAAATGGATGGAAAATGGAAAAGTCCAGGCTCAGATGGATTTATAGAAGATTACTAAAAATTCTTTTGGAGAACTATTAAGGGGTTTCTACAGATATACTACAGGAAAACTATCTGATTTTCAAACTCAAGAAGTTGTCAAATGACTAAAAAAAAAGACAGAGACAGAAAATATTTAAAAAAATGGAGACCTATATCACTCTGTAATATTGACTATAAGATAGCTTTGGCAGCTACACATTGCAGCTAGGATTATAAAAGTTCTTCCATCAATAATCAGTGATGCTCAGAAAGGACTTATGAAAGGTAGATTCTTTGGGAAAATACCAGGCTATTATATGATATCATTAAACAGAGAATGAAAATAGATATGGTTTATTATTTTTAATAGACTTCAAAAAAGCCTTAGACTCAATTAACTGGAGCTTAGTGGAAAAAAGTTTTACAATCTTTTAACTTTGGTGATTCTGTTTGTAAGTGAGTGAAGCTGTTTTGTAAAAACTCTAAAAATTGTGTAATAAACAATGGAAATAAGTCACAAATTTTTAGTCTTCAAAGAGGATAACATCAAGGGGATCCTCTTGTGCCTGATTTGTTTATTATCAGTGTTAAGATTTTAGCTATACATTTTTAAAGCAAATGCAGATGTAGAGAGACTTGTTTTTGATGTCAGTAAGTATAAATTAAATTATTACACTGATGACAGTTTTATTCTTCTCAATGGATCTCAACAGCATCTTAAAGCAACTATGAAAATCTTACAAGACTTTTTCTATTATCTTGACTTACATGTAACATAACAAAAACAAATGCTCTCTGGAATGGAAACAAGAAATTTTCTAATGAAAGAATATGTCCAATATGTACTAAACTGGTCTTCTTCCAATTTTACACTTCTTGGCATCTTTTTTCTCTACACTTACAACCAATGGTGGAAATAATTTGTAGGAAGAAACTAATAAAAACAAACAAAATTCTGGGAAGCTGGAGTCAAAGACAGCTTTCATTTGTAGGTAAAGTAATTGTTGTAAAAAGTCTTGTTTTGCCCATTCATGTATTCATACATCTTTTCTCAGCACTTTTAAATCCATCAACAAAAATTTAAGCAGAACTAAATTGTACCTTATTTAAGTTTGTGTGTGGTGAAAAAGTAGGAGAATTAGATGTGATATACTAGAGAATGAGGGAGGATTAAATATCATACACATTTATTTATTTATTCGGTATATTAGGATCAGTTAGGCTATAAGATTACTGGAAAACGAGGATGGAGCATGGTAGGACCTGGTCAATGCCATTATATTCAGAAATATGAAGGATATCTGAAATTAGGGAGGATAAAATTAGAAGAAATTTGTAAGCTCATTAGAAACAGTTTTTGGAGAGACATAATTTTTGCAGTATTGAATTAGAAAGAGGATCTGCAAAAAGCTAAATGAGTATTTATCCATGAGATTTTTTTTTTTAATATTGTTCCACCCTAGAAAGTTCCATCAATACAAATACTGGAAAGATGTCAGCATTGAAATTTCTTATTGATTTAATTGATGATTGCATTAATTTAATACCTATTGAAATGATATATAAAAAAACTTGATGTGACAATTTTTAAAATTATTATTCATTAATATCCAAAATCTGGGAAAGATACAATCAAAAACCATTTGGCTCACATCGATTGATTAGCTGGAAGATAAAATAAAGAACTTGCTAAAACAAAACTCACTGAACTTTGGTTACAAAGATTTTTTAACAATTGTAAAGAGACAACACACTGATTGCAATTATTAAAACAGAAATATAGGTAGTGAGGAGTGGTCTAAGATTTATAACTAGGCAAAAATTTGCACTAAGGATTCAAAGTTGATTTCTTTTTAATTTAAATTAATTCATATAATAATTGTCACTAATAACTTTTTGAAAAATATTAGCATGTTAGATGACAAATGTACTTTATGTAAGAGTGAGAATGAAAGTATTAAACATCTGTTCTATGACTGGAATATTATTTTAAATTTTTAGTACTCTTTTGCTCAACATTTGGCACCTCATTGTCCAAATATTGTCCATTTGTCCAAAAAAGAAACATTTTTAGGAAGTGGACAATTGGACATTTTGTGTAATTTCTTGCTTATTTTAACTAAATATATTTACACTTGCAGATTCAACATGCAAAATTCCTTTCATTTATGTTTTTAAGTAAATAGTTGAAGCACATACGAACACTGAAAATTATGCTGCTAAGTTATACAAAAGAGAGGACTAATTCTTTCAAAGATTCATGTGTGCACACATGTATGTGCCTGTGTGTGTGCTTGTATCTTTTCCATTTTGTGTATTATTAATTGTCCCTAGATTTATTGATAACCAAAAATATTTTCATTGTAAGGTGACCTTGAAATGGTATTATCAGCAGTCACCTATTGTTCTTGGTCTAAATCCTATGCAATATGGGACACCCAGTTCAAGTACAATTATCATAAAAATGTCATCCCTACCTTCTTTAAAAAAATTGTCATTCAAATGTTCCCTGCCAACTGTACAATTTTTGTCTTTTTTCTGACATTCTGATGAGGGTATTAAATATAGAAGAGGCACATGAAGGAAGTCGACCACCACCACTACCAACAACAACAAAAACAGTTACAACAACAAAAAGCAGGTTATAGTAATATTTTACTGACGGGGTCTAAAATATAAGGAATGATGCCTAAATTAATGATTACAGCATATCTTTTCCTTACATTGTTTCCATTCATTTTGTAGACTATATTCTATCATAGCATGAATTCACAATCTTGATCTCTGACTAACATCTTCCGAGTATGAAATTATAATGTGAATCACACTCCTGCAAGCTATGCAAGAACTGAAATCAGCATTGAACAAATTTAAAATGCAATATATGTTTGCATTCACTGTTTCAAATTTAATGAATTAATTAGTAAACATTATCCTTTCATGAAGACTAGATTTTGGTCTCCAGCAGACAGTAAACACATAAATAAAATTGAATGCAGTAATTGTTGATGAATATTTATTAAAAAAAAGAATTATAATATAGTGTTAAGAATTTTAATCAGCTTGTAATGCAAAGAAATGTAAAAATTATTTTTAAAAAAGGTAAAACAGAATTTTATATACATAATCTTACCTTAAAGAACACCATATGGTAACGAGATATTTATCTATATAAATGAATGTTCTTTTATTTCTTTTTTCTTTCTGTGATTAAAGTATGTTCTTCATGCACTATTTCTTTTTTTCTGTCTTTCACTATAATGTTATCTATTTCAATGATTTAATATGCTTAAAAATAACCCTGAATGCAATTTGTTTTTAAATACTGCTTTTCGAAATGATTGCTTACATTTGTCATTATCTCATTATTGTTCCCTGATGCTAATTAGTACAAATCTTAGGCTCATGACCTTTCATGCACATGTGTGTGTGTGTGTGTGTGTGTGTGTGTGAATGATAGAAATAGAAGCAATAAAAATGTAAGAATGGCCTTAGAAAGAAACAAAACTAGTGGGTATGGAACATTTTGCATCTTTGCCAAAGATCATTTGCTGGATTCTGAATGATTTTGAATACTTGTCTTCTTTTATAACTTTAAGTTCATGTGTGCATTCAATATGTTTTGTGGATCATCAAAATTGAGTGAGATTGTTGACCATATCTGCTCCATTTTTTCAAATCAAATTATAAATAAACAGTTTGTTGGATTCACCACTGGTAGAAAATTCTCCTTATACTATAGTTAAAAGTCTCGCTGTCCCTGGACTTGTGTGTGTGTACACAAGTGTGAGTATATGAGAATGCTCAGCAGGATACATGCGCATATGAATATATATAAAAGAGTCTTATGTATGAACTCGCATTGATACAGGTAAAATGTTTTGTTGATTTTCCTGTTTAATGTTCATTCTAATCTTAATGTAAAAGTTGTGCTCATCTTTTCAAGGTTTCTGGAGACCCATTTGATATATACTAAGAAACCCGTGCCTGATCACTCAATGTATCAAACCTGATATCCTTAGATGGAAGTAATAAAACAATATATGTTGAGCCTCCCTCATTCTAGTTCAAAGTTCTTCTACTCAATATCTCTTTGCTCTATCTCAGACTGCCCCAGTGGCCTAGTGGTTAGTGTCCACTTTGGATGCATGAAGTGGCAGGTTTCAAACACCAGCCAAGTCATACCAATGACTTATAAAAAATGGTGCTAACAGCAGCCTCACTAGGCACTCAGCATTAAGAGGTTAGTGTTAGGACTGGTTGACCTGGTGTCAGGATAATGTGACTAGGTGGGACATCATGCTAAATGTCTGCAGCATGATGCCCCAGTGTTAGATATCACTATAAACTGCCACACTGCAGACATTGTAACGATATGACTGAAAAATAAAAGCTAATTTTTAAAAAAAATCAAAATCCAAATATCTTTTTGTCATTGAAATGATTGAAATATATCAAATTTTATGATCAATCAGCATTGTAAGGAATATCTTTTTCAGATCCATTTCACATTTACCCACCTTCACATTGTAACTATCAGGGTTGGCATAATTTTTAGGACTATGGGTCCAATTGTTATTATGTTAGTCTTGTAACCCCTCTTTTAATCCCATATCAATTAATCTGCAGTTTCAATTTAATATGTTTTCCAATTTACATTAAATCTAGTCAAAGAAAGATTGATTATTTGATCCCGTCAGAATCTATTCAATTTTCAGAATATGATATAAACCCACCAACATTTGTATTACATTTGAAAAGCATGCAGTGTCTATCATCTTAATTTCAGTGTTTCCATTAGTTACCCTGCTCATGACTCTATTTACAGAAGTTGGTCTAAAGTAGTTCTCCATATTGGTTTTACCGAAACAACCACAACTTGGGTTGATCATATGGTCACATTCTGACCAATGTAAATCTTCACTACGTATACCAACTAATGCAAATTGCAATTATACATTGTTTCATAACAAAATATTAGGTCATCTCACTGACTTTTATGAACACTACATGTAACTGCACAATTTAGGATATACATTTTATTACAATATGCATGATATGAACATTTTAGCCAACATACTGATAATTCATAAATATAGGTAACACAAGGGAAAAGAATACCATAGTTTATTTAATTGTTAATTTCCTTTATTGAAAATGGTCCCAGATAAAAATCAAATACATATTTAAAGAAAGATGGGCATATTTTATCTATAAAAATTTAATCAGGATTTGATTATCGGTTGAAACTTACTCTTACAATACCTACCCCTGTCTTAATTAATTTTAAAAAAAGATTGAGAGATCATCTCCTTAAAAATGCTCTAATACTGATCTGAATATTCAAGTTAACTGTATGACTGATTTTCAATGGGAATGTCATCTGAAGAAATATGCAGCACTGTAGTCAGTCAAAATTTTATGATTGGTAACAGAGCAGTAATAAATCCTGAATAAGTTGTGCTAATTTCATAGATATTATCATGTGAACAGGAATATAAAAAAATGAATGATAATTCTAACTCACCTCTCTGCCACAGTGCTTATTTTGGCAGCAGCTCTCATTTTGTAAAGCTAAGAAAGATAACAAATATAAAATAAAAAAAACGTTAAAACACTAAATGGGAGCAAACATCTAAATTCTCCATTTAAATACTCTAAATACAAATTAAAACTTTTAATCTAACTGTCTTGTCATCCTGACAAGAACTTTTTGATATCAGATTTCTTAATTGTTCTTTGAGATAAGCCATTAATTCAGATTTTTTATTCATCTGTCTAATATAGATAAGAACAAAAACATCCAGATTAACATGGTCAAACTGTACTGAAATAGAACTGAAAGTATGTATTATTCAAAACAGAAAACATCTATCTTTATATAAATCTAAATCATCCACGTGTTGTATGTTACTGAAATAAGATGATAAGAGAATTTTGGTTCTTATGGAATATTTTCTCAAATAAGTCCATTTTTGAAGATAAGCCATTCATTAACATCCCTGTTGTCTTGGCATCCTTTGAATCTGAGCCTTCAATCCTTGACCTCTGAATTTTAGCTACTTGATATCATGAACGTTATCAATATGTTAGTCTTAGTGTCTCTATTTTAAGCAGAACAAAAGTTTTTATCCAGAAACTATTTACTTTTTTTTTGAATATGGTGACCTTGACCTTTGGACATCAACAGGATTTAAAATTATTTTATTGAGCAACCCATTAACAAATTTGGAGGTTATTTCAAACAAGCCTCAAAACATCATACAGAAACCACTTTGCTATGCTTAATCAAAGCTATATTGACATTTGACCTACAGGCAATTAGATTCTGTCTTTTATAGGGCAACCAAAAACAAAAATTGGTAAAGGTTAAGCTCATCATTTGCAGTGAAAATTTTTTTCAATGGTTGCTTAATGACCTTCAACTTTGACCTTGAGACCCTCAAAAGGGTTCTTTGTCTACTATTATTAACCCACCTGCTAAGTTATGGTAAAGGTATACATATGCTAAGTAAACTTCATGATTTTTTCTATCATAATGACATTGACTTTTGATCTTTTGTGGACTCAACAGGTTTTTTTGTCTCCTATTCAGCAAGTAACATGCCTAGTTTCATGGTTGTATGAGAAGCAGAATTCAAGTAATCACAATGAAACAGCAAAGTTAATATAAAGATATATGAAAAAACAGATGATAATCATGACATGCTCAATGAAAAATAAAGATGTCTAAAAAGCAAAATTAAAGTAACTCATGCTCTAATAGTCCATTTCTTCTTTCTTTTATTCTTTATAACCACTTGATATTGAAAACATATCAGATATTCTTGAGAAATTCCAACATACTCAATTCAGCAATATAAATATTTTTCTTAAAGTCTGAGTTAAAATCTACAAATGATATGTGAAGTTTAGAATTCTGCCAGTGACTTTGACCTTGATCATGGAACTTGTCACAGACAAGATATATTCACATGCAATGGTTAAATTTATCAATAGTATTACATGAATTTTGACTGAACTGGAATCATTAAAGTTATTCTTCAAATATATCCACAAACTTAGTTTAAAAAAATCCATTCATACATGTTTGTTTTATCATTTTCACATGCCAGTACAGCTACAAACCATCAATACCTTGAACCTTAAAATCAATGTCTGAGTGCTGACTATCAACTTGTTTATTGTGATGAAACTGAATACATAGTACAGTAAAAATTCATTGCTATACATCCATGTCACGGTGTTTATAAGATTAAGGAAGTACAAACAAAATGCAAGCAATGACCTTTGACTTTATAAATCAGGTCAGGTTTTCATATTCATTCACAAAAGTCTAGATACATTGGTGGTAAAATCTACTAAAATAATCTCTTTCCAATGTAACCATTTTATAGATGGATAATATACAGTGCCATGTTAGAGGTTTGATGGCTCTATTTTCATTCAGAATCAACTACATATTACCAGAGCTCTAGATAATATTTAAATAAATTTGTAAATTTACTTTCTGGTTTGGATCTAATTGCAGTTTTAAAATTCAATGGGGTATTTTGTGAACAATGCAATACAAGATACTGGATAGAGTTTTAATTCTTAACATGCAATTGACCCTCTGCTCTGGCCAGCTGGTGAGGCACACTGCAATTGGTTTGTTAGCTATCTATGATGCAGCTAGAGTCTAATGGTAGCTTTTCAGTCTTGGGCCAATTTGTTTTTGGAAGTGTGGGGTATACATAATACATGTATACTAAAACCATGCAAAGCTATAACTGCCTTTTGTCTGTGTCATTTTTATATCCTTTAGACATCAAAAGACTGGTAACAAAATCCAAATTATATGAATTGAACATAAACACCCTGTATCACTAAAGTGTCAATCATTCTTTATATGCAAAGTTATAGGTACAAATCTGTGCATACAACTACTTGGATATTGTTTAAAAAAAATGCAATCTAGTCATATTCTGTGCAATACTGGGTCTCCGAAAAGGGAATTTTGATAGCCAATACTCTTAAGTATTTAAGTCAATGATATTAGAAGACTCTATGTATTCATTTAAATGATATTAGAAGACTCTTAAGTATTCATTTAAATTATATTAGAAGCCTCCATGCATTTATTTCAATGATGGTACTATGCTATAAGATTTACAGTCATTATGGTACTATATTAAAAGATTTACAGTCATTATGCTACTATCAGATTTACAGTCATTATGGTTCAATAAGATTTACAATCATTATGCTACTATAAGATTTACAGCCATCATGGTACAATAAGATCTACAGTCATTTTGGTACTAAGATTTACAATCATTATGGTACTATAAGATTTACAGTCATTGTGGTACTATAAGATTTACAGTCATTATGGTACTATAAGATTTACAGTCATTATTGTACTATAAGATTTACAGTCATTATGGTTCAATAAGATCTACAGTCATTTCTGTACTGCAAGATTTACAATCATTATGGTACCATAAGATTTACAGTCATTTTGGTACTATAAGATTTACAGTCTTTATGGTACAATAAGATCAGATCTACAGTCATTTTGGTACTAAGATTTATAATCATTATGGTACTATAAGATTTACAGTCATTGTGGTACTATAAGATTTATAGTCATTGTGGTACTATAAGATTTAGAGTCATAATGGAACTATAAGATTTACAGTCATTATGTTATTACCAGTGCAGCACAAGATTGATCAATGGGTGTTTTCTTATTATATTTTGCTTGACATGGTTGGATAGCTGAAGTGCAACCTACTTGATTAATCAACTAATACCTGCACAGTACTAGTTTTTTTAAATTTGGCCTTAAAATATATTAAATGCAAAATTACCAGTACAAAATAGTATCATTTGCCTGCTGAATACTCTCATAGATATAGACCTCAGCATTTTACTTTGTAGACCATAAATACACTGTCATAACATTGCTTACTTCAAACAGAACACCTTTAAAATTAGTCTAATACTTCAACAATGTTACAAAATACTTAAAGATTATTCTATTAAGCAAACCTTTATTTTCATAAGAGAAAACTGAAAAATAATGCAAGACGGCCACTGTTCTGAATGACCATAGCTGTGAGCCTATTCCAGCTCAGCTGCTGAATAATCATTTAATTTGGTTTTTACAGATGTTCTTGTGAGCAATGAATTGACAAACAAGTAACTCTTGGCACATTTGAATAGAAAAGGACATGTCACATTTGAATAGAAAAGGGCATGTCACATTTGAATAGAAAAGGACATGTCACATTCATAATGATTATAATGAAATTGAAGTAAAAGATAATAAGAAAACATGAATTTCTTTTGACAATTCTTTAATTGGCATTCTATTTTACAGTGTTGTCACCAGATTTCCCAAATTTTCTTTCAAGCTTTTATGAATGCGGTGTTATCTATTGAAAAAAAATTCTGTTGAAGATAATCTTACAAATTATAGGCTTTCAAATCATAAGTACTTATACAGTCCAGCTGCAAATTGCAAAGTCACAGATCTGCCAGAACATTATGTGATTGCAGATCTGGGTCTATGCAGTTTGTTAGAAATTATCTGTAGAACAAACAATATATACCATGGTCTGTGGGTGTATAATGCTAATGAGGATTAGGTTTTTTGGTTTTGCAGTTTTAACAGACATATAAATGAGTATATAGAGTATTATGGAAATTTAGTGAGGTGATTTCCAAATTATTTCAATGATACAATATACCAATTTTGATCACAATCTTTAAATATTAGGCAAACTGGAACCTATACTTCTCCCTTTTTTTAAGAAGAAAAAAACCAAAGTGGGTTCATGAGATTCAGGTCATGTTAAAATGAAGAAGTGTTGAACAAGGATAGAAACAAAAACAGAATCAGACAGACAGTCAAACATATTAAATACCTTTAATTTTTCTTCCATTTTCCCAACAGCAACATTTCCCTGAAGCAATCTATTTAATGCCTTCTTGGATTCTCTTTCTTTTTCTCTGACCTGTTGTGAAAAGTAATACAAAAATATGAAATTGAATATTAAATACAGAACCTAATTAAAAGACATTTTAAACTGGATATGCATTTCTGTTTCTATAAAATACATGATATTGGGCTGATAGCTAAGTATTAATCAACTTTATTTACTGGAATTTTAGACTGGCTGTATAAAGAAGATCCACTAAATTGTATCAAGCAAATTCAATTGTTGGTGTCATGTGTCTTCTAAGCCATATGTAAATATTCCCACGTTTTAAAAAAAAAACATGTATAAATGAAAAACCCACTTCATTAAGATATTATCCCATTGAATTCCTAGAATTTATCACAAAACAGGAAAATCAATGAGGAGTTATATTGTCTAAAATATTACTGAAGAGGTGTTTTGACTAAAAAAATGTTTTGTGTGCAGCATATGGTATCATCTGGGGATCAAATACAGAAAAAGGGCAATTGTTTTCTTTTGTTAAATTTCAAACTAAGAATGGTGTGAAAAGAAGGAAGTACCAATTACAATGAAAAATCATAAAGAGCTATGCAAGTAATTATCATTCTAAATTTTCTTCCATGCATATTACAAGCTAAAACAAATACCACAAATCATTCTTAATTTGGAAAATGGATTTAGATATAACATTTATACATTCATTTTGAAGAAAATGAGAGAGAGAGAGAGAGAGAGAGAGAGAGAGAGAGAGAGAGAGAGAGAGAGAGAGAGAGAGAGAGAGAGAGAGAGAGAGAGAGAGAGAATAAGAATATTGATAGTCATCTATCTCATGAAGGTGCATTAATTTACCTTGAAAACATGTCTGTTTTGACCTTTGCTTAACTGACTTAGATGAAGAAAAATAAAAACTGCAAATATCATGTAGAAAATGGTGAACAATTATGTTAGAAAATGATGCCTAACAAATAAAATGAAGGGGTTCATTTACCATATCAAGAAATTGCATTTATTTTCAACTAGTTATTGTCAATAATTTTGACCACAAACACAGATTTGATGTATTTAATTTCTGTTTGGGGATCTTAAAGTTCAATCTCTTCTTTATATGGCTACAACTGCATTGATTGCAAACTGAAGTCTTACTTCACTGTTCTAGGCATCTTTTATTAAGGCATCTTAATCAGTGCTGTTCCACTTAAACATCCTTGGCACTGGGGAAGGCAGGTTTGAAAAATACATCTTCAAGATTTATTTGGGTTTCTAAAGGATATGAAAAACATATTTGAACTGCTTATATGGGTGACTCCTCAAAATCAGAAGGTACTTTTCTTGGGTCCAAAAAATATTAGATAGAAACAGCCATCAGTATCAAAGACATGTAGTCTGAATGAATACATACACAAATGGTACTTACTGCTTTAGCATAAGTATCTCTTTCTAGTGCATTTTTTTCTGCCTGAAAGTTACAACAGAGAGGTAAAATCACAAAAATTGCAATGCATACTCTAGATTAATACTTAAAAGTAGAAGACTATACACATTAGTGTGTAACAACTCATATCTTGTACTTTAATTATTTGAAACTGGAAATGAGCTTATGTAAATATGCCATATATACTTGCCTATAAATGGAGTCAAAATTTGGGTCTGTGGTCTCTGAAGTTTGTTAATAGTAATCAGCAGAAGAAGCAACATAGTTTTATGAGCTGGTGGCATATTATGCAACAGCTGATTATTGTCTATGTCATTTGTACTTAGACATAACTTTTATTTGAGTAAACATAGAAAAATATTACTTTATAATGTTCTTAAATTGAAGGAAATCTTTCTCTTTTAAGGCAGAAGACTAACCAGGTTTTTTATCACCCATTACGAGATCATGTTGGGAAAATTTGAAGACTGGACCAGAGAAATGTTACAATGACTACTGTAAGCTAGATTTGCTAATATTGGCATGATTGTAATGCATACTCCTGATTAGTTATTATTGGCATGACTGTAATGCACACACTAGACTGAATAATATATGCATGATAGTAATGCACACACTAGACAGAATAATATATGCATGATAGTAATGCACACAATAGACTGAATAATATATGCATGAAAGTAATGCATACTCCAGATTGGATAATATTGGCATGATTGTAATGCATACTCTGGATTGGCTAATATTGGCATGATTGTAATGTATACTCTGGATTGGCTAATATTGGCATGATTGTAATGCATACTCCTGATTGCCTAATATTGGCATGATTGTAATGCATACTCTGGATTGGCTAATATTGGCATGATTGTAATGAATACTCCAGATTGGTTAATATTGGCATGATTGTAATGAATACTCCTGATTGCTTAATATTGGCATGATTGTAATGCATACTCCAGATTGGATAATATTGGCATGATTGTAATGAATACTCCTGATTGCTTAATATTGGCATGATTGTAATGCATACTCCAGATTGGATAATATTGGCATGATTGTAATGCATACTCCAGATTGGTTAATATTGGCATGATTGTAATGCATATTCCAGATTGGATAATATTGGCACGATTGTAATGCATACTCCAGATTGGTTAATATTGACATGATTGTAATGCATACTCTAGATTGGCAGTTTGCCTGATGTGTATGTAAGATTCAATGGCATTTGGTTTTGGATGTTACAGGAGTTTTTACAATGTTTTATTAATTTTTAAAAATCCATTTTTTGTAATAGTTTTTGAAGATATTATGATTGGTATCACCTTTGGCACATTGAAGAAAATGTACAGATTTACATGCTTGAAATGAACATAAAGCAAATACTTATATGTTGAATGTGAAATAAAAGAATAATGAAATTTACATAAATACCTAAGCTAGTTTTAATATTTTCTTAGTTTGACCAGGTACACATGACTCAATGCATTATTTAGTTTTGATAAATGAGTCAGATCAGTAAATAAATTAAGAAAGTGCATCAATCTAATTGTGTAACAAACAGATAAATTATATAGTAAAACCAAACATACCTTAAAAAATTAATGGTAAGTTGTTAAACTAATTGCTGACTTAAAAATTTTATGTAATAAAATGTAAATAATCAATTTATAAATATGTTTCTGTATGTAAATCTTTCTATCAACAACTTATAGGCATGTATGTATGATTTAGATTTTTAACACAGCTTTAAAAATGTTTCAGTCATATTGCTATAATGTCTGTGGTGTGAAAGTTTATAGTGATGTGTAGCATAAGGGCAGCACATCACAGACATGTAGCCTCATGTCCCTCCCAGTCACATTATTCTGACACCAGACCAACCAGTCTTTACACTAACCTCATAATGCTAAGTTTTTGGTATGACTTGGTTGGGGGTTCAAACCCATGACCTCCTGCATCTGTTGCAGATGCTCCAACCATTTAGGCCACCAGAGTGGTCAATCTTAAAGGTAATTTTTTTTATTTGTGGTCAAACATACTGATGCCATAAAACCTGCCACAAATTTGTTGGCTGTCAAAATATACTTCTACCCTAAGAAAAAGCTCTTCTGATATTTTTTAAATATGTTATAAAATGTTAGTATAAAAAAAATAACTTTCCTTGTAATTAAAGATAATATATTTTTGGTAGCCGATCTGCTGTGAGGATACATAACAGTGATGAAATGGTATTTATAACACCAGCAAGATGTAATGAACTACCTTTTAAGTCACACACCTAACAATAACAGTACAGCAAATGGTATCTTATACACCAACCCTATGTTTACAAGTCCTCTCAACTGCTGAGTTTTACTAACCTGGACCCTTCATCAAGGTGTGCAGTAGTGAACTAAGCTTATAGCACATAAGCCATTATTTTCTTATTAGACTTGCCATGACCATAAACTTTGATCTTTTGAATCCAAAATACATAGGCTACTTTATTACCTTAAGTGCAAATCATCCACAAATTTCGATCATGGTATGTGGTCTGGAATCAAGTTAATATGCCAAAAAGTTTTTCTTTCATTCATTGACCTTGATATTTGACCATATGACCCCCAAATCAATACACTACAACTAAAGTTTTTGTGCTAAAACCATTATTCATCTTTCATCCTTAGGTACCCTAACCTTTCATCTTTTGAACAAAAAGCACTATATTCCAGAAGCAAGCGATTAGCGATGTTTAGTTCTTGTTTCTGATGTAGAAAACATTTTGTTTCCCAGTATATGACCTTGATCTCTGACCTTTCTACCCTAAAATCAATAGGCTTGTTCCACACCTTAACAATCCAGCCACAAATTTTGGTTTGACTTAGAACAAATGTAGAAACAATAGAAACAATATTTCTTTCAATTTCTGGGACCTTGACCTTAGCAAAACAAGCAGGCTTCTTTCTTATCCTAAGGACAAACCAATTATAAAGTTTGAAAAAGCAATAGAACTGAAGTTATTGTCTGTAAATCTACAAACTTAAATATGGATGTATGTATGAATTTGAGGGTGGAGAACCATCATAACATTATCTAAGAAAGACCTTAAAAATTCTTTGCATCATTACCTTTGTATGAGTTTTCCTCTCTACCCCATCCAAATGTCAAATTACCCAGGCTGACACTGTTTAATGTCGCATCCATGTAATTATCCACTGACAAATCCTGATTGCACCAAGCAATGTACTATCTGACTGGGACTGCTATAGTTTTATCATGAAATGTACTAGATAATTAAAATAAGTCCCAGTTCTGTCATCCATTCTCTGGGAAACTTACCACTTTAATAATGGATCCTAGGTGCTCCTGAATGCAGATCTCCTTGTTCTCAGACTGCTCCACAGCCATCTGGAACAACGTCATCTTTTGCTTAGTTTTCCTGCCATGGCAGTAGAAACAGCAAAATTAGGTCATCACTTTATGTTGACAATGTCTTTGTATCATTCCTTAAAGCTTATGTCAGTTACCAGTAGTTTCAAAACTATATGCACTTCAGAGCCCAATTATTTTTCATATGCATTCTCTGTGCTTCACAGACAATAAACTCACAAAACTAGTATTGGGAATGATATTATGTCCCTTTAAAAGAAGTGTGCTGTATAAAAAGGTTTGGACACAAATATTTGGCATTTCTGAAAGTGGTGGTTTGGTTTGGTTTGGTGTTTATGATTTTTTTAACTTATCTTTAAAAATTTTTCAGTCATATCACTACGATGTTTGTAGTGTGGCAGTTTATAGTGATGTCTAGCACTGGGTCATCATGCCACAGACATGTAGCATGATGTCCCACCCAGTCACATTATCCTGACACCAGGCCAACCAGTCCTAACATTAACCTCTTACTGCTAAGCATCAAGCGTGGCAGCTGTTAGAACCAATTTTGTAAGTCTTTGGTATGACTTGACTGAGGATTGAACCCACAACCTCCCGCATCTGAGGCAGATGTTCTAACCACTAGGCCACAGAGCGGTTGAATTCTGAAAAGGAAGCCAGGTAACAAAGAAACCAGTCCAGGGAAGTTTCACTGTACTTGCATCAACCTATTATTGTGGTTTCAATAATTTTAATGGGTCTCATTGTGCATGGCTTTGTAAAAAAAAAAAAAACATTTATATTAGTAGATAAATTTGAGGATTTGCCTATCAAAGTTTGCATATTGGCAGGTATTTAATTTTGTTTATTAACCTCTACAAGTACCCCAAAAAATGAATCCGAAAGAATAAAACTATGTCAAAAAAAGTCATTGCTTGAATGGTTAAAGTATTACTACCACCTGTAAAAGCACTTGTTAAGAGTAATCTTACACCATGTTTCCATCCAAGTGCTTGACCTCAAATGGAGCTGACAACAACACTAAGCCAATTTGTTATGACATTTGTGTGTGGTCTTTTACTGTCCATAAAGTTTTAGCATCACTACTTTCTGCTGAACATGGCATTAACACAGTGGCTTACATGTTTTAAAATCAAACTTAAGAGGCTCCTCATTTTGGATAATGTCATCATTCCACATGCAAACAAATTATATGAAGAGCTGTTTCTTGTTTAATGCAATCAGCAGGATATGGCAATATGTGTTCTCACTGAAGTTCAAAGATGTGAACTACTATGAAAGACAATGTTTTTTTTGTTTGTGCCTGCCTCATGTACCAAACAAAAAATAAAACAATACTACTATCAATAAAGAGACTATAAAGAAGAATTAAAATTGACACTTCTCAACTGGTATGGTAAATATCATTACTATATTATTGGTTTTTAAAACCCCATAGATCAAGCCAAATTATCCTGAATTGATAATTGCAGCTCACATGAAAGATTAGATCCAAGTATCCATGGCTTTGCCATAATTAGCGCATAATTATATATGTTTCATTAGTAATGCAATTGTGCTCAAGCAATAGTTTTAGAAATTTTACAGTCTAACTGCACATTTGGATTCAACATGAATTTATAAAATGAGACATGCTATTAAGGGGATTTCAATTTTTCAAGGACAGATTCACTTGAATTAATTATCACTTTGAATAGAAATTATATCTAATTTTCATACACTAGTATCATTTAGTATTCTTTCTTTCAATTTCAGCAATAACTGTTTGAATACTTTATGCATTGTCTTGTTTCACTGATAACAGAGCTTGGAGTAGGGTGGGGTGGGGGTGCGACTGTTGGTCATTATTGTATCACACATGGCAAAGTATTTGCTTCTTCTTAAAATCTGACTGCAATGAAATCTTTGAAAATGGGTACCGCACCAAAATTTGTGAAACCAAAGTATACTTTCAATCATTTCCATACACTTTGTGTCTTCCAAAAAATGTTGGTACAACTAAGTTTAATTATGGAATCCTTATCTATATTTATTGCTTAGCCTATCTTTTTCATGTCCCAAAACTGCACCATCCTATGATGTGCACACATTTTCACTTAGAGAGAAGAATTGTCAGTATAACATAATTCCTCATGCATCTCGACTTGTCCTTGGTATGGTATGTGTAAAAGAAGCACAGATATTTCATCTTTTTCATGGACAACTATCATTCAACAGGACACCTGAGCATGGGTGGGAGGAGGGCAATTGATAGTATCTACAGGCAGGTATTGTATAATCAAAATTAGTTTTATCACTCCAAAACTACATTTTGAAAGCAGAAATAACTTACCCATAGCTACTGTTGAGCTGAATTTTTCAATAAGGAGAGCGGGCAGATGCTCCATTAAACTGATAAAAACCCAGAGAAAATGGAAAATGCACTCATCATAGGTGGAGAGGTTCATGTTATGGAATGTTAGTATTCCTCGAGGCTAGATTTTGTGCTGTAACAGTTGGACCCAGAGAAAAAATGCTTGTGCTTGTCATGATATCAAGTGAAGGTAAAAGAAGGAAGTGTATGGGAATGGCAAAATGCTGCCTTCATGATGTCCTTCAAGGAAGAGTGACTAAGGATGTAGCAACAACCTCATGGACTTTAAGTTTCATAAAGGAAAGGTCTCAATCAGTAAGAGACTGGTACACTCATGATAATCCATTATGAATTATTTGTAGATGAAATGTCAAAAAAGTCCTTGAGGAAAAGTTTCTTCCTACATTTACTTTTTCTTTTGGATTCCATAAGATAGAAGTGAAATGCTTCATGGGACATACAAGTCTATCTGTATCATCCTCAGCAGTTTCAGCTGAGATGGGGGATTTCTGATGGTAGTGGAGCTATGGAAGGTAACTGATTTTTGGCTAAAAATCCCAGGTGACAAACAAGTGAAACTGAATCATAATTCCCATTAAACTGGAGAGTCAGTGTCAATAGAAAACTTTAGGCATAAATCACACTTTGTTGTCAGACTAAGGATAGGGCAAGCAGAAACAAGGTCTTTAGAGTGAGGTCTTAAAAAGAAACCTCACTCAATGGTTCATAGGGGGTTCCATCTAGGAATAAGAGAGCGTGAGACAACTCTGCAGCTCAAAATATTTAATAAGACTGGTAAGATGCTAATCCAAACCTATTACTGTGCTTTTAGAGAATTTAAGTGTTAGAAATGGCAGCTCTGTAACTTTTGATAGTGGATACAGAGCAATTTTTGTTCTCAGAGAGAAACAAAAGGAAATCATCAAGAGAAGTTATGGAGGGGCAGCTAGGATCAACGATTCATACCTGCACCAATCACAACATTCTCAACCTGGCATCATAGACCCTGGATGCAGAAGCTTTCATTGCTTCAATGATGCAAATTGCGACTCAGTCCAAAAAATACTGTTGTGGTGGAAAGATCACTTGAGATGAGCCAAGTATGAAGGTGAAAAGTTTGTGGGCCGTTATGGTGGAGGGATCCCTGGTGATTAGACTGAAGATCCTTCCTGACCAGGTCAATTGATCAAGTCTACAAGATCACTGAACCACAAGGGCTGAGGTTACAGAGGTGATCTGAGCAGTGGAAGTTCTGACTTTTTGCACTTGAGGAATCAGTTGGAAAGGAGAATAGGCATAAATGAACAGCTGATTCCACTTGAGACTCAATACATCCACTTGCCTATGTTCGATGATCCATGACAAGAAAAACTTAAACTGGGAATCTGTTTTTAAGCCTAGATGCAAATACATCCACTAAGGGTAAATTAAGAAAAGAGACTCTGTAACAGAGTGAAGAGTCCATTCTCTAAGAATGGTTCAGCCAGTTCGGAAGAGACTGTCCACCACAATGTTCTTCTTGCCCAGAATATGATGAACTCTGAGTGCTATGTTCTCTGAGGTGGCCCAGTACAGGTTGTTCCAGACTTCCACACAAAGAAAAGGGGCATGTGTGCCTCATTGATATCAGAGATAACCTATGATGGATGTGTTGTCGAAGGAGACCATGACACATCAACTCTGTTGATGCACCTTGCAACACTTGGTATACAGCCTTCATTTCTAGGTTGTTTATGTGGAGAGATGATTTGGACAGCATTCAAAGTCCCTATAGAATTATGCCCTCTGGTTCTAAATGAGCACCCTGACCAGAATATGATACGTAGGCAAACAGATAGGAGTGGGGTTCAGGTACATGCATATGATGACTCCAATCATGAATCTGTCCAAATTCATCCACCACTGCAAATGGTGATGAAATGCTGGTGCTTATAAAATTCAGAATTGATAGAAAATCTTTGTAAACTTTCCACCCTGCAAGAAAGAGGAACTGTAGAGGTCGCATCTGAAGATATCCTAATAGATCCAAGTTAGCAGTGGCATTCAAAGTTCCCAGAAGGGACAGATAATGTTAAGCAAAGAATTTTTGCTCATAGTGTCTCTAACAAAGCCAGGGTCTGATTTATCTGAATGATTGGAACTAAAAGTTCTGGTTTGTGAGGAAATTCCACACCTAAGTGAAGTCTTGCGATGAAGTCAGTTCTGATTTCTCAAGGTTGGTCAAAAGGTCCAACTAAGTTACTACTGCTGAAGGACTGGATTTGAACATTGTAGACCAGCAAGGTTTTGAAATACTGGAGAATATTCCAGATTTTGAGGTGGTCTCCATCTTGAAAGGTTCTTCCAGAAGAAACCAATTGATTGAGGAGATTAATTAAAATGCAAAACTTGTCACTTTTCTTGGTGACCTGGCAGCTACGGGAATAGAAGGTGGGTGACTAACTGTTCAGGACCCTTTTTACTGCTTTTATTCTGAAAAATGATGTGTACTTCCTCCTTTAGTGTCAATAAATTGGATTAGTGAAGAAATATGGGGTCCTGGATAGAGGTTGTTCCCAAATCTAGAGACAACTCTTTCACTATTGAAAGGACCCAATCATCATCTGTAATGCTTGACCAGGCCTTGGAAATGTAGTCTAGGCAAGCTATGACAGAAATGCCTGTGAGAGGGATATGCAGCAGGAGAGAGCTCAAGTCCCTAGGGCTGTTCCCCTTACCCTCATGAAAACTCTCTTGTCCTTTCCAGGTTTGTCAGACACAACTGTTTTTTGGTTTCTGAGAGCCAGATGGAGGAGGATGTGAATTTTGGGTTGCATATTGTCATGGGACTGAGTCTGCTTGAAGAACTTGGCAGAAGACCCTTGTGGGTGATTCACACAGACATGCTTCCTGGCTGATTGTAATGTGCGAGGAGTGGATGTAAAGGATCAATGTGACGATCCAACAAATCTTTAGATGCCATGGTAGAAATGAGGATTCCAAACAGACTTTCAGTTTTAAGCTGAATAACTCTTAGGATATCTTTAATGTGACTGAATAGTACCTTAGCTACATCACAGCAAATGTGAAGAAATTTTACCAAAAAAGCCATGGAAACTGATAGTGCATGCCAAGACTGTGTTGATATGTATCCATAATATAGTATATAAGGCTTCAGTAATCGAGTAATTTAGAGTAAATAAATTAAAGTATTTTCAATGTCACATATAATACACCTTGTTTGTATGTAGCATGTATGGAGTACACTCTTGTGAACTATGTCTGTAGACATAGTAAAGAGTATCATAAATTTACCAGATTTTTTTCCCTTTAAGAAAGAAAGTACCCAGTGTTTTATACAACTTTTATTGAAAAAAGGAAGCATACATACTTACAAAAACGTGAAAAAATTTAACACTGTGAATCAAATATCTAGTATAGATACCGTATATGACATGGTTCCTGCTGTCTAAATCTAGGCTGCGGAAAATGCAGCATCTAGTGAGCAAGCTGTCATTCCTTTCATAAATAACCTACTCATATCTAGATATAAAATGATTTTGATAGTAAGTGTATCCAACCTCTGCACTAATCTTCATTCTAAGGGAGAATGTATGCACATCAAATGGTGTGTTTTTCTAGGCATAAAAAAAGATACACAACAGCTATGGGTGAGCTTTTGTTGTTATTAAAACAAATTTTTAAACTAATGACAGTAATGAAACATTTTCATATTGCACAACAGTTTCTTTGCAGCAAACAAGGACCAAATTCCTTTTCATGTACTTAGTTTATCTTTGATTCCAGCAAACAAGAATCAAAATTCCTTTTCATGTACTGAATTTTTCTTTGATTCCAGCAAACAAGGATCAAAATTCTTTTTCATGTGCTGAATTTTTCTTTGATTCTAGCAAACAAGGTTTAAAGTTCCTTTTCATGTACTGAATTTTTCTTTGATTCCAGCAAACAAGGATCAAAATTCCTTTTCATGTACTGAATTTATTTTTAATTTCAGCAAACAAAAATCAAAATTCCTTTCCATGTACTGAATTTTTCTTTGATTCCAGCAAACAAGGATCAAAATTCCTTTTCATGTACTGAATTTTTCTTTGATTCCTGCAAACAAGGTTTAAAGTTCCTTTTCATGTACTGAATTTATCTTTGATTTCAGCAAACAAGGATCAAAATTCCTTTTCATGTACTGAATTTTTCTTTGATTCCAGCAAACAAGGATCAAAATTCTTTTTCATGTGCTGAATTTTTCTTTGATTCTAGCAAACAAGGTTTAAAGTTCCTTTTCATGTACTGAATTTTTCTTTGATTCCAGCAAACAAGGATCAAAATTCCTTTTCATGTACTGAATTTATTTTTAATTTCAGCAAACAAAAATCAAAATTCCTTTCCATGTACTGAATTTTTCTTTGATTCCAGCAAACAAGGATCAAAATTCCTTTTCATGTACTGAATTTTTCTTTGATTCCTGCAAACAAGGTTTAAAGTTCCTTTTCATGTACTGAATTTATCTTTGATTTCAGCAAACAATGATCAAAATTCCTTTTCATGTACTGAATTTATCTTTGATTCCAGCAAACAAGGATCAAAATTTCTTTTCATGTACTGAAATTATCTTTGATTTCAGCAAACAAGGATCAAAATTTCTTTTCATGTACTGAATTTATCTTTGATTCCAGCAAACAAGGATCAAAATTCCTTTTCATGTAATGAATTTATCTTTGATTCCAGCAAACAAGGAACAAAATTCCTTTTCATGTACTGAATTTATCTTTGATTCCAGCAAACAAGGAACAAAATTCCTTTTCATGTACTGAAATTATCTTTGATTCCAGCAAACAAGGATCAAAATTCCTTTTCATGTACTGAAATTATCTTTAATTCCAGCAAACAAGGATTAAAATTCCTTTTCATGTACTGAATTTTTTTTTGATTCCAGCAAATGATTAAAATTCCTTTTCATGTACTGAATTTATCTTTGATTCCATCTTTGTAATAAATAGTCTTAGTAGCAATATTTGCCAAATTTTGCATGTAAACAAAATGAAATCAAATCCTCAAAAATATGGTTGGAAATATAGTAAAACCCGTCTTGAGAGTCCATTGTTATGAGAGAACACCTGTATTGAGAGACCAGGTTCTCCATGGACAGATTTTTTCAATATATAGTATTATGACCTGTTATAAGAGATCACCTGTTATGAAAGATCATTATGTTTTGTCAGAAGGGGTTGTCTTTCAAGACAGTTTCCACTGTAACAGAAAAATGAAAAAGCAATTTGGTGATAGATAGATAATAAATTTTATGGCTTATATACATTTTCAACTTAAACAATAAAACAACTGTATTTACTAAAAGATTCAACAATTTAACATGTAAAAAGTTATGTTTTGCTCCTATTTAAAATTGCTAAAAAATCTTTTATAAGTATAGCAATAGTATGGCTTGTAATATGCCCAAAACATTTGCTAAACTAGTCTTGTTCTCTCTTAAATAAAAGTTCTTACTGTTAATTGGTTGAACGAACAAAGTCACATATTGGCAAATAAGATCAAGGTATGTAAGTAATTAATACAATCAATGTTTAAGGGGAGCAAAATCATAAATTATGATTTTCTTATGGAATAAATAATTCATATATTATAAAAATTTAACAGACATGGATATGCCAGGTACTTTTCTCTTTGGGTAAAAGAAAACCTTGAACAGTAAAGTAATAATAACTGGAGGTATGTGCTATTAATACACATGGATAATCAACAATTATAAGAGCAAAATTAATCAAACAAAAGAGTAGTTTGTTTTGCTTTTAGAAAGAATGATAAACAAAGCAAAATGTTACAGTTATGCAAGATACTGTGTCAGGTATGCGGAAGCCCCCCCCCTGTGTTAAAAATGAAATTAGTTGTACAGAGGTTTCTCTTTACTCATGAAAGACACTTCACAGTAGCCTAGTGTTTAGCATGATGTGTTCACAAACCAAAGTCGATCAGTTTGAACCCTAACCATATTAGCCTGGATTGGCTATTGTTAGTCATTCATGTGTTAATATGCTGTTATATTCTAAAGCAAAAACACTCATTTCCATGAAATATAAACCCATAAGGCAGAAATAAACTAAACAATTTTTATCTGAGAACCTGATTGATCTATTCATTGCTTTGACTTCTGCCATTAATCTTCGATTTTCTGCTGTTATATCCGCTGCATGTCCTGCAATGGTTTTCTTCTCTACCTCTAATGCCTGAAATATGTAATGAGACTTTGTGAACATAGAAAAAGCACAAGAAGTGACACAACGGTCACTTATATAAAATGGTCACCTGGTCTCAACGGTCATTTCCATTTCCTCTGTGAAATTAATTCCTATATGAAAGTCAGGTATTAATGGTCATTAGCTTTCCCTGGTCATTGCTAAAGTATTTCCTAACCAAACAGTGGTTTCTCAATGCCTAAAGTTATCATTCAAGCATATCTACCATGCAAAAAAAAAAAAGTTTGCTTCCCCAAGAAAGACACTGTATCAGTAAACTGTGTGTGAACTGATGTGTAAACATGTCATATCTTGAAGATACATGTATTCATTATACACTATTCACTTCAAATTAGCTAATCTCCAAATTGTTATTCAAGAATTTGAAATAAAGCCACAAATGTTCTTAAAACTTTGTTTTTGGGGTAAATACTTGAGATAAATCAGTATTCTTTGAGTCACCTCACAAAAGATTGAAAAAAGGTGAACTAGCTATATATTGAATTTGTTTCAGTTTATCAAATCTGATATATATTCATCATTTTCTATTTTGGAAATCAATATAATTTTAAATTACATATTGTTTATAATGCAAAAATCAACTTCAGGTTCCAAAAACTGCCTGCTTCTCTTGAACCCCAAACTGCTTATTAAATATAACAGTATATAAATGCCTGCAAAAATACTTATATGGAATATGCATCATCATCCAAGGAAAAATGAACCAATAGTAATGTTTTACACAAAAGATATATCCTAATTAAATATCCATCCACCCATGTCTGAGAAAAAATGTTAATAGGCAATTAATCATTAGGATACTCTTTATAATCAAGAACAGAACACTATAGGCATTATTTCTTATATGAAATTCTTCTGGTTGAAAATTGTCAAGGAACAACTGGTAATCTGCAATTTCACTGAACTGAAGATCAAAACTCCTGCACATTTAGCAGTAAATATATAATAGAATCGTTATTTTTATCTTGAAAGCACTGTGGGTTTTTGAACATAAATGACCAATCAATCAGTGGGTTAAGACTCAGGCTTGCTTGTAGTTTTGCACTATTTGTCGTCAGTTTTATTGCATCTCTCTCTCTCTCTCTCTCTCTCTCTCTCTCTCTCTCTCTCTCTCTATATATATATATATATATATATATATATATAATGTGTTCTTAACCTTTGTCAATTATAGTAGAATGTAAATGAATTTCCATGGCTACCATCTTGTTCATGACTGTAAATTGTTTACAAAGTGTATAAAAGCATTTGAGTTCGTGGTCAGTCTTGCTTGAAATTAGACTTGTTTTTTCCACTGTACATATTAACAATATATTACATTGTAGGTCAAGTGAAAATGTGTATAAATAGGGATTTAAATTAATAAGTCATTCTGGTTTTATATCACTCTGGGAATCCATTTAAAAGACTTTACAGTTGTATAGTAACCTGTCAGGCATTATTTATTTAAAAAGAGTCACTGGAATTTGTAAGGTGTTCATTTACTTTGAATTAATACACTACTTTAAATTTTGTGAACTCATTCTAAGACATTCTGGACTGCAGTATTGTGGTACAACAGGACATTCAAGACAATTGGAATTTATGTAGATTATTCTATACTTTTGGACTTATGATAGGGCATTTGGGATTACTTGGGATTAATTTCACAAAATCTCTAAGTTTCTCTCGAATTTTCACTTTGTTTTGTAAAGAAATAAATTGCTTAATTATATTACTTAAATTGTTGTTTTCACCCATTTCTGTTACTTAATTTAAGACTAAGAGTCACACACACACACACACACTCAAGCATATATATATATATATATATATATATATATATATATATATATATATATAAATATAAACCAAAGACATACAATAAATAAAATATACCAAGGGAATACTTGAAGAAATCCGTGAACTATTACATCATAATTATGAATTATTTATTTAAAAGTGACCTTCTTAATCCAAGTTGGATGCTCTAACCACTTAGGCCACCAGAGCAGTGAAATATACTGTATAATTTTTATATCCATAAATGTTACAGAACCAGAACATCATACCTGTAGATTTATAAATATTAATCAGCAGATTGGCTTCTCAACATAAATACAAATCAATCAACATTACCAACAGGTGCCCTTGTGAGAGTTTTTGATGTAGATTATTAAAAAAATACAAAACAAAACAATATCACCCTAATACTGCTGTCAATCACTCAATTGCAAAATCATACAAGTCATGATTATTGTTTAAAATCTATCAAAAGTGTACTGGCAAAGATTTACTTGATTTTCACTGCCTATAAATCCACTAACCCCTAGTACCATTAATGAGCTGAAGTTGCCAGTGGTTTTCCATTTCTCTTAACACAGTGCTGAACTTAGTAATGGTAATCATTTTATCTTCAATAGGCAGAATACAGCTTGATAACTTCACTCAGACTACCATGTGTTGCCATGGGAAGTTCAGTACAGACACATATTCAGAATGTAGAAGTGACTAGATTATTTTACCAGCACCACTGGTTACTAATGGTTGGCTCCAACAGCAATTCAGACTGGTGTACTTATAATCATTAAGTAAGTCATGATTCCCACATCCTAACCAACACTGATTGCTGCAATAATTCCACACACTGCATGAATGATTACACAGTGCACTAATCTCATGAGTAGTGTGGATCTATTGGTGATTTTATCTTGTAGCTGTTCCACTTTTTGATAGTTTTCTCAAGACTGTAACACTGAATTCTATCATAGTTATTCTAATAATAATGTGATCATAAACTTCTTGACATTTTGCCTCCTTCAGGTTTCAACATGCACATGTACTTCTAACCAATTACACCTTTTTCACTGGTACAACTGCCATATGATTATAGAAAAAAATCTGCTTGCAGAATATTTATGTCTCTAAGTGATTATGTGTTCTGGGGGTCTAGCACTACATTGTAGAGAAACACACCGATTACACCAATCATGTTTAAAATGATCATTCACATCTTTGTCCAAAGATTATTACATGGACAAGTATGTCCTTGCTGAATAAATAATTAAAATATTTCTCTTCTTGGTTGAGTTTATGTTGGTGCAACTTAATGAATGGGGAATGAAACTGGCAGGATTTGTCAGTGAATTGCCCTTTACTGTCGTTGAAACAATCTTTGAATGTTTTTATGCCTGGCAGTGGCTAGTCATTTTCATGCAATCAGTATAGCCTGGTTAAAAGTTGGTATTAGTACACAACTGCTAGCTTCTATTTGACCATTAGCAAAATTAAATTTCAGTATACATTATCAAGTATTTTTAATGCCATTTTCAAACAATCATGCATCCAAAAGTGGAATAAAATCATGTTGGCATGATTGACCACATTATCATTCACCCCATTGGGAAATTCCCCAGTCTCAACACTGGTCAGAGAATCCATCATGTAATAATTAATGTGATCCTCTGGGAAGTCCAACAATATTCCTGGTGGTGTCTCCATCTGATGAAAACTCCCAAATGGCTACAATCAAATATTAGGCCAACTACAATAAATGCACAATGATGCTAATAGCATATTGAGTGTGCAACCTTCCCTTGCAATAATTCATCTAAAAATGTCACAAACTTCTGGTTTTGTTGATGAGACCAGGATCATCAAGGTAACACTTGAAGTTGTGTTTGCAATGATTTCACTAAGAATCACCTCTGAACTCATTGTCAGTGCTGTACACCATGGGTGTTTTCAATAAATTTATGCAGCATAGAATAAAATGTCCCTGGGTCCATGATGGCATTATTGAGCTACCATTGAGAAACTGATGTGGGCTCAGTAATGACTTTGTGCATTGTTGCCCTTGCAGACTGACCCCATGAGTGGTTCCAACTGATTAGCAAGGTCATGACAATTCACACAGTCCATCAATGCCTTGTATCCTTATTCCACCATTATCCTGGCAAGTTCAATTTGAATTTATACAATAGGTCAGGCACCCATGAATTGAGTGCAGGATTTCTAAGAGACACAGTTGCTTCTTTAAACATAGCCATTTTTTTCCAAGCAGATTTATGTGTACATGCAGGTTATGTGGGGCTGCTGCTTTTGCTTGTTCCTCTGATTCTTGGGATGGTATCAGTGGAAGAAGCTGAAGCTTGGGATCTGATCTTGCCTTCAATAGTATTTGCGTAAATACTGTACAAATTTCCTGAGAAGTCATGTTATTTGGTTTGGTTCAGCCAGTGCTGCATGAACAAAGTGCTTGCAGTGTGAAAACCAATTATGTTGACTCCCATGGATTACACAGTAACCATAGAGCCAGATCAGTTAGTAATAACACAACAGCATAAGTTTAGTCAGGAAGTTGTTGACTTTATAGACACATTCTTCAGCCATAGAGGTATATGAAATATAAAACTGGATTATTTTTCACCATCCATATTTTGTGTTCCAACTTTTAACGATAGACAGACCTATATCACATAATGCCATGGGCCTACCTGATTGTTTAGGATATTGGTTTTCCCCTAAATAATTACTGGTGAACCTGCTGTTTGCCATGACCTTTACTAAAGTTTTAGTATTAGACCTGATATTGCTGACAACTTAGAATGCTCTAGAAATGAACTTTTGACCATCATCCTGGTTCTCATATATATTTAATCTCCAATCATACCTAGTTTTTGGAATATTTTTTTTAAATTTCATTACATGGTATTGTAATGTAATATTTTATGTTGGACTTAACTTTATCCAAAATAAAGTTTATTTTCTACTTAACCTGAAATATAGTTTTTAATTTTGTAAACAACTAATACAAAGCTAAAAGATTCTCTGTGTGTATTATTTCAATATCAGGATCATTATTAATGGAATTAAACATTTATTTGGGTCTGGGTCCAGGTTATTGGGTTTCCAATTGCATACCTGACATATTTCAGGTTCTATATTATAATTTTAGAAACAGACTTTCTAATTATAACTAGCATTCTATCTTGCAAACATTTAGAACATTCTAGATTAAAATTTTCCATTAGGTAATATCCAAATGTGACCTGAGGTCAAGTAGTGTACAATATAATCTTGCCACTAAAAATATTGTTCACTCATGCTTAAGATCTAGCAGAATCAATTTGTAGTATTGTTGTGTCCAGAAATTCATTGGGCTGGAATTTATTTCAATTATTAAATTAAGACTTTTCTCTGGAAATACACAGTGTTAAAAAAAAAAATCTTGGAGAGAGACATTCATTGGGATTTGAAGTGCATTCAAACCTGGAATTGTATTACGGTGTTTCAGATAAAAAAATGTTGGTGCAATACCATGATACAGGCCACCATAGACACATCAACATTTTCAATATTGGATTTAATTTGTATTTCTGCTAAAGTTTATTCAGAACATTTGTTATTAGGACTTGTGTCTGTAATTCTAGGATTATTATGCAAGTTAATTTGCAATACTGTTAAGTTATTTTTTTAAATATAACATTTACACTTTGCACTCAGGGAAATAAATTATTTGTTGAATTTTACAAAGCTTGTTGCTTCTCACTCTTTGCATAGACCAGTAACAGAAAATTGGGTGGGAGAGCGATCCAGGAAAAGAATTTCTAAAAAATATTTCAACAAACTTATTTTTTAAATTTATATTGACTTTGTTTAGAAATTTTCCAACTCCTAGGTATTATTTCACAGTTTTAAAAAAAATCTGTAGTGAAACCAACAAGCTTTAACCCTTTCATCACTGCGAACCGAAAAAACGGTTATGGGGAAGTAAGTCCATAAACACTATGGATTGAGTTTTCAGTCTGGGGCAGTGTTCTTCTTTAACATTATAGTACCCAACTAAATAACTTTCGGGGTACCTCTAATAACTTCCAACTTGTAATGTAGATCTTATATTTGGTTGATCTCATGAGTTAAGCTTGTATACAACTAGAAATATCAAACAAAGTAGGAACTTTTAACGTGTTTTCCGAATGCTGAAATTTGTATTAAAAATTGCGGAGTTTGAAGAAATTTCAGAGGAGAGTTATGGGGAATTTCAATAATTTCGATCTGGTAAATTTGGATGAAAATGACAGAAGACGTATGGAGAGACAATGGAATGCACTTGTGGGTGACAGTGATGATGATGAAGAGGACTTTGAAGGTTTTGAACCAGAGGAATTGTACGCTCCACATGATTTTGTTTGGACAAAGCTGGAAAACCAAAGACATTTGTTTCAGTTTTCTGACGGAGTGTTAGATGTCTCCAGGAAAGCTTCAGAATATTTTCAAATATTCTATTCAGATGAAGTTTTTTGAAAATTGTCCATTTAGCGAACTTCAATACGACGATCAAACGTGGCAGAGGCGATATAGGTGTGTGGACAGATATCACCTTGGAGATCATTTTGGTTCATTTTACAGAATTTTATAAATCATGGACACCATGAAAGAAAGACTTTTGTTGCTACTGTGATTAATCACTAGTACATCTAGGGTTATTTAAACAAGTTTTGAGAACTTGCTAAGTTTTCTAAGAGGTAATAAAATAATTGTATTTTACCTGTTGTGTTACCTGTTTACACCTGCATTTTAACAGTTGTAATATATATATATATATATATATATATATATATATATATATATATATATATATATATATATATATATATATAAATGAATTAGTCATAAAATTTGATTTTTAACCTTGATTTTGACACCTAATCCAGCAAGATATCTTTAACATTGGTAAAGGTGTGTTGTTTCAAAGTCCACAAGTCAATTTGCTTTACAAATTCAAAGTTACTTAGTGTTGAGGACTCTATGCCTACAAAGTTACTTAGTGATGAAAGGGTTAATATAATGTTATCTAAAGTGGAGAACCATTTTTTAAATCTTATCCAGGTAGTCTGATTCCTTGAGAAACGATGAATTGGTTCAGCATGCCAAAAGATATGATCTTTCTAAGGCAGAGGTTTCTTTTATGAAGCAGGGGAGGAGGAGGAGGAGGAGGAGGAAGAGAGAGAGAGAGAGAGAGAGAGAGAGAGAGAGAGAGAGAGAGAGAGAGAGAGAGAGAGAGAGAGAGAGAGAGAGAGAGAGAGAGAGAGAGAAGCAGGGGAGGGAAAGAGAGAGAGAGAGAGAGAGAGAGAGAGAGAGAGAGAGAGAGAGAGAGAGAGAGAGAGAGAGAGAGAGAGAGAGAGAGTACAAATGCAACTGGAGAAAGTGGAAAGAGAGAAAAAAACAAAGGCAGACTTACATAAACAACAAAGACAAATGCAATTGCAGGTGCAGAGATATAGAAAAAAGGAAGAAGTGAATTTCAATTCAGATTACAAGAATTAGAGCTGGCAAATAAACAGCAAGACCCCACAAATTAAAGTTGTCATGTTACTAAGAATATTTGGTTAGTACCCAGAAAAAGAAGCCCAAATCATCATGTTACAATAAGATGCACAAGTATTGATAAAATTGTTTTTCATAAATTATTATCAATAAATGGTATAGGAGACCACATATGATTTAGTACATTTGATGGTGTTAAGCATGACAGCACACCTTGCCAATAGACAGAACAGTAGATATCAGATATGTAATTAAACTTAAACCTGTCTTATAAGTCACCTCAATTATGCAATTACCTGCCTTAAAAAACAGCAACTATTATCAGTTTACTTATATCAAGTCACTGAAGAAATAAACCTCAACATCCCTTTCTTCATAGATTTCCTTATGTGGAGATCTTAAAATTATCAAATTGGTAATCAGGTTATGTATGTATGTATGTATGTATGTATGTATGTATGTATGTATGTATGTATGTATGTATGTATGTATGTATGTATGTATGTATGTATGTATGTATGTATGTATGTATGTATGTATGTATGTATGTATGTATGTATGTATGTATGTATGTATGTATGTATGTATGTATGTATGTATGTATGTATGTATGTATGTATGTATGTATGTATGTATGTATGTATGTATGTATGTATGTATGTATGTATGTATGTATGTATGTATGTATGTATGTATGTATGTATGTATGTATGTATGTATGTATGTATGTATGTATGTATGTATGTATGTATGTATGTATGTATGTATGTATGTATGTATGTATGTATGTATGTATGTATGTATGTATGTATGTATGTATGTATGTATGTATGTATGTATGTTGTAACCCCAATGGTCTGGAAAATTACTCTGCTTTCTTTTTCAGACCTTGAAGCTACAAGGGTTTGTCTGACTCTAGCAACAAAAATAAACAACAATAAAATATATTTGAAATTCAGGACAGATTTATTCATTAATTTCTCATCTGTGAAAAAGAACTACACCCATTTACCAGTTTACAGATTCACTTTTTACGTGCAGAATTGTACCAATGGAACCATAGTGGAAATATCTCAGTTATCTAATACAAGTTCATAATTTACTAAACATTAAGCCTGATTGTTAAAAAAATCCAATGTGGTCATATAATGTTGCTTGAAATCAGACTTTATGAATTTCGGCATCTAAATCTGGGTTCTGAGATTCATGTATAGAAAATTGATCTGCTTATGAGAACTTGTATTGTTGAAAGTCCAAGTTTTTAATCATTCTTCAAAAATTTCATACATGACATTTTCTAGTTCCAAAAATTACCCCTTTCATTTCTTTATCCCTGTTTTAATCTTTTTCTCTCAAAATCTTAAGTTTAATCTAGAATAGTCTCTTCCTTTTACTTTATTTCCGTCTGCACCCCTTCTCTTCTTCTCCTTATCTGTCTCCTGCTTTGATCAAAGACGCTGTTTATTTACAAGTCTAGCACATGTGAACATTCTGGTAAACAAAGCATGGATTGGTGGATATTGCAATCGATCGGCCAATCCAATTCAACCATGTTGTCGGAACATGACTTCTCGATAGTAATATACACACAACTCTGAGCTTCTTCTAATTTAACGTAATATTAGACAAAATGATCAGTCATTACAAACCTACCCAAATATATAATTCTCATCTTTGAAGGTAATTTAATTTTAAAATCTTGTATTGTTGTACAAAATACGTGAACAGGTAATGAGCATTTCTATGTACAAGGGGATGTCTCAAAATGGCTGCACTTGACTGCAACAACATGTTGCCAAGTCACTTATCAAAGTTGGGACTACAACTGTATGAATAGATTAAGTCACCTTCTTAGAGAATTTGATGTTAAGACAGTCAACTGTTAAGACAGTCAACTTTTTAAGAGTTTAAACACATTTTACAGTTTATCGATACATGAATACTGACAGCCTCATCTTTTTCCTAATACAGAGGAAAATTTTATTGAAAACAAAATGGCATACAGGTGTAAAAGAACCTCTGATGTTCAGCAAAAGCAAGCAATTTTCATGCACAATGTGGTCAGTACCATTTTGCTACTAGCTAAAATCAACACTAAAAAATACTTTTTTAAAATGTACAGTCTCACATGTACAGAAATTGGCCTAGATTTTAGTCAGTGTGAGAAAACCAATGCCTAGCTGAGGGTAACAAAGGGATGAGGCTGTCAAAACAGAAATAAAAACATCTTTAAACCACTGACATTGGTATAGTAACTTAAGTGTTGTAAAAATGTGACTTGTTACCTAATCTCAATAAGAAGACATACAATCTTTTCTTTCTGCAAACTGGCATGACTGAATTATTATTTTTATTGTGCATTAGAAATGGCATTTGTTTTTAGAAACAAAAGTCATTATTTTCCATACTTCAGATGTATAATCATTGTTCTGCAGTACATTTGTGAACTAAACCCAGATATCTCAGGACCTGGTTATGTCAATAATTTTTTCGATATCCCCAATGTAATCCATATATCTGGGTTAGACATCTGTCACACTACAATGCAAAGTGGGCAGAAAAGTCTCTTGAGATATGTAAACTTTGCCTTCTTCTGTTAGAAAAGCGGAAATGACTTCGTCCTCTAATTTTTTGGATGTAATTTAAACATCAATATGCAAATATTAATTTGCTTTTAAAAAATATGATCAGGGAAGAGCTTTTTCTAAATTCTTTCTTTTTTATATGAGGAGATTTTAATGGCAGTATTTGCATATTTTCGTTATAAAATCAGTTTGAAATGGTAAATGAACTTGTTATGGCAGACATTGCTGATATAATACTTCATTAAACTGTCTGTATTTTGTAAAGCATTGGGCAAATAGTCAGGAAAATATATAATAAAATGAAAACAATGTTTAAATTTTAAGTGATAGGATATTTAGCTCAAATATTTAATAATGTAGGTCAAAAACATGTGACAATCTCTATTGTTGAATTCAAAACAATGCTGCAAGGTCAAAATTGTTTTCTGACATACCGCAATTGTCATGAAAATATTAAAACATATAGATTTTGGCATCCGCTAGTCTCAAGAGATGATGGAAATGCACCCATGAGAGGTGTCCCAGTTTGTAGTTGTGCAGCATCTTCTGTGGCTATGGAGCCCCACATGGAATCGGTACACAATTAATAAAATCCAGTTCAGTACCCACGAATGTAGTCCCAGTCTATTTTTAGATCACTTTTTCCGGTCTAAATTTGGTGGTGATACTAGAGTTAGATTTTGGCATTCTTGGTAAGGATTTAAAGGCAATTGATTATTCTTTAAAATGTGATCTTATGGTGTGGTTGTCTGTGTGTATTTCGGCGACAGTGCACATTGAGTAATAAGGTCATGGTGATGATCCGGAAGTGAAATCTGTGTTCCGTTGCCTGGTGTTTTGTTTACAATTCAGCCTCGCAAAAAAATGCAGGTCAACCCTTGACAAGAACTAAACCGTTAAGTCATCTTTGAAGGTATTTTAGATTAACATATGATTTGTATTGATTGTCACACAGTGGAAAGTTCAGTACTGAGGAACAAATGTAGAGACCGTATAGTAAAATTAATTGTGTACTATGGCCTGACAGTAAAAAATTGAAACTGATATAAATTTTTTATTATTAATGACATATACATGAAATTTTAATATTTTATGTATATTGACTTTAAAAATATAAAAATGAAATTAGAAGTAAAAAAATAATTTTAATTTTAAAAATTTAAATGAAATTTTAAAAAACAATTAAAAAATAAAAAATTTCCACCAAGTATACAGATATATAATATTTTTTGGGAATGATATTAAATGATATCAGCATATATATACTCCTACACCATATACAAGCTCAAATGATGCATATTTGTCAAATTTGATCAGAGAAAATATCTTTATTAGTCAAAATGAGACCCTCATTTAAAATACATGAAGACAAAATTCTACTTTGCTTTGTACCTTTAGGTCATTGAAACTATTTATTTGGGGTTCAAACAGTTAATTTATGAGTTTATGATGGGGTGACTTCCTGAGTAACACATATCTGCTTGTATAGCTATCAGTAATTGTTTATAACCATAGTTATAGGGTATTTAGTGAGAGGACAAAGATGAAGACTTTATACTAGAACCTGTTCAAGTTCTCTACAAAATCATATTAAGCTGTCAGAGAATGAAATACAGGTCAGAGGGGTAAAATATACTTTACCCAGGTATATTTACCATTGCATGTAAGAAAACAGCAAAATGATGTAAGTTGAACACAGAATGCATTCCATTTTATTGTTCACTTTCTTTAAGATGTTGATTGATGTAGTGCGACATTGTAGCCTAGATGATATTATGGGAATTCTCATGATCCATTTTGCTTTATGCATTATTAATGACTAATAATATTTGTTATCTGACACTTTAAAGATTACATAAGTAATATTCAAACAGATTATTTGAATTTAACTTTCTACAACTGATCCTAACATGGTTACATAGCTGACATGAACAAATATGCATATATTTTGTAATGTTTGGAATCAAAAGTTGACATTGTTAGGCTGACATGGTACCTATAGTGAATCTGTAAGGCTCAGTTTTGATTGTGTGCACTTAAAATATCCCAAGATGTTATTTTCATCATGAATATGCCTCTGTATGGTAACACATTTCAATTTTGTACTTTGACAGAGGGCGGTATTGCAGCATCAGCTGATATTTCATTCCATTGAATCATTGAATCATTGAACTTAAAACCTTGGTAGCCAAGACTTAAAAATAGACTAAAAATATTCAAACAGATTATTTGAATCATGTTTGCACATGTGATTTTAACAAGTACATTGCATATGTCCCACACATGCAAATATCAATCCTTGTTTACAAATTTTCGGGATGCAAATTTCACATTTAGTTGATGATATAGGATCTATTGGTACCTATAGTTGATCTGTGTGGCCACATTTTGCTATATTCACTCACAATATCTAAAATTGTTTTTTCCTTCATGAATAAGATTGCATATAGTACTAAATTTTAATTTGGTACATTGTCATTTGACTTTACACTATACTGGTATGTATCAATGTTTGCACCAATGATCAAACCTCACCGTTCCAACATTGCCTTAAACTTTATGATACATACTCTACCTGATTAGTTATTTAACCTGTAAATGGCTAAATATGCTTGTAGAAACTTTCATCTATTTTTAGGATGCATTTGTCACTTTAATACATGCCCATTGCTTCACATCTTTGAGTGTCACTCTATCAAGTTTACCTTTTTTAACCATATTTGCAACCTGAATGTTATATTGAAATCACCATATCTAACACATTTTAACTTCATTTGCCTACATCTTCCTTTTTTTTAGAATTAAGTGAAACATGTTATATATTTTCAGGTCTAGGCTGGTATCTGAAACAAAGTATTAGAGTTGGATCAATTTGGAAGCTCTCCAGTAGTCCAATGGTGATAGCAAGGTCTCATAAGGACATGTGCAGTGTGCTGCTATAAGTGACCAAGATGAGTTCATATCAGTACACTGATATACAGCATCTCAAAGACATGGCTTAGATCTTCATGAGAGAGATTCGCATCTTTTTTCAGTAAGGTGAAACTGTATTTTCATATTGCATTGTTGACTTTTGTAGTTATCGGCATTAAAATGGAATGCATATTTGCTATAAAACATGGTAGTGGTCCCATCAAAACTTTAAATTTGAGTGGGATATTAGTTATAAAAACAACTGTCCAAGTACCTGAAACAATAAATGTGGAACATAGTACCTGTCATTGTTTCTTTAGTATGTACACCTATATGCATCTGGATAGGCATATTGTAATTTGCTGTCAAAATCACTGTGAGCTATCATGCTTCAGTACCCCTGGGATTAATATTATCAGTTGTACAGACCTAAACTGCCATTTGTTTTAAAGACCATTCATTAATCAACATTGCTGCCTTAAATTTGTCAAACTGAATGTCATAACTTGTATGAAAATTTATTTTTTGTAAAATAAAAAGTTTTTAAAATTTATATATTTTTTAAAATTTTCATTAAAATTTAATATATCAATATTTTTTAATTTCAAGACAATTTTCAGACAGGCCTTATCAAGTATTACAATTAGGTTTTTACTGCATTGAAAAATTCCTATAATTAAGGAAGATATAGCAAATTTAGTTTTGGTTTCTTAAGAACAATTGGACCTCAAATTGCACCCTATAGAACACCAGCACTACACACTTTCTGACAGCTGTCACATGTCTTACTTGCAAGGAAATTTCAAAAGACTTTATGTATGAAGTTGAAACAGTAGTGGCATGCAAAATAAAATGCAAATATAAAAGTTTGACAAAAACATTGACCCTTTCAGGAATCGGTACACAATTAATAAAATCCGGTTCAGTACCCACGAATGTAGTCCCAGTCTATTTTTAGATCACTTTTTCCGGTCTAAATTTGGTGGTGATACTAGAGTTAGATTTTGGCATTCTTGGTAAGGATTTAAAGGCAATTGATTATTCTTTAAAATGTGATCTTATGGTGTGGTTGTCTGTGTGTATTTCGGCGACAGTGCACATTGAGTAATAAGGTCATGGTGATGATCCGGAAGTGAAATCTGTGTTCCGTTGCCTGGTGTTTTGTTTACAATTCAGCCTCGCAAAAAAATGCAGGTCAACCCTTGACAAGAACTAAACCGTTAAGTCATCTTTGAAGGTATTTTAGATTAACATATGATTTGTATTGATTGTCACACAGTGGAAAGTTCAGTACTGAGGAACAAATGTAGAGACCGTATAGTAAAATTAATTGTGTACTATGGCCACATGGGAGTGGCAATCCTTGCTGAAGTAGCTTCACTTGAAAGTTGAGTCAGGTCTGGGTTGGAACTGCATCCTCTTTCTCTGAGATCTTTTCTCATCAGTGAGCTGTTGTAACTTTTTCTTGCTGGCTTTCAGACCAAAGAACAGAGCATGTTGCCAGCTGGACTTGTCTAGGGCAAGCTCTTGTTAAGTGTTGACATTCATTTTAAGAGCTTTCATGTCATGCTTGCAGACATCCTTGAAGCGGAGATGTGGCCATCCAATTGATCTTCTGCCAGAGGAAAGCTTTGAGTAGAGAAGGTCTTTGGGGATCTGTCCATCATCCATTCGACGCACATGGCCCAGTCATCTGATGCGACGTTTGTGGAGGAGTGTGACCATGCTGGGAAGTTTGGCATGTACAAGCACCTCGTTGTTTGTCACATGATCGCTCCAGGTGATAATGAATATGCAACGGAGACGACGCATGTTAAAGGCACTTGGTCTTTTCTCCTGAGAGGCATACAGTGTCCAAGTTTCGCTGGCGTACAGGAGAGTGCTAAGCACACAGGCATGGTACATGGAGATCTTAGTGTTCAGTGTCAGCATGCTGTTGTTCTACACTCTGCGACATTCTAGAGAGTTGTTGATGCCTTTCCAATCTGCTTGTTGAGCTAGGCGTTGAGTGAGAGGTTGTTGGTAATGGTAGAGCCAAGGTAGGTGAACTCACTGACTTCTAGTTTGTAGTTGTTGATGATGATGCTGGGAAGGTCTGCGTCCTGAAAAATCACGGTTTTCTTTAGGCTGATGGTCAATCCGAATTCATTGCATGCTTTAGCAAAGCGGTCCATCAGGCATTGTTTTTCAGCTTCTGTGTGAGTGACTATAGCAACATCATCTGCAAAGAGCATGTTTCTAATAGTTGCTTTCCTTACTTTGCTCATTGCCTTCATTCATGCCAGGTTGAACAGTCTGCTGTCTGAACGCGTGTGCAGGTAAATCCCATCTGTGGACGTCCCGAAGGCATACTTAAGCAGGACAGCGAAGATGCGGAAGAGCGTGGGGGTGAGGACACAACCTTGTTTCACTCTGATGTGGATGTTGAATATTCCGGACGATGAGCCATCATACTGCACTGTGCCTTTCATGTTGTCATGGAAGGACTGGACCATGCTTAGCCGTGAAGCATATAGGTAGACAAATAATACAACCATTAATATACAGTCCTATTAAAGAATTTTTGTAACGAAACAAGAAAGTGAGTAGTTATATTAAGAAAAGCACTCTATCTAAAAATAGATGCATTTGCATGGTGCAATATGTTTTCTTGGATGTTTCAGTTGGGGAAAAAAGGGTCCTGTTAAGTTATATATCAACTTTAATGCTTCAGTGTGTTGTCTATGAATAGTTAGCTACAGTAATGTTTAATCAGGAACAAGGAAATCATGAGGAAGAGTATGGTTTAAAGTTGCTTGTGCATTTATACCTATATCTATTAGGGGTTGTTTCAAGGAATGCTAGAAACCTTTTTACTGCAATTTTACACAAAACCTGTAGAAAATAAAATGTGGTAATTTATTAAGCATTTTTACCAACTTGGAATTACAAGAATCTAAACTTGTTACTACTGATCCATCAGTTAAAATTAATTACAATGTATAGCTTCTGCAACGTTTTTTAAGTCACACAAAACACACAGCATTTACCTCAATCCAAGCACATATACTACTACTATGAATAGAATGGGTATGAATATAAAAATTTGTATACATGTGCAAAATGTGTTGATAATAAACATATAACTAATATTTTTCAAACTTGATAATAAGGCATTGTTTAAAACTCTTAAAAGCTTCCTGAGAGTTAGAGTACATAATTAAAATAATGCAGCTTAAACTATATATATATATATATATATATATATATATATATATATATATATATATATATACACACACACATACACATACATATATACACATACACAATATATTTTTACTGCATATATTCTGCGGCTATATCACACATTTTTTACACATAATATTTTGTCCACCGACCTTGTTTCCAAAATGTTGAAACACATCGGAACTTTGTCCATATTAAAAATGGCAAAATGGGGATGGTCAAACTTCTGAATTTTCCTGGCAAGGAATTCACAAAATCATCCATCTCCTTCTCCCAATTCTCGGGTAGACATTGGTCGAAGGTCGTTCATGTTCTGTTTGACAATTGGTTCCTCTTCATAAATTTATATACCCAATGTACTCCTTTAAAATCATCAATGTGCTTCTCTGCCCCCATGAGTTTGGCCTTCAGTTTGATGGCAACTGTTGAGATCGGTCAGTTGTTTTCCGGCTAGGCAATGGTCCACTGCTTCAGGTCAGCTTCAAGGTGAGACCATTTTTCTTTAGGTCCACGATGAGCACATTTTCATGGATTTATCTTCTCCAATGCTCCTTTTTCTTTTCTACAACCTCAGATTACACTCTCATCAATATCAAATTTTCTGCCTGTGGCTCTATTGCCATGTACTTCAGCATAGAAATTATTTAAACTTGAATATATACACTTCACAAAAACACAAGATTATTTAGAAATGTCCACATTTATGTAGCCTGTAGTTGAGACACAATTCCTATAGACAGCCTACACACAGATGCACTGTGTACTGAGCCTGAATAGTTAATTGATGTCATGTGAACTACATTCAATACTGACAATTGTGACATTCAGCCTCAGGACCTCACTAGTACCTGGCTTTGAAATTCAAATCTGCTGGCTTCCAGCCGGAATATAGTGGAGGCAGGGTGACGAACTTGAACTGATGCAGAGGGATGAATATGGTACAGGGAAGACTGAACTGATAGCGTAAACACAAATTGGCATGTTCTGCGGGTGAGTGAAAATGTAGTTGTTGTAGTATCATTCGTCATTCATGTGTGAGCATTGACGAATTCGATCTTTCTAAAAACAGTAATGGTAGACAATGTGAACATACACAAAAAAGTTCATCAATCAATCGTTGCAGGTTATACAATGGTGCGGGTTATACCAACGATTTTTTACACAAAACCTGCTGGCTATATGAGAGTGCGGATCATCTGTGTATGCGGGTTATATGCAGGAAAATACGGTATATATATATATATTGCTCTCACTTCTCCCTGTTTAAAGTAGACTTCTCTTTGTTTAGCTCCCACTTCTCCTGTTCTAACTTAAAGGAGAAATTTAAGAAATTTACCTGAAATTTAAGTCCAGCTTTACCCCTTATGTGTGTGTGTGTGTGTGTGTGTGCGTGTGTGTGTACAGTCGAACCTGGTTATGTCACCGGCCTAGGGATTTACCAAAAAGCATCAAGATAACCGATGATCCAGATAAACGAAAACCAATATGGCGTCAATATAATAACATGTGCTTGAAATTTCATTATGTACATGATATACATTAGTAAATGAGAATTTACATGCATATATTTTTGGATGCTTTTTTTAAAACAACAGCGTTGCCGCAATCTGTTTGATGAAGCAATCAGCATTCTATAAAAATATACATACATGTCTGTTAACAACAAAAAGCATATATGCACCAACTAACAGCAGAGATTTACCAGCATACAATACAAACAACTGTCGATTCTCGACACAAACCTTTATTATATTCTCCAACATTGCAAACACAAATATTGCTAAAAAAAAATAAGGAAAATGTGCATGGTGTAGTTCGTTTACAAAAAGCTAACTAGTGTCATAATTAAATTTGTGAGTCATTTCACTCCCACAGCTCTGAAAAGTATTGTAAATAGAATAGCTACAGCATGTTATCCTTCAGACAAAATCAACAAGAGTGAATGAACTGTCATTGGAGTGAACCGGACCATCATGTCATCACGTACCATCATGTCATCACGTGCTACGTGAACTCAGCACATTTGAAGTTAACCAAGTATGATCATTTTATTGGCAAGTCATAAGCTAGCATAAACATAACCAATCACAATAAGTACATGTAAAGTAAAAGAATTGAAAGACTGTATTCTTGCAAGATAGTATCTCCATTCCCATGAATGAAACCTACATGAGTGAACACCTGGCAATATTGGACCGTATATACTACTGTAGTGTAAGTTAACAACCAATATATGGATTCTTTCACTCCTGTATTTTGAGTAATAAATAATTATTTTTAATTATGCAAAAGTTATTTATTTGTTGTTTGCTATTTCTTCTTGCTGAGTTTAAGTATCTGTAAAAACCAACAAACAGTAGGATTAGCAATTCCATTAATTTTATCTGTTCTATTTGCGTCTTCAGAAGTTGGTCAGTTGAAGGTATTGTACGGTAGCATAAATGACTGTCAAAACATACAGTACTCAGCCTTTTGTCAGTGTAAGCAAATTATGATGTAACAATGCACAGGGATGGGGTTGTTGATACAAAGGATTTTTTGTGTACTGATTCCAATTAATTACTTAGTTAAGTTTGTAGCTTTCTTCCGTTCTCCCTTTTATTTATCTAGTCAAAAGCCACGTTTGTTTGTACAAATTAAATAACCAAAAAGTCTGTAGCCAGAATAGACATTTTTGTCACCAATAAGGGGAAAAAAATTGATGTTGATTGGTCATGGGGATCAAGATAACCAATGTCAAGTGGCAAATTTGGCCCTATTTTGTGCTCAAGATATTAGGGTTCAGCGACATAAAAAAAATCGACATAGCCGATGAAAAAATGCTAAGACTAAGAGGGAATTTGGTGGTTCCACTTCAAAAACGTCGACTTAATAGGGTTGGCGAGGTAACCGAGGTTGAGATAAGTGGGTTTGACTAAATCTATGTACATACATATGTGTATATATATATATATATATACACACACACACATACATATATACATGCAGTATACTTCTTGAATTATTAGAGAAAATAAGAAATACACATCATAGCTGTTACACAGCTGTGTTTAGAGCATGAACAGCATAAAGCAACCATGTCTATAAGATGATAGACTTGAATGACTACTCTGAGAAGTGTAATAGCAAGGGATCAATGTATTAGCTTTATAATCAGGCTGTTTAATGATAATACAAACAGAATCCATGTCTCAAAAAGTTTTAATATTTTTAATGTTATAGAGATTATCACCATATATATCCATCAAAATTTATGTAAAGAAATCAAATGAAATCATATATTTCATTGTTTGCATAAAAGTTTACTCTGTGGATTATACATAATTCAAGTTTAAACTTTATAACAGATAAAAAGGAATTTGAGAGTAAAGGTGAAATTTTAGCTTTATTTAGTGTCTGATTGCATCAACATGGACACAACATAAAAAAATGAAAAAGCTGATTAGGTTTTAAATTGTGTCCTAAGTGGTTAGAGTGTCTGCCTTGGAAGAAGGAGATCATGGGTTTGAACTCCAGCTGAGTTATGACAAAAACTAACAAAAATAGTTTTAATAGCTGCCTCACTTGGCACTCAAGAGGATAGTGTTAGGACTGGATGGCTTGGTGTCAGGATATATGACTAGGTGGGACATAATGATAAATATCTGTGGAATGATGCCCCAGTGCTAGACATCACTATAAACTATCACAGTGCAGATATGATAGTGGTATGACTAAATTTGTTAAAGTTACAATAAAAATCTAAATCACACACACAAAGTGTATCCATTAAGTAAATAAATAAAAAAAGCAATTTAGCACAAGAGACAACTAGTATGGTGATTATTATCACTTTTTTGTGCAAAATAAGAAAAGACAATGTATAAAATTATAGCAATTACAAAGCTAAATTAATAGGGGCCAGGTTTAATAACCTTACCTGTAAATTTGAATTCAAAGAATCTATCTCTCGTTTGTGTTGTTCTTCTTTGTCAATTACTAATCTGCAATAAATTTTAAAAAATCTTTTCAAATTCCTTTTGTGCAAAATATAAAATGGATAATTTTAGTGTGGTTTCTGACACACTGCATTAAAAGCAAATCTGCAACAGAATTCCCATTAAGTCCTGACACCATAACATAATAATGACATGCTAATTCAAAGAATTTGTCTACTCATAGTTATTTATAGAAACCAAGTCTTTATCTCCTACTGATTCACCTAATCACAGACTTTATTGTCTAGTGCAACAACATATATGAGACTGTCACAAAGATTTAGCAACCCCAGAAAAATTTATCCTCAGTGAATATAATTTTTCTGAGATTTATACATTCTCATCTCATCCACAATATAAAATCAAAATCTATCTGGAGCAACTTCTGCTATCTTCAACCATCTGTCATTTACAACCACAACCATCTGTCATTTACAACCACAATAATCTGTCATTTACAACCACAATTATTAAATTTATTATATAAATGAACTGTTGTGAGTGACCAAGTGCAGATCCTGATCAGCAACCAAGTTTTCTTTTTTTTAGAAGAAAGTAAAATAAGTTATCTGACACTGCTATGAATATCTGCAAGGCAAAAAGAGATAGACAGAACTGATCTCATATCTGTCAACAATTACACAGGGAGAAAAAAAAATATCCAAATTTGTGGGGTCCTTTTATGTATATTTCCTGATGTCTTAATATCTCCTGATTTTTGCAGAGAACTCCCAATCATTACATTATGTCTGTTGTTTTTCTTATTTCCTAATAATAATTCTACATAAATTGATATATTGTATGTAATCCACATAAGCCATGTTGAATTATTTTCACCTGTGAATATGCTTGTTATGAAATAATTATCATACTTCAAAGAAGTTCCTTTGTAAATAGAATGTTAAGTGTAAACATTATTCATAAATTTAAGCACTGGCCGTTACAAATCACTGCCATCACTGTAGTAGGGTTTAACGCCATTTTCAGCACAAGATAGGCTATACATGGCAGCCAGTATAAATGATGGAGGAAGACCCCTGGACAACCCCGGGAAGAACCACCAACCCATGACTCTGTCTGTATGAGTTCAAGTCCAGACTCAGCTAACATGGGTAAGTGAGAAAGCCTGCCAGTAACTTCTTGTGGGTCAGTGGTTCTTCCTGGGGTTTTCCAGGGTTCTTCCTCCACCATTAATACTGGCTGCCATGTATAGCCTATCTTGTGCTGAAAAATGGCGTTAAACCCTACAACAACGATAAAATCAGAAAATAAACCACAACAAAATAGACCACAACAATAAAATTGTCAGCAATGTTGTAGCATCCCCATTCCCACAAAACAACTGACAAGAGTAAATACAAATGTTAATTACCATCATTAAATTATACAAAGGAATTTTAAAAAAGCAAAAACATGACCAGACAGAAGATATGCCCTTAAAAGCTAATTCCAAGTACTGGTAAAGATGTTACTAAATAAAAAATGTTTAATGTCTTACAAGCTGACAATAAGGAAATAAGGTGTGATACAAAATGTGGGAAAAATAGTTGCCACATGTGTAAGCTTGAGACTGCATATTCAGACACTATTAGTTACAATAAAATAGGCATTGTTTATTTGTAAATAAATTACTGGTGCATACATAGCACACTGAAGGACATAGTTTCTTTGAAGCATGGCAGAGGGCCAGTCCTTTACAAGACAATTGAGAATAACTGTTAATTAGTCACACTGGATCTCTTGCTTGTTTACTTGAAACTAACCTTAAGCTATTGTGTAGTTTGGCCACAGCTACCAGAGTATGAAAAAAGGGTACATCCTGTGGGAAAATATGGCACATCTCAGGGAGAAATGTAGTTTCCTTTGAGAATTTCATGCATACTGGACCCAAAAGACTGGTCAATTGTCAAAACAGCTTAAAAAATGCAGCAAAAACCCTCCTGATTTAGGTCTTATTCTCCATATTATTTGGTTTTTGAAAAGTTGATAAGGGCATGTGATCTTCATTTAATCCTTTGTAACTATGACCACTTAAGTGTGTCTGAGGCAAAGTGCATTTTGTTTTAAATAGCATTGCTATGAACAATCACATTGCAAGAATGGAGACACGGAAACTTAACTTTTCATCTGAGCCTTCATAAACGTGACTGCTTAGTAGGATCTGTTTTATAGAAAACAAAGGCAGCGCCTGGCTACTGGTTTTTTAAAACTTACAGGTCATGCAGGAAGCATCATATAGTAAACCAAACTAATGTTCATGTCACTAACTACCAACTGCAATCCTGAGTGCAGTAAATCCCTTTAACATTTAACCATTCCTTCTTTAAAGGGGACTATCAAGAATGTACATAGTTAATTCAATGGTTGATTTTGTTTCTAGTTTATCTTTGGCATAAATTGCAATCTCCAATAATGTCATAATTAGAAACCTTTTCCAAGTTCTTCGTCCATAATGTCTAGGATGAATGATGTCTTTGTCTTTAATATGTGATTATTATTTTCTAGATCTGATTGTCATTGTAAAAGATTTGTATTGTTTGTTACTTTTTTGAAGTTACAGTTATTAAAACCCACACATCAAGCTGTCAATTGTTCACTGTAGGGATTCTTTAAAATCTAGTTATCTCTTTATGTTTTTGGTGTATTAAGACTGTCCTTTCTCTCAATAAATGTATTCTTTTGCATTCATTTAAATTTTTTCACTCATTGGTACATGTATGTTCCATATCTGTCCAAGGCAAAATAAAAGCAGTTAATTCACTCACATGGAAAGTGTTGTCATAGTTAACTGTACAAATTACATTAGAAATAACTTTGATGTTAACTTACAGGGCGAGGACAAAATAAAAATTACCTTAGTTAAGTTTGCAATTGATATAATTCATGTACTGTACACTTAATATGAATGTTTAATGATACATATACATCTTTCTTGCTATGAAATTTGAGATGAAATTAATGCACTATGTTAATAACAGCTCTGAATAAAGAATAATATATATGTGCAGTAATTATGGGAATTTTTTTTTTAATTCCTGTTGAATTCTGACCTGAAAAACTGACCATCTTGCACAAAACTGTGATGTAAGACCAACCATCTTTAGAAAATGCTTTTTGTTGGCAGAATAAGTGGTCTCTTAAAATAGGTTTTGCTATAACTGTTCTATTATATAAAATTTAACTTTCTAATACTCTTCTGCTTTAACAGCAATGTAAAAGCATTCACTAAACTATATTATTAACAAATAGAAACCCTGAAAAACGAAATAGCAAAATAACTTTTCATTTTAGTCTGTTACAGTCTGATAAAGCAACTTTTTAAGTAAATTATATTTCTCTGAGAATATTTACCCAATCAAATTATGTTCAGAATATTAGCCAGCTTCCTCACTAATCCAGCCCTACTAAAAGACAGCAAAACAAAATCCTCTTTCCCTGTCAAATCAATAGTCAAAGGGCATTAACTCCTGCCCATTACCTACCCATAGCAGGTCAAGATTCTTTTTCTTAAAAAACCCTTACATTATTAATCAATCCTGGCCAGACCAACAGACAGCAACCTATTTTCGGCTACAGAGCCCAATCATGTTAGGAGAATTACTGATCCCTGCAATCTGAACTTAAGAGAGTTTGGGACGACATAAGGGTCATGCAACTCTCTCACCCTTTATGCATAAGTTAAACCTTTCTGGAAAAATGACCTGTATGATAGTTACTTTAGCAAAGTGTAAGCTAGAAGTTCAAATGGATTCAAATCAAGCCATGTTTAAACACAGTATTGGTTCCATCTGGAGACAATGAAGGATATTAGTCAAATGAGACCAATATTGTCAAAAGATCTGAATAAGAAAGCCAAATGTGGGTAGCTTGCTGATTTCTTGGCACCAAGAGGTCGATCATTGGATGTCCCTGTATTGCACAAATCCGAGTGAAGACTAATCGATGGACAAACAATTCTGTGAAGAACTTGACCACTTCTGGACTGAATCTTGGCCAAGACATTAAGTCTGTCATAAATGTGTCTGATTTGTATGTTGATATGGAGATTGTTGCACAAATACAGAAACTGCCAAATCAGAACAAACAGGTCCCATAATTTGTTGCCTCCTTAACTGAGGAGATGGTTCACCACCATAGAGTTGTCAGACCTAATAAGGACCATTTTCACCTCAGAGTCAATCTTTTCAGAAATGAAAAGCATCAATGACAACCATCATTTCTAAGATGTTGATGTTTAAAGGCCATTTCTCTGGTTCACATGTGTTGCTGACGGTAGTAAAGGCTGGCAAAATGTGGGAACCCACACTAATGACACTGGCATTGGTATCTACCGTTATGTCCAGTTTAGGCTTCTCCAGCAGGATTCTCATGGTCAGGTGACCTGGGTTGCCCCACTGACATGGAAATGATTGAATCTCAGGCATGATAATGACTGATCAATGGGACCTGAGAAGGGGCATCATTGTGCTGGCAAGGTCCACATAAATAAGACAGCCAAGTGGGATCAAGTCCACTGTCCAAATGACAACCAAAGCATTGAAAGAACTCTGCCAGTGAAATCCAAGTCTTGTTTTAAATGGATTCAATGACTTCAACAAGTCTGGTAAAACAAACACAAGGAAACCACACAAAATTCTGGTTGGTTAAGAACTCCATATAAAGAAGACCAAAGTTCTGTGATGGATGGAGATAAAACTTTCCCAGTTCAATAAAATCCAATATGATCTAGAACAGAAAGATCATTTCTGCCTTGTAGAAAGATAAAACTTACTATATATTAAGGCCAAAGACAAGAACAGTGAACTGATAAACTGTATCAGGTTAAGCAGAAAGTGGAGAAAATATTTGTGACACTGTGTGGATAGGGATGTGAACAATTTGCATTGGTCAGATCAAGATTGATTATATACTTATCCTTAAAAACAGAGTTTAGGATTAAATTTGCCATTTTCATCTTGAATTAGTTGAGATGGCTCTAGATTCAACTTGTTGTTAGCTTTCCAAAAAAGAAACAGTCCTGAGTAAAATGCTTGGCATCATGGCCTTACACTAGCTTTACCGCTTTTTGTTTTGATGAGTGGCTAAAACTCCTGCTGTAGAAAGACATCCTTCTCCAGATCTGATGATATAATTGTGAAGAGGGAAGAGGATGAAGGGGACGGGATTGCTGATGAATGAAACCTGAAGCCCCTTTAAATGACCTGGATCACACACCCTTCCCCATTCAGAGGGAGTAGGAAGATCCAGTGAGCTCAAAAAATTAGTTTCTTACCACTCTGTACAATTCCTTTCAAGGTATTGATGTTGATGTGACTGAAAAGATTCCCTGTCCTGAGGCCACTTAACATCCCTTCACACTGACAGGGATTGATTGCTTCTAAAAGTCAATGTGGGTTGAATCCCTTCACACTGAATGGGACTGAGTGCTTTTAAAAGTAAATGTGGATTGAATCCCTTCACACTTCACACTGACAGGGACTGGGTGCTTCTAAATGTCAATTTGGGTTGATTCCATTCACACTGAACAGAGTGGTTCTAAACTTTAATGTGGGTTGAATCCCTTCACACTGACAGGGACTGAGTGCTTCTAAATGTCAATGTGGGTTGAGCAGCAAGGTGGTGGGGAAGTTAATTAGCTGCCTGCCTCCAATTTTCCTCCAAATCAATGGTGACCTGAAAATGGTCATCTGAAAATGGATAAGGCCATAGGAACATGGATCACAGAAATGCAACATGTCATATCACGAGTATGGAACATGTGGAAGTATTGGCCATGGTATGGTGTGCAGCCCTGGTCAATGACCGAAGCCATCCTGGCCATCACCTCTCAAGTGTGCCTAGTGACAGGTGTCTGCATTGACATCATGAACAAGCTCTGACAGGCATGGAATAGATTTGTTTACCCTATGAAACAGATGAGCAAACATATGAACAGCTATTACATTCTTGTCAAGTATCCCAGGCAATCAGTTCTTAAAGTGTCTCTTCCTCCTCATTGAGATATACCATATTCTTTAGAGGATTGGTAAGATGGAATGGGATTCTGAAGTAGCCAACATCCTAATAATGTCTTTGATGGCAGCTTGAATGCTAAACTTTAGTCCATTCCATGGTCAGATCTGAGAAAGATGTGATGGATGGTGGATTTTAGTTCCGTTACACTCACAGTGTTGAGGTTCAACTGGGTCTACTTGTAGTTCTAGAGAAAACATAACATTTGGTATGAAGACTCAATTCCATCCTTATGAAAATGTCACTAGCTCTCCCTTGTGGACAAGCAGTGAACATACAGAAGACTGGCACTGCTGGCTGGTTTGCCTGGCAAATGGTTAACCTGGAAGCTGGTTGTATAGAAGATGGTCTCGCTATCACTGGTAATAGTCACTCAAAAGGCCTAGTTGGACAAAAATATTTCTCACTGAAATCCCTATCATAGACTGGCATATCAATCAACATAATGTTTGGATGGATGAATCTGTCACTAGATCCATGTAAACCTTAGTTGTCTTGACTAATTTGATGAAAAGGTCCCCATGTTAAAACAGCTGGATGACCGTTGATGGTGAAGTTTTAATATCTATTAGATCCAATGGATCTGGTGTGAATGGCATGTGGTCAGCCTAGATGCTTGCGGTATAAGATGGTCCGGAAACACTAAAAGTCTGGCTGAAAGGACAGATTTTTCATTGAAATCTTCAGTAATGATAAGCTGATGACATGGCTAGAAAGATGGATCTATCATTAAGTATGAATTATTTGGCTGGACCATTTCAATAAAAAGGTCCACATACTGGTCCACTGCCAGTCTCAGCTTGACAGCTGGCTATGTTTGGATGGCCAGTAATGGTACTACAGAATTTCGAGTTGGATCCAACGGATCTGGTATGAACCCAATGTGTCCTGAATTACAGACTGTATAGCCACGCTTATGTTGGGGGACTTAATCCTTGTGGACTGACTGCCTGAAACTGGAGAATTCTCCTCAGTGAATTTGTATCACTAATAATAACCTGTAGGTTGTCTTACTTCATATATTCATTCCTTTCCTTAAATGCTTAGTGTGTTTATAGTTAACTTTTCTCCTGTAATAACACAAAAGAAACAAAGTGAAGATTAGCAAATTACACCTTTCCCTTGATAACTCACGCACAACAGTGTCCACAAACATAGACCACACTTATAAGTAAGGATGCGAGTTACCGAGAGACTTCCAAAAATTTACTTAAACATTGTCATAACAGAGCAGTGAAGTGTCAAAACAGAAACTTTATGAACTAATGCACAATGCTTAATTAATAATCATACCACAATTTATTGTGAAATATGAACTAACCAAGTATAAACATCAAACATCAAGCAGAAGTTTGCCTAAAAGGAGCTCCATCATGGAAGGAGTAAGTGGAAGGTATAGTTAACTCATAATGACTTTGTATAATGTCAATGATAGTGTGGTGGGATAGTGGTCTTAAAAGACAAAGTCCCAAATGGTGACAAAATCACTCAAAATTGGCAGAAATTGTAAAATAGTGCATAAAATCTGCAGAAGATCAATAACTCTACATAATAATTCCAAAATGAATGTTGGATGGGCTCATAAAAACACAAAAATGGCTAGATTGTCAAAGGATTATTTGTATGACATATTTTGTTCAACAGGGTAGCTAAAAAAACTAGCAACACCTGGTGGTGCCAGGGAGAGGTTAATCAGCAAGAGTTATTGCCCTTTGTATCAGATAGGTAAAGACTTTTTTGTCTTTTAGCAGGGCTGTATTCACGAGGTAGCACATTACTTCTAATGAAATGTGATTAGGGAACATATTTGAAAGACAAACAGTCAAATTTGTCCAAATAGTCAACTTTACTCAAGACATTCTGGATTATATCGGTGTGGTACATCAGGACAGTCAAGATTATTAGAATTCATTTAAAACATTCTATATGTTTGAACTTTTGATAGAACACCTAAGATTATTTGAGAATTCACAATTCCTCTAAATTTTAACTTTGTAACAAATAGAATTCAATTAATTTTTGAAAATTGTATTAAACTTGTGGTTTCATTTCTTTCTGTTACTTAGTGAAGACAAAAGAATTAAAACAAATATGCAATTAACACATATGATGCCCCCCAAAAGAAATATTACAAATTAACAATTTTGCTTTACTCTCTTTTCTTACTGCATGTTAATGTAATAAGAAAATATGGAATGACAAAAGTTGGGTAGAGCAGATGGATGGATAAACAAATGGAAAATACATTTTGTCAATGATTGGTGATGCGTTATGCTTGCTCAAGGAGAACTGTTGCTAGACTGTCAAAAAGACATTGGGTGACATTATATAGTACCATCATGTATGAGCATGAGATAAATATTAACAAAGAGAGTAGGTGTCAGTTTAATCAAACATACATTTATGATATGCCCATTATTTTCTCCATTAACTTTACATTGTCAGAATGGTTCAGAATTTTTCAATACTACACAGCTACATACTGCATAATATATTTGCTTAAAAATAATATAGTGTTTTAGGAACTGCATTGTAAGTGAACCATGTACACTCACGTAGTAGATGCTTTAAATCTTGATTGACTAGATTTGTTTGTGAATGAACTAAACAAGCTGTTTCATCTGTTTGAATGTAGGGATGATAAAGTTAACAATATGGATGAGTTCAAAGAGTCACAAATGAAACTTCAAACAAGCAAATGAATTAATGTGATATTTACAACAGCAAACATGAAATGCCATAATTGAAAAATACCATTCTGATCATTGAAACAGTTATTTAGGAGAAATTTTCATAACTGTTTGCAAATAGAATAGTTCTATTGGCCAGAGACATATCATTTTACAAGTCAGTGAAGAGAGAGGAGAGGAAAAATTGCAACTTCAGGTTTTGGTAGGAAACAATGAGCCTCAGAGCCGATGAGCCAAGATAACAAAAAATTATTATTTCCCCTGCTAAATGGACTGTCAAACAAGAGTTGCTTTGCAATTTTCCCCAGTTTAATTATTTTGATACAATGTTAGGCTAGTGATAGAAGACATACTCTCTATAATACAGGTCATAGATGGAGTCCCTCCAACAGTAAGCATGCAAGTGACAGCAAATAAGCATGTCTTCTTTAGCTGGTAATAAAAATGGTAATAAATATATATACATTTACACATTCTGAAATTCCTCCAAATGTACTTTTTTAGTTCTGCAAATCTGAATGACATTACCATTGTCATGGAAAACATGACACACACCGAAAATGGACTGCAGTTTTGACTAAATTTCCAACTGAAATCACATTCTCCTTACTGCACTGAACAGACCCAAGTAATCCAGCAGAAAAGTAGAATTGAGTTGGATCAGCAGAAAAACAAAATCCATCCATTCCAAACCAACTGGAAAGTTTTTTCACAGTGCATTTATTCAAAATATGCTCTAAATATGAATTTTAAGAAGACCAAAATGAAAATTTTTGTCGAGTGATGAAGTTCAAAAGTTGCTAGTCAGAACTATGAATGCATTAAAATTGTTGCTGTATACTGATGAATTTACAGTTTTGTATTTACTTTGAAAAACAGCATAAATTCAATTATTCAATTACTGTTTCTTATATTGTATTCTTTTATTATTAAACCTTAGGTAGAGAAATAAAACGAGTATATAATACAAAGGTTGCAGCTATTGTCTGTGAAAATATTAACTAGTTTTTTTTATATATTAGTACTGCGCTCACAAGGTCATGTAGTATTACACAGATAAATATTGTAAATATTTTCCAACACAAATGCAGTAACCCATTAATACAACAAATACAGAAGTTGTATAAATATTATTGTTTTTATCCTGGAACACCAAAATAAATATTACTTAGATTACTGTATATGTAAAAATATTTTGTTTTAGAAGATATCTCTAGATAATATTAAATAATTTCAAAGATACCAAAATCTCTCATTAGTTTACATTTTGAGAGATAGATCAGTTGATAGATAAATAAGATCAAAAAGCTTGACTATATTCTTTTTTCAGATGGAAAGATCTGATATATCCACTTTCTTCAAATAGACTGATAAGTAGTGGATATTACATAAATTGTATGTATCTCATAAATCAACAACACTGATTTTATCTGACCAAATTGCAGAACAGCTTAAGGACATTATTCTGCCTCTTTTGTTATGCCATGATGGTATTTTTGGCATCATAAGGTGTTATTACATGTTACAATTATAAAAATTATGATACATGTATATTAAAATAAACAAAACACAGTAGTAATATGATTAATAAGTTGAAATTCATCTCTATTCCACTCACTTTTTCAGTTCACTAATTTGGACAAGGTGTTCCTCTAGAGTTATTTTATCCTGATTTTCAAGCACCAGGTTATCATGTTTGTGCTTTATTTCTTTGTACTTGAGTCGCAACTCTTCAAGTTCTTTCTCTAAGTCTGCTTTTTCTTCCTTTTGCATCACCAGGTTTTTATTTAGCTTAGACACTGCAAAATAAACAAAAAGTAAAGAAATGTTTGCTTAAAATGAACTCTGTCTAAGCAGTCATGGGTTATGGAAAGTATACATTTTTTTAAACAATTAAAAAACAGGCAAGATATTTTTCTACCAGACCCTTGGCAGAAACCAAGAGATGTACAAGAGCAAGAGAATGGTAAAGATTTATTTGACTGAAATGTAAACACTGCTATTTTGTTTCTTATCTGGCAATTTTAAAGACTTCACAGACAAAGCAAAACCTATTCTTCTCTACATGTTTATGTATTTATTCCAAAATATACATTTTACGTAAAAATGAAAAAAATTGCATCAATATGTTTGAGAATAGGTCTACCAGAATTACCAAACAGTTCAACTTTTTAAAGTAGAACAATTTGGCCATATTCACTTGAGAAAAAAGTATTGCAACAAGCATACTGGCACATATGTTCAAATAGAGCATAAAGAATTCTTGCACAAAACTATACCTCATTCTAAGATAAATTTTTTTTACCAATGATAAGCTGTCAACCAACCAGTCGCTTTTCAACCAATTTTTGGTAAACCTCATATTCAGCATTATGACACATTGTTTCAACTTTTACCATACTCGTTGCTAAGCGAAGAACATTCAATCATGGAAGCCTGGTTAAATAACATTAGATGCATAAATGAGTTATGGTTCTTTGTGCGGAAAAAGAGAAAATCATTTGTGCTCTTAGTAAATTAAACTACACTTGGATCTAAGACTTTGTGACCACTCAGTGATAAACCTTATGTAGACAAGCAAATTTGTCCTTGACAAAAGTGCATTACATATGAGACTTGTAACCTTCCCCTACAAGTTCTACTAAATAAAATGAAAAGTCCTGTGATCATTGATGTCAAGTTTGACATAAAAGACATTCATCCTCAATATACTTTATGCAAAAGTGGGAAAATGAAAGGCTACACCTCTTATAAGGCCATTTTCCTGCTGCAGAAAGACTGATGAGAGGGAGATCACTGTAATTTCTGCAAAGTCACAATGAATCCTCAAACCCATGGGACAACTTCAACACACATATTTTTTTTGCATACAGAATATACATTTAAATGGGCTCTTTCACATATAATAGAAAATCTAAATGTTGCAAAAACCATTTAAGACCTTTCTCCAATCATTATCACATGGCTGAATATGATAGAAAACTTTGTTGAAATAAAAGGTATACAATATTTAATGCCAAAGCTTACACAGATTGTCCAACTTGGCCAGTGTGACTAAGACTTTGCTTGTGAGTAATATATTGCTCTGGAAAGGATCTCCCCAGATTGATAAATAACAGCAACTCTTATTTGACTAGGTTTACCAATTGTTATGTCTCCATGGTCTTAAACTATGTGACAGAAAGAAGCAAACTAACAAGTTTAGTAAAATTAACAATTTATTTCCCTTGAAAACAAAGTAAAAGTTCAAAAGACCTAACAGTATTATAAACTAAATCCCCCAAACACTAATTCTTCTATAACAAGTCCAAAGATATAGAATGCACCAAATTAATACCAATAATCTAGAATGTACTAATGTACCAGAGTCTTGAATGTCCTATAAAAAATGCTGATACAATCAAGAATGTCTTTGAATAAGTTCTGAAAAATCCCTAAGCAATGTTTCAGTCCAATAAGTCAATGAGCATTTTAAAAATTTCCAATGAATAATTTAAACAAATAATTTCTATCAAATTATATCTGAATACAGCTATAAACTTTTATCACCGATTCTCAAACAGTTATGAAACAGGAATGAATAATACATCTTAATATTGGTAAATTATGCTCTGCCACAAAGTTAGCAAACAGAGCCTCTGCTTTTGTGACACTGTCTACTGATGTTGGTGCAAATATTTGCATTACTTTAGGCACATTATGTGACGATTTCTCATTTGCAATGTGTTGCATACTTTTCAAATGCCTTGTGAGGTCATTTTTTTTCCCCAAGAGAAATGTTCAAATGTGTGTTGCAAGCTGTGCAGTACGCAAAGCTTTATCCCTTTTCATTGTGCTTCACACATTTAAATTCACCTATTGAAGCACTGATGAAGTTGCAAACATACTTTTTTTTTTTGAAGGCATAATTTCCATCGATTCTGTTAGTGGGCATTTCAACATGGCACCAGAATTTTTTAAATAACCCCAGAAGTAGTTGTAGGAATATGTATCAATTTTTTTTGATTAGTGACTAGTGGAGCACACAACATACTGTACAACAGCAAAGGCCAATGATATTCTGATTGTGATAACTGTACCTTCTTCCACTGCCATATTGCTCCATGTGAAGAAAAGAAAGACAGAATATAATTCTCAATGGCGACAAATTACATCAAAGGTTTTTTTTCTTAAATTGTTGTTTTAGCTGGAAATACCAATGCTTGACAGGTTCTTTTTTAATTTCTGGGAGATCATGTCAGCAAATCAGAAGATCAAAAGATGGGATCAAAAATCAAAAGACTCCTGGGCAAATCGGTAGAACTGACATACTATGTCCCTGATAGGTGAAGTGAAGATATTTAAATGACTTTGTATAGACTTGATTATGAAAATACACATCATAATTGTCTAAGCTGTTCCTTCTATCATTGCTAATGTCTATGCTGTCATTGCTTCTTACTGAAAGATGGACACTTGTCAGCATTTCCATCTTGAATTTCCAGTCAAAATGAATTGATTGAGCCTGCTGATGTCAATCACAGGTCACAATTTGCCATTGGCCTTCATCACCCAAAAGAGTCCAGGAGGCCATCCAACATAACTTGGATCATTAATCAATTTGTAAAAAGAGATTGATCCAAACCTGATGACAATGAATCAGTATGGTACCCATGGTGGGTTGCCAGCAGGTGAAGTAATTCACTGATGGGTGGCAGGAAGATTCACCTCTACCTACCTGATGGCAAGAATTAGAGGTGTATGACCATTTCGCTTGACCATTGCTCTTCCATTGTATTTGGGAACTGCCTCTACCATATCCCTGCAGACAATTGTCTCTTCTTTGTAACTTTGCCTGAGTAGGATGTACAGATAATGCAGTGTGCACTGACAAATGTAGTGGCAAATCTAGTGCCACCTACTTTTTAACATCTTCAACTTGACATCTAAAAATAAGGAAAGAGCTAAATGTGAGGATATGCAACATTGTGACACTTCAAAGAGGTAGAATACACTTGTATATCTTGTCTGACAAAATCAATGATACAGGAGGCTATCAGGGCATTAGAAATGGTGTGGTGAGAAGCCCCATTCACAACCTTGGCAATACCACTCACGAACCCCAGGCATAATCACATATGGCCTTTTTAGTGAGACAAAAAAATCAAGTGTTGTAGTCATGGCAAAAGCAGAAACATTCTTATCGGCATTATGTATTTTGAATCATCTGAGTGCAACTTATATCAATGAGATGAAAAGTTAGTTGGCAAATGATTTGCAGATAGTCTTTTGCGTTACCGGGGTAACAAATTATTTCTGAAAAATGTCCAGTGATTTATAGAACATTTGCTGACTGAGGATGCAGAAAGGATGTGATAGATTTCTGCTACAGCTCCCTTAAAGCTGAATTCCATCCATTCCATTGTTGGATCGGATGATTCAGGAATTTTGATTCCATCCCCTTTATCTAGCTGTGGACTGTCCACTTCTTGTATACCTTGATTCAAGGTTGAGCATTCCATATGGCATGTTTGGTATGACCAGTTTGGCTCAGTTGGATAGTTCTTTGTATAAAGCTAGCTTGCTATGAAGTTTTAATGTGTGATCTGTCAAAAGATACTGTAATTGTTGGAAAATGTGGTTGGCATTACATGTTCATACATCTAAACCAGTTGCTTGAAGTCAGAATGGAATATGGCAGATGATAAATGCCATGATGGTTGGGTGCTCTGGTCATCTATTTGTCCATCCATACAAGTCAAATTGTGACTTGTTTAGTTCTGCAGGTCAGCCATACAAGTCACATAACACAACCTCATGTCTGGTAAGAACATTATTGAGCATGGATGAATATGATGTATTGTTTAATCATGCCTAAAAAGGCTGAGATAGGTAACATTCTTTACTCTCAGGCCCCAGAGGCTGGGTGATATTTGATTTAGGATTGTCACATCTTGTGAAAAGAACTAATGGTATCATGAAAAAAATTCCTGTTTTGCCATCAACAATCTCATTGATATAGCTTTATCTAATAAAGACAGCATACATCAAGAATTGGAATCATATCTCATTCCAACTGCATTAAGATCGTATGTTGCCTTCTAAATCCCCATGATGGGTAGAGGGGACATCACAGCAGCCACATTAACCTTATGAAAGTGTGAAATTAGCTCAGTAAAAATAGATATTGCTTTTGTTTGCAGTCCTGGAGCTGTTTTCAAAGGACAGTAAAACATACTGTACACATTTTACACACATGAAATACCAACTATAAAATGAGTTATAATCAGAGAAAATGCCAAAGAAAATTCCACTGGTAAAAATGTATGCTGCATTCAGTCAAGTGTGATAAAAAACGAATGGTATCAAAATAAAATTTAAAAGAAAATATTAAAATTTTTAAAAAAGAAAAAACTCAACAAATTCACCAGGTTTAACTAAATGTTGTATGTTGTATGTAAAACATTAATTTTACCAACTGAACTGCTTAAAGAAAATTAGATAATAAATTTAGCAGAATCAAGTAGCTTATACGGAGGATACCCTAGCAAGTGGAGCAAAACTGAATTACTGGTATAAAATGGATATATCAGCAACCACCTAGTGGCTAGCAATAGGTATCAACCTGTAGGAGTTGCTTCCCTTAGTTTATATATATATATATATATATATATATATATATATATATATATATATATATATATATATATATATAGATATAGATGCTATAAACTGACAAACAGAAAGAAACTAGTAACTAACTAGCCTAAGCGCTTTCGACTCTTAATGAGTCTTTTTCAAAGGCAAATACAAAACATATATATACGATAAACAAATAAACACAAAAATGTTGTTTGTAAACCTCTACATGGCTGTCTTCACATGTGCTAAAACTATAAATGCAACCAACTTGTATAGACTAGATGCGGAAACTGAAAATGTTGTATAATTCCCTAAAAGTCTACAAGCCAAAGCGACATCTGTAGTAGTAGCTTACCGGAGACCAAAAAACCTAAAGGACATCCTAGTCAGGGCAAAGCTAACGCCAATCGCTAGTCAAAACCAACCTAGTCAATCTGGACCCTGTGGCGATAAAAGATGCAAAACCTGTCAACATATGATAGAGACCAAGACATTCACTAGCACAGTGACTAAAGAAAAACTAAACATACATGGTCCAAACAAAACATGCAAAACAGAAAATGTGATTTATCTCATCACATGTAAGATCTGTGGCCTTCAGTACGTCGGAGAAACTGAAAAGCTACACAAGAGGATAAACCTTCATAGATCTGATTGGATGATAAAAAAGCTGTACAGAAGCCCGGTCGCAGAACACTTCTCCTCCCCTGGCCACACTTTCAGTGATATAATACTTATCGCTATTGCTAACAACCACAGCTGGAGTTCCGAAACCAGGATACTGGATACGCCACCTTAGAACATTGAAACCAAGCAGTCTAAACCAAGAAGACTAGAAAATGAAAACTATGCACTAGTAAAATTTAACATTTTCTAAATCTTCTTATTATCCTTCAATTTTTACTATAAGAATAACCGGTATAGAATCAAATATCCGGGATATAATCTGCGTTACATATGTACAAAAAGTAAAAATAGATGTCGCTTTGGCTTGTAGACTTTTAGGGAATTGTACAACATTTTCAGTTTCCGCATCTAGTCTATACAAGTTGGTTGCATTTATAGTTTTAGCACATGTGAAGACAGCCATGTAGAGGTTTACAAACACAACGTTTTTGTGTTTATTTGTTTATCGTATATATGTTTTGTATTTGCCTTTGAAAAAGACTCATTAAGAGTCGAAAGCGCTTAGGCTAGTTAGTTACTAGTTTTGTACTGTTCGTCGTCAGTTTATAGCATCTATTTTAATTAATCCCTGACACACGTGATTCCTTGGTGGATCCAGTACGCTTGAAAGGGTTGTTATTTGCCATATGATTTGTATTCTTTATATTACTTACCTCGTATGGCATGATCTACCTTTGGTGTGATCTAACACCCTTTTCGGTCTTGTATTTATGTCGCGCTACTGTATCCGTTCCATTGTTTCCTTCTTATACTTAAATTGTTGCTGTATCTCTTAGAATGGAGACGATATCTCAACAAAAACAGAAAACATTTAAAACTTTACGCTATGAAACTGATGCCTTAATTCGCCTAAAGCATCATTGTACTTTCTTGCATCATTTCCTCGAAACAAATACAGTCACTAAAGGTCTTCAAATTCATGTGAAACCGCAAATTATTGGCAAGAGTTCAAACAGATTCAACAAAAGATGGAATAAAATAACTCACGACACTTCCATGAAACTCACAGCCCTACTTAGTAAAAACGTAAATCATCAATATCTAGCCAAATCAGCAACCATTGAAGAACTAAAACATCAGCTCAATTCCGTCTCAACAGAAGAACAATTGAAAACGTTTTACTCCAAATTAAATAAAGATGAAAAAAGACTCTCTTCGAAACTATACAAAGTCAGAGATAGAAAACTTAGAAGTCATGATCTACAACCAAAGGACTGTTGTGAAGAAACTTTAATTGACAAAATTTCTTCTAAAAACAACCGTAAGAAGAAAAATCGCCGCAAAAGGAAGAATCACAAGCACTCTGTAACAAACACTAATGCAACTGTTACTAACACAGTAGTCAACATCTCCAATTTAGAACTTACTGATGCAGAAATAAAACTTTTATCGAAAGGTTTGAGTTTCTGTCCCCGTCCAAAAACATACAACGGAGAGAAGCTTAAGAATGACACCGAAGAGTTCATCCGCCGACTAAGACTCAAAGCCCATTTTGCCTTGCAACCAACAAACAAATCAAAGGAAAATATAAGCTGCGACCAACCCACATTTAGAAAGAAAAGTAACTGGACCCCACCAAAAAGTTCAATTCCGAATCTGGAAGCCTTTATCAACTCAGTTGAAAACGAAACTTCCAGACATATTAACCATACTAACAAATATTCTAATTTGACAAAAGAAGAAACAGATGCCCTGCACTCACTGAAAAGCAGAACAGACATTATAATTAAGCCTGCAGATAAGGGTTCCGCTGTTGTCGTTATGAATAGGGAAGACTACATTATTGAAGCAAGTAGACAACTAAGTGATGCTAGGTTCTACCAAAATCTGGACCATGATCCAACGCTGGAATATGCAAAAATCATCACTAATGTTATTGACGGGGCGTACAAAAGCGGACACATAGACCAGCAAACGAAAAACTACTTAAGCCCAGAAAACCCAAAAGCAGGTAGATTTTATCTTCTACCCAAAATCCACAAACAAGGAAACCCTGGCAGACCTATAATCTCAGGTAACGGGCACCTCACAGAAAGAATATCAGAATATTTAGATCATTTTATAAGACATGTCCACAAATTACCATCATATCTTCAAGACACGACAGATTATCTCATATAAAGCAAAGCTAGTGAACCATTACTGCCAGACACATTACTTGCTTCCTTAGACGTCACATCTTTGTGCACCAACATACCGCACAACGAAGGGTTACAGGCATGTAGTGAAGCATGGGAAACAAGAACTGTAAACAATCCACCCACACACTTCTTAGTCCAACTCCTGGAGCTTGTCCTAAAACTCAACAACTTTGAATTTAATGAAGAAAACTACCTACAAATCAATGGAACTGCAATGGGTACTAAAATGGCCTCTTCGTATGCTAACATTTTCATGGGAAAACTTGAGGGTCAGCTCTTAGCATCGGTTGAGCGTACACCATACCAGTGGGTACGCTTTATCGATGATATAGAAATGAAGTGGCAGTATGGAAGAGAAAGTCTGGATGACTTCATATCAAAGGCAAACAACTTCCATCCTTCAATAAAATTCATGGCAGAAATTTCCTACTCAAACCATGTTTACCTGGACACAACAACCAGACTGGTGGAAAACAAATTACACACAGACATCTACTCAAAACCAACCGACAAACACCAGTATCTCCTCCCAACCAGCTGTCATCCAAAACACTGCATTAAGAACATTCCATATAGCCAGGCACTGAGGATACACAGAATTTGCTCCGACGATGAAAGATTCCTAGAAAAGTCTAAAGAGCTGGCTAAACATTTAATTTACCGAGGCTACGACAAAGACCTGATTGCGGAGGCAATCCAAAGGGCCAAACAAACAAACCGTGATGACCTACTCAGATATGGACAGAAAGAAAAGGTTGATAGGATACCATTTATTCTGACCTATCACCCAGACAATCCCAAAGTAGGTAAAATCATCGCAAACCACTGGCCAACCGTGCAATCGTCAGACATACTAAACTTAATACTTCCGAACAAACCTGTAGTAGCTTACCGGAGACCAAGAAACCTAAAGGACATCCTAGTCAGGGCAAAGCTAACGCCAATTGCTAGTCAAAACCAACCTAGTCAATCTGGACCCTGTGGCGATGCAAAACCTGTCAACATACGATAGAGACCAAGACATTCACTAGCACAGTGACTAAAGAAAAACTAAACATACATGGTCCAAACAAAACGTGCAAAACAGAGAATGTGATTTATCTCATCACATGTAAGATCTGTGGCCTTCAGTACGTCAGAGAAACTGAAAAGCTACACAAAAGAATAAACCTTCATAGATCTGATTGGATGACAAAAAAGCTGTACAGAAGCCCGGTCGCAGAACACTTCTCCTCCCCTGGCCACACTTTCAGTGATATAATACTTATCGCTATTGCCAACAACCACAGCTGGAGTTCCGAAACCAGGAAGGAAAAGGAATCATACTGGATACGCCGCCTTAGAACATTGAAACCAAGCGGTCTAAACCAAGAAGACTAGAAAATGAAAACTATGCACTAGTAAAATTTAACATTTTCTAAATCTTCTTATTATCTTTCAATTTTTACTATAAGAATAACCGGTATAGAATCAAATATCCGGGATATAATCTGCGTTACATATGTACAAAAAGTAAAAATAGATGTCACTTTGGCTTGTAGACTTTTAGGGAATTATACAACATTTTCAGTTTCCGCATCTAGTTTATACAAGCTGGTTGCATTTATAGTTTTAGCACATGTGAAGACAGCCATGTAGAGGTTTACAAACACAACGTTTTTGTGTTTATTTGTTTATCGTATATATGGTTTGTATTTGCCTTTGAAAAAGACTCATTAAGAGTCGAAAGCTCTTAGGTTAGTTAGTTACTAGTTTCGTACTGTTCATCGTCAGTTTATAGCATCTATTTTAATTAATCCCTGACACACATGATCCCTGGTTGGATCCAGTACACTTGAAAGGGTTGTTATTTGCCAATTGATTTGTATTCTTTATATATATATATATATATATATATATATATATATATATATATATATATATATATATATATATAATATATATATATATATATATATATATATTATATATAGACAGAAAGATAGTTGGTTGTCCCATCTTTCTGGCAAGGCTGAATTCAAAGGTAGCAATGAAATTTATGCTAGTGTAATGCAATTAGGTAATATATTTGCATGAGAAATTAGTAAATGAAAAAACCAACCAAAGGTGCAAGTGTAACAGAATGAATTGTCTTAGCTTCATAATGATTTATCCAGGTATGAAGAAAATCCATCACAGGGTTTTGGAAATACATGTGAAGATATATTAACCAAAATCTTCACATTAATTTGTTACTATTGTAACCTTGGCTGAAAGTGAAAGAGTCAAGTTTGTGGCACATATTTGTCTTAGCTTCATAATAATTCAAGCTATGTACGCCACTCCCACGATAACTTGAGCCCTGATAATTTGCGAACCCGCTTATAATGTGGATCCGATTTTAAAACAGAAAATACCCCAAAATATTGATCCCTACTTATTGAATTTTAAGAGAAAAACTGGTGATTAAAATTAGTAATGGAAACTTTGATATAATACTTGTTTTATCGTCAGAAATGGTAGATAGGACCTGAAATTATAATCAACATTATGAAATATCAAATTTAAAAATAAGTCTCATTTTACATTTTCTTTCTAAATAATAGTACACTATAAATAACAAAATGTAAGGAAATTTCAATAAATGAAAAGTGAATAGATAAAAAATTATGCAGCGTGGAGGCAGTACTCTAAAAAATAAATACAAATTAAATAATTTTTTATCAATCACAATTTATGTTCTTTTAAGTCCTTTTAAATGTAATCATCATAAATGCAATGTGTCCTCTTATAATCAAACATAAAATGTGTTAATCTACCATAACAGTTATGTCCTGGAGCATTAATTAGGTGACAACCGTGTTTGATAACTGACTTGCGGAAGTATCTGTTGTAATTTTGCACTGAATTAAAAGCTGGACTCCTTTATATTATCATGTCAATTATGTTGCTTGAATAGAATAAAGAAGCTGGAATAAATGAAAAGTTAAAAGGCACGAAAATCCAACAATCTTAAAATTTAGTGGCCCTGGTCATATGTTGGGTGAACTCGCTTCATATGCTCAATCATTGTTTTAAATGTTTGTGTATGTAACATAAACTACCTTAAATTAACCGACTCATTGGTAACTGTGATCAAAGATAGCAAGGCAACCAAGTGAAATGAATACTTCACAAAATAAAGAGCATGGTTTAACAGTTACAGACTATTGTGGGCAAGCAAGTTTCAGAGAATTCTTGAACTGGCACTTAGAGATATCCTCAAGGATGATAAGTTTCATTATTACTTCCAATGAAATCTTGACATCAATAAAGTTATTCAAACAGAATAACGAACAACTGAATTAGAAAAAGCATGTTACTAAAAATTAAGATCAATGTGATTGTAGAATGAGCAGTCATTAAATGGCCCAGTTTTCTAACCCTGAACCTGTTTCACCGTTTTCTTGATGTCTAAGCAAATCTTTTCAACACTTGGAGGTCTCTTGCACCCTCACAGTGCAGTCTGTGTTTGTGGACCCTGTTGTGTGTGAGGTATTAAGGGAGAGGTGTATGATGAGAATCAATCAACAGTTTAAGTTATATGAGCAAATAAAACATGGTAACCAAAACTTTACAAAACTTTTAATGATGATGCCAACATCTTGGAGTGACTGCTCTATCTTAATTCCCATCCACAGTAATCATTACCTACCCTTAACAAATACCTTACTGAGTATATTCACTGTGAAAAATTTCTTATTAATTACTAATCTTATAATTCAGAAGATGAAATTCATACAATCAAGAAATCAACATGTTGCTTTGTTAGAAAGGTCTCTGCAGAAAAGTCTGAAACATACTGTCTAAATCTAGTAATCATTAAACCAATAACAACAACAACAAAAAAAGAAAAACAAGGGTGGCACATCATTTTTTTAATTATCATCTTCCAAATTATCAAACTGATAATGCCTGTCCCACCAATACAATATTTTAGGAATATATTCAACAAGATTTTTTTAATGGTAGGTATTAATTATGTTGCAATTAATTCTCAATTTTCTATAAAGCTATTGAAACACTGATTGGAATGTAATGACCTATACTTGAGATCATATTGTCTTCAATCTATTGAATGAAAAGCAGTATGAACAAAGCAAATACTGACACTCTCTCATATGTGCTTGTTGTAGATCAAGTGCCTTCTGATCCTTGATGTTGATCTGTTCCAGAAGGTTCTGATTCTCCTCTAACACCAAGCGTGCATTTTCCTTCAGCTGCTCCCTGTGAAAATGATGACATAAACTTGACAATGATGGAGAATCGATTTTCTTCCATGTCCTGACTTTGAATCCCTTTTGTGCCAAGTCTTAGAATTAAATCTCAAATCATCATTACAGTCAAAATATAAAATAAAACAAGATTCAGTTTAACAGATAAAAAAAAAAAAACAACAAGCAAAAAGGTGAGAAGTTTTTGGTAACCACAAGCTAGAAGATGAAATTATAAAACTTGATGTGTAAGAGCGAATCTTGGTGACAAAATTTTTTTATTTTGTATCAATAAACATTTACATGCTTGTACAAGGTTCACACACAGGAGAAATTATAAAACTTGATGTGTAAGAGCGAATCTTGGTGACAAATTTTTTTTATTTTGTATCAATAAACATTTACATGCTTGTACAAGGTTCACACACAGGAGAACTTTTTTCAAACATTTTTCAAGGGCTATTAAAGTTATCAAGGAATATTCTTTTTTCAAATGGAAACTGAACTTTCTATCCTTATGTTACTTTCATTATCAATGTATAAATATGCACAGAAGTATAAAAAAACATAATCATAATACTATAGGAGAGGGACACAACTTAATTAAAAAATTACCAGTAATTATGTCTTTGATATATCCATTTTTATCACATTGTATATATTGATTCCTTATATTTGTAAATTGCAAAAATTACACTTTGTATTCCCTCAGATAAATTCAAGAAAATTGTGTCAAATTAACAAATTCAAGGACTTTTCAAGGACATATGATCCATTCTGTATTAAAAAACAACATTGAATAATTCAAAAACTCCTGAGCAAAATTTAAAATGTGATTAAAAATTTGACATGATTACCTATACTAACCTTAATTTCACTGATAAAAGTAAAGTGTTCAAGGTAACTGCATAAGTATATTAAAAACATTTCATAGCAGTTTTAACAATGTAAATATGAAGCACATGAATGCTTTTTGCAAGTAAATACATGTATGAAATATTTATATCTCAATTGAATGCTGATTTAAATTAATTTATTTACAAAATGATCTAAAAGAGTGTTGCTTCAACACTAACAGGCCATTTTTACAAAAAACTTTGTCACTTAACTTTAATATTTCTCATGAGGCAAATAGTAAATTTGTTGTATTGATTTATGCAAAAATTAACCGGATTTGCATTCATAAAACATGTACGCCCCAGCTGCAGACACTGCAAGAAATCATTACCTATCCAAACACTGGTGGAGTTAAATCTCATCATGCATCTATTTTATATATAAACATGTACCAATATACCATCTTTCTACTGTGAGTGAATTTTGCTAAATTGTGCTAACACCAAAAAGTTAAAAATATGTCAAAATGATAAAAATTGCTGAATGGCTTTAAAACAAAATCAGAGAATTTACACTTGAATACAAATGTGCCTATCAAATTTCATTTTTCTACCTCAGAGTGATATTTGCCTAAAGGAGACTAGAAATAAAACTTCTCCTTTTAGGTATTAATTCTCTACAAATTTCTTATTTGACTGTAATATTTAAAAAAAAGAATATTGTGGGTGAGTTTTTAAGAGACAATAGATCAAGTGGTCCCTTGTCCCTTGACACAATACTAGCCAGACCTCAGAATACACACGAAAAAAAACATGGTGAGCAAGTTAGACATCAAGCAAAACCTATTTAAAACACTTATGGATGCTCTTCTATTGTTTCTATTGTTCACATTGAGTATGATGTGAGTTCTATGTAGTCTCAATGTTAAGTGATGATCAAAATGCCACTGACAGAGTTGGAGGAAGAATGTCAAAATGCCACTTGGATTTTGGATCTACCATCCTTGTATTATACTTCTATACTTCATGTCTAATAATAGTGCTGTTATGCATTAATACTTCTTGTCTAAAACTATATGTACCATTATGCATGAATACTTATCACCTAATACTAGTACCAATATGAGTAAATATATATCTAACAATAATTGTAACATAATGGATGAATACAATTATTGCCTAATAATTGTACCAGTATGCAAGAATACTGATCTAATAATAATTGTACCAGTATGCAAGAATACTGATCTAATAATAATTGTACCAGTATGCAAGAATACTGATCTAATAATAATTGTACCAGTATGCAAGAATACTGATCTAATAATAATTGTACCTTTATGCATGAATACTTATCTAACAATAGTACTGTTATGCATGAATACTTATCACCTAATAATACCATACCATTATGCATGTTTACTTATTGCCTAATAATAGTACCATTATACACCAATACTTATAGCCTAATAATAGTACCATTATACATGAATACTTATAGCCTAATGGTACCATTATGCATGTATACTTATTGCCCAATAGTACCATCATGCATGAATAGGAATACTTATAGCCTAATGGTACCATTATGCATGCTTACTTATTGCCTAATAATAGTACCATTATACATGAATACATGAATGCCTAATAGTACTGTTGTGCATGTATACTTAAAGTTTAATATAACTTTTATGCCTGTATATATACAGCCTAAAAATGGTACCATTATACATGAATATATCATCTAATATTGGTACAATTATGCATGTATACTCATCATCTAATTGTACTCTTATGCATATATAATTATCATCTAATAATAGTACACTTTTGTATGTATACTTATCTACAAATAATAGTATCTCTATGTGTATATACTGTCTAATAATAGTACTGTCTAATAATTTTTATTTCGAATATGTCCATTGCTGTATGATCCATGAAGAATAATACCATATTTAGGCATTCCAAATTTTTTAACATGTTAGTATATTTGGGGTGGGACTAATATATTTGTTAGTTCAAGGCAGTAGTTCTGATGTATATCCTGACCTAGTATCTGCGTAAGAGCAGTCATTTTTCAAGATTCCCTCTCATAACATTACTTTGAGAAATATAATGAACACAGAGGGCTGTGTGTTTTTTTTATTTGAAATCAACTCACTTGCAATAATGTATCATTCTTTCTTTATGCCTTGTTATCTTTTGGTGCAAAAAAGTAGTTCAAAGCTTTTATTTAGTATACTAAAACACCTGTAAGCAATGTGAAACATCATTGTCTTTCACATGAAATGAACCTTAGCAACTGGCAGTCAGGAGAATGGTGTTGTTACTATGATGTTACATTACAAAGTAACTGAATGGGCACAGAAATTATGCAAGGTCACAGAAATATAGCTCCCAGACAGTGATAATAATTAAATACTGGCATTACAATTGGAGATGATGCTTCAGAATACATTTTTTTTCATACAGTTCTTTAATTGTTATTGTATATTTCCATTGATTTCTAGTCACCTTTAACATTTTTTACCCAATAAGTAAAAAATGTACACAAAAGTTAAAACTTACATAACAGCAAACAAATCTGATCATTTCCTCTATGTGTAAATATACAAAAGCCAACCAAAATGTCAAATGGACTCTGCATATGTGTGATAACAAATTATAAAAAAAATTCCACAAAGTAAAAAATGCATCCAAACTAACTGCACAAAGTAACTGTAATGAAACAAATATCTAATAAGGTCATCACTCATGATCATTATAAAGTGTGTACAGTTTCATGGCTGTAAGCCCAACAGAGTTTGTGCAATCATGTTAAAAATGGATTCAAGATGGATGTACATCATACAGACTTATGGATATACAGATGAACACATGGAGAGCAGTTTGCCCTCTCTTGGGGGCATAATGACTTAATGGGTTACATTTATTTGGAAAAATTATGTCTGTTACCTTCATTATACTATCATTTTTGGTTCTGCATAAAAATATGACAGTAAAATTATTTCATATGCAAGCATGCGGACTTATGAATGTTTCTTTTAGCTTTAAGAAAGCCTACATCATTCAAAATATATCTGTAAAATATTTTGAATAGCTGAATATAGAACAATTGATAAAATTTTTTAAAAAAAATCTACTCCTGGGCAAAATCTCACTGAATACTATATAAAATCAAATCATGAGGGCAAATTACCATTCTAGTGAATCAACATTTTTCCACTTGAAACTACTTATTAGAGACCAATCTTTAATTTATTTCAGTATGAACAATTTGTGGCTGTTCAGCATGAACTGATGATCAATGAAACCTTGGGGAACCAAAAGGGAAAGTGCAAAAATGCATGTTGAAGGATGCAGGGTTGAAGATGCAATAAGTATCAATGATGATATGTCTACTTATAGTGCATCAGCCACAAAATAACTGCAACAATGAGATGCACATTTATTGGTGATATCAAAAGGCCATTCACCATCAGGTTTGACTCAATATGCCTTGCTGGGGAGAGAGATAAAAAGCAAATCAAACAGCCTAAATTATAATCTCATACAGCAGATGCAATGACCAACTATGTGGATGAATCATCCTGCTCCCTGTCCAAAAATCAAGAACCTATTAAGATAGCCCCGTTTGTTATGACTTTATTCTGCCAAATACACTTGATTCATGAATACAATCAATCCTACATTATAAGCCACCAAAAGAAAACCCTTTGTCCAGTTTGATGAACCCAGTCTATTCAGACACTAGCATGGATCAGTCTAATGAACCTTGTACAACTAAACCCTTTCTTTCGATGCCAAGCTCTCTGTCTCAATATCCAAGAGACATCACTTCATAACATTCTCAAACATTTGTCACTCAAATGGAGCCTCTTTTAAGTGACCACTTGGAAGTCACACCAAGACGTTCAATGAGTAAAGTTAGCTACAGACCTTGACATTTTTCTTCAGCAACTTCACAGGTAGCAAAGAGATGCCAGACTCGCCAACTATATCCAAAGTTCACATTGCTTGCTCTCAAGTTATTTCATCATTACTAGACTTTAATATGATGCTGGAAGTGTCAGCCTTATTGGCTTCAATTGAAGAAGTTTACATTTTTTTAAGAGTTTTGACTCTCTCTTCATGAACTACCTAGATCTAAGCCCAGGCATCAGTTGATATTAGGACTAAAATGGAAGAATTTACTTTGAAATTACTTTCCACAGCAGTCAATCAGAGTTACTGACAGCTTGGACTGTCTACAATGTCAGTTACAAGACCCAAACTTCAACTATTTTCTCACACAAAAAATAACTTTCATTGAATTTTCACTAGTACATCTACCATTATGACTCTAAGGTCTTAAACTAAGTAACAAAAACTGTGTGAGAAGCAATAATTTCTGTAAAATTCAATAATGAATTTATTTTCCTTTAATACAAAGTGAAAAATGTAAAAAGAACATATGGTATTGCAAAATAATTATGGTATTGCAAAATAAATCCCAAATAATCCTTGAATTTATAAGACAAGTCCTAAAGATTAAAGTTCTGAATAAACATTATTGGTATTGCACAATAAATCCAATATTGGAACTGTTGGATGTACCGGAGATGGCTGGTATCAAGGTTTTGTGACAAAATTCTTTTATTGAATCACAAAAATCCAATCTAGCAATATATCCTTGTTTGTATTTCTCTATAAATCAAAGTTTCTACTTCCAAAAATGTTATTTCTAAGCACTTTGTATTTCCAGAAATAAAATAACTTCAATTAAATAATTGAAATAAATAAATTCCAGCCCAAATGAAATACTGAGCACAACAACAATAAAACTGATTTTGCTCAGATGTTACAGCATTATTGAATAATTTATAGATAAACAAGATCATACAGTCCTCTACTTGATCTCTAGTCACAATTAACACTTTCTGGAAAAAAATATTTACCTAATGGAATTTTTCACTCTGGAAGGTTACAAATGTTTACATATTAAAATCTTTGTTATAATTAGAAGGACTGTTACTAAAATTATAATATAAAATATGGTAAACAACAGGTAAATCTGGCATTTCATGGGAATTTCCAATGCTTTGGACTCAGATTGACATAAACATGTTGTTTTACAAAACCACATCAGGTGGAAAATGAACTTGATTTTGGACTAGGTCAAACTCCATATATGTCAATTGGATGTTTTTATGATTACCTTTTTCCCTTCAAAAACTAACATAATTATACATGAGTTTGTGGAACACAAAATTTTGCCAGATGGAATTGCAACTATAAGCTTCTTCCATATTCATGGTGAGCATACTGATAAAAAAAAGCAGAACTTACCAATCTGTGATGTCAATGGGCACCTGCATGCTGGAATCTTTCAGTTGGGTATGCAGTTTCTCATTCTCTTTTACAATTTCCTGAGTTCGAATCTGTAGAGTTTCAATCTCTGCCTAAAAGTCAAAACCCAGATCTAAGAGATATAAAAATGCAGTAATACATTAATTATTAAGATGCTGATTATGTTTTAAAAATATCAATGTCCTGAATGATACAACTTTTTTATTATCCTAACTTTTTTCAAAGGAATCTAGATACCTGATATGTCAACAAGTCTTCTACTATTAAACATCAAGTTTTCTGACATTATATAACACCTGCGAAAAGATTATTTTCATTGGATGACATGTTAGTTGATTTGCAATAATCATCATACTGCAATGTTGTGATTTTTGTGTTCTTAACATCAATTTTTTTGAGGTGACATGCATCTAAAATGTCACTATCTAAAATGTCACTATCATTAATGTGCAAAAGTTTGATTGTGAACTTTTGCACTGAGCCATATTATGAAACATTTATTGATCTTTGTTTAAGTGAATATTAAGTGTTTTAAACCAGCAAATTATTATTTGAATCTCTGCTTGGTCCAGTCTGAGGTTTAATGGTTCATACAGACATGAACATAGGTCAATAATTGTTGAGAGTGAGATTTTGCATAAAATTCATAACATAATTTACAACAAATCGTCAAATATGGCCAAGTCATAAAATTATACATTTTATATGCTGCTAAGTTAAAACTATTCTCTAACATCTGTCCTCATATATCATGGCTATAACAAATAATCAGAATAGAAATGATTATCAATGATTTGCACATGATTTTGATTTTTGCTGATAAATAATATGATGCTTAGCATTACTAAAATTGTAACAAATCCACCTTCTTTGGGTTTATGAATGATTATATATTCAGACTAAAATTTTGATCTGTTATCTTCTAAGTGGTCTTGTAAAGGTTTCAGCAAGTCACTTTTCCCAAAAGGAATTCCATATAAGGCTATATTTATTTGCTATGATTTGGCACATTCAAATGAGTCTGGTGAACACATTTACATGAAAGATATAAACCTGTTACATCCAAAATACTGACTGTCTATGCAATATACACAAAAGGTAATAACCTTTTCCGATTACCTCCCTTTGCCACCATTTTGTCTTCTTGAATCAATGCTACACCAATCCCAACAACACTAGCATCAATAGGTATTTTAAATGAAATACTAAAATTTGGAAATGAAGGAACTGGTGCATTCTTAAATATGGCCTCTAACTTATCAAAAGGCTATTGACAATTTTCAGTCCAATGAAAGTTTATTTTCATACTCAATAAACTGATCAGAGGGTTCAGCAATCATGGAAAAATTGGAAGAAAATTTCCAATAACATCCAGCCATACCAAAAACTTGCATCAGCTATTTTTTATTGATGGGCACAGGGAAATTAGAGATAGCCTTGACCTTAACTTTTAAAGGTTTAATCAAATATGTACCACAATATATCCTAGAAATGTAACACAAGCATGGCAAAAACTTTTTTTGTATAAATTAAGTTTCAAATCTTCATCAATGAGTCTGTCAAAGAATTTCAATATGGTCTCAAAGTGATCTCTCCAGATGTCATTGTAAATGACGATGTCTTAGATGTAAGCTTCACAGTTATCTAGGCTTGATGTAACCATTTCATTATATGTAAGTTTGCAAGTGGTCTAAAATGCTCACCATTACGGATCACTGTCATCTCACCTCTGTCTGTGTGAGTTCGAGTCCAAGATTCGGTGAATGTGGATATGTGAGAAAGCTTGTCAGTAACTTCTCATAGGTCAGTGGTTCTTTCCGCGGATTTCCTGGTTTCTTCCTCCACCATTAATACTGGCCACCATGTATAGCCTATCATGTGCTGAAAAATGGCGTTAAGCCCCCGATCAACAACAACAACAAATATGTAAGTACAATGCGAACCTTTCATCCCAAATGCCATCACTTTATATTGATAAAATCCATCCGAAGTTAGAGATACTGAAATTTCCATTGCCTTTTTTGTGAGTGGAATTTGCCAGAATTCTTTCAAAAGTTCAAACTTGTCAAGTTGTCATATTTTGATATGATGTCATCCAAATGTTGATTACTTACATTCTTCAAATCTACTTCTAAAAATCTAAAACTGATGTTACTGCAGACATTTTGACAAACTTGCCCAAAATCTTCCCAGAATAAAATAATATGCACAGTAGCCAACTACTGGTTCCAAAGTCTGAAAAGTTGTGTTAAATTCAAACAATGGCTGCAGGATGGTAAAACAAGTGTAGCTGTTCATCATTCAAGTTGATAATACATGTGAAAACTCTTTAACCATTTGTTTTAGCATCTTCATGGCTGTTCAAGAATGCCTTCAAAGCAGGCCATTGTTGTAGGGTTCTCAATAAACATCTGCTAGAGAAAGCCAATGTGTTGTACAAAGCTTCATTCTTTTTGCTGCATCTCTGTCAGTGAATTGTAGAAATTCTTTATATTCTTTATATTCTTATCATTTTGCACTTTTCAAAAAATGATAGTAAGTATCAATTAGCAACTCTCCAATATTACAAGGTAGTGTCATCAGACCATAAATGTTAGCCAAATGACGAATGCATCATATATAATACACAAGGGGCAGCTTTTATCTAAACAGACTTGTGCATCCTTATCATGACATTTGCCGAAGACATATAGCATGATGTCCCAACCAGTCACATTATCCTGACACCAGGCCAACCAGTCCTAACCTCTTAATGCAGTTGTTAGTACCATTTTTGTAAGTCTTTGGTATAACTCTACCAGGGATCAAACCCACAACCTCCCACATCCGAGGCGGATGCTCTAACCACTAGGCCACTGGAGCGGTTCAGCACTGACCTTTTTCACTGAATAAGCCATACTTGAACTAACATTTTTCATGGTCCTTGGATTCATCACCCTTCATGATACTTAATTTATCTTTCTGACACACTTCCATAATTCTTGAATCACAGGCTGACACAAAAGTTTGTGTAATGATATTTGATGGTCATTGCCTTGCACAGCTAAATTTGGTCATGATTTTGGAATTAGGAAACATTACAGCAACAAGTTTTGTTAAATGGTCAGCAATAGTTCATGAATAAAATCAAATATGATTGTCTAGTTTTTCATGTGGGTAGATTTATTTTTTCAGATTATTATTCACTGATATTACAAAATGCTCAACAATATTCATGGACTTGAAAATTACTTTGGAATTATTGTAAATTCAGGCATGGAAATTTTGGATTATATTAATGTGATACAATAACAATTATATTAATTTTATTATTTTTAATTATATTAACTTTGGATTATATTAATGTGATACAATAACAAAAAAATGTTATTTCACAATAGTATAACTTCTTTTTTTAAATTTTCACTTTGTTTACTAGGGAAAAAATTATTTATTGAAATTTACGAAACATTTGATTTTTGCTGTATTCTGTTACTTAGTTTAAGAACATAGAGTGTCACTTTTAGTAGGGGCTCCTCCTGAGGAAATCATAAGTCAAACATGGCTACACCACTGACATTGGAATGATATTGAATTCATGATGCTGACCATCTTATTGAGTGGACTGGAAAAAGGTTAAGATTGCCCCCACAAAGTAATTTTTAATGGATGCATATAAAAGCTAAATCTGCTGCCAAATTGAATAACTTGGAGAATTACAAAAATCCTCTCACTGAAATCCTGAACTGTTGTAAATAGCCTCTACAAGTTTGATGACTCATATGAAGTGAATATGAGGGAGATGTACAAGATTTATACATGAATGTAAATTATCCCTTTTACTTGTTACAGGGATAGCTGGTTTTTTAAAATGACGTGGGTAGAATGGAACTTGGAGGGGTAGTTACTGAGCTATATGCCTTAAAATTTCTCCAATTTTTGCCACCCAATGGCAAGTAAAATGTTGCAGAATTACAACTAGAGTATAAAGCAGCTTTGTCAACATGGCAGGGACAACATGCATCATAATGTCAAGTCACCAATGGTAAAGGCCATCAAAAAATCAGCCACTGAATACTGATCTGCTCTGTTAATGACTGTAACAGTCTGGCATGCTGATTCAAGTATACTGACTAGCTGATTTTTCTGCCAAGGAGGATGAATCCAACATCAAAGATGTGGCATTAATCTTCCAAACTAATTTCAATCTTGCAAGAAATGCACTTTTATCCACTCCATAAAAAAGTGCTGTTAATTTTTATCATACACTAGGAGTTCAGTATGGTATGTTGTGGAATCTGTCTTGTACTATAGTCCAAAAATACATCCCCCATTGGTTTGTACCACCTACCAATTTCAATAACTAAAATGTTTAATGTGATAAAAAGTGCACAGAACTAAGTCAAATGAATCACTGATTTATAATTTCTAACCTGACTGTCACCAGAATGGCACTTGTACTTGCATCCCCTTTCACCTGTCATGCTTAACAGACTTTCCATACTAACACAGCGCCATATTCCGTATTCCATACACTACTGGGTAGTTTATTTCCATCTGACAACATAATGACATAATTGATCCTATTCGGTAAACTGCCGGATAATTCCATAAATTGCAATAATGTTGACTTTGGTATTATATTCCTTTGCACACGTGAACATATTAATGAAACCGTTTGTTAAATCCACATGAAAGGCAAATTTTTTGTCATTCTCTTCCTTTGCTTGATTCGACATTGTAAATATCGGAAGCAGATGACATATGTACACACATATTTAGTTGCACATTCACCCCTTTGCTGAAAATGGACTGGTCCAGAAACTGGAAATGGTTCTCAAGCATGTCAGTCTACTACATTGAAAACTTCTGTTAAGCATGAAACGCGCAGGCGATGACTGTGTTATGGCAATTCTTCTCTTATTCAGGTTAGAAAATATAAATCAATGAATTAATTGACTATGTTCCTTGCACTTTTTATCAAATTAAATGTTTCCATTATTGAAATCGGTAGGGGGTACAAACCAACAGGGATATATTTTCGGACTATAGCACTATGAAAATATTGTAGGTACTTGGCTTTCAGATAAGAAAGCCTTAATTATTCCCCAATCACTGATATTTCCAGGCAGCCTATCATTAATCTCCTTGACTTTTGTTGACTGCAGAAGCAGCTAGAAGTATGGAGACTTCTTCATTACTAATTTTGACCAATGATGTTACTTTATTATTCATGCATGGTGTTAGGGTTGGATGCATTCCAGCGAAGTAAACACCTGGTTTATTTCCTTGACAGCAGCATTAAAACTAATATCTGTCCTCTCTTCATGGTCAGATCTGAGTAGGGTTGTTGTTCAGCAATGTCTTCACACTCAGTTTGAAGTCTGTTGTTCATGGTCTGGACTGATCTATCACTAAAATCTCCATCTTAATATGTCTGTTTAGCATTAACCCATCAATATCTATTTATTGGATCTGTCACTAAGATCCAGCAAATTTTAATTATATGTAGCTGTTAAGATGGACACCTCTAAGATCTCCATAACTGTAAAGAGAAGAAGCTGCAGACATGGTGAGAGGAACGGATCTATAAATAAGATGTCCTCAATTGTAAATGCATATAGCTGTATCATAATTACTTGCAGAAATTTAAATTTGCATCATCATCACTACCTTCTTTCTTTGTCTTGGTCAACTTTTGCAAAACTGTAGTCTTTACACTCTCAGCCAATATGGTGCACATATTGCATAGTAAATACAATTGGTACAAGCATGGCATGTCTCAATAGTCTTAGAAGACCTTGAACTTGTTGGAATTATTATACTTTGTCGATAGAGTTCATCTAATTGTCAAAATAAAAAACTGCAACAAAAATATATTGGACTGATGTAAGTCTCTAATATATTAAATGGAAACAAAGATTAGAAAGTGGCAAAAACCAGAGGTGGGAAAGGGAAGTAACTGAAAGGAGTTATTGCCCATTATATCATATAGACAAAAACGATAAATTATAATCTTTTAACCCTTTAGCTACTACAGCTTTTGTGAAGTTTCAATAATGCTGAAAGATATCATATCAGTTACTGAGACTACTGAGGCTGTTTGCTAGGCTGAATACTATAGCATCATTATGGCTGACTACAGAAACTGACAAAAAAAACATGGTTAAAGTTATATTCATTATTTCATTAGTTTATGCAAGATTTCAGCGAAATAAAAAGCAGCTTACCTTATATAGTGTCTGTTATTCAAATATTTCCATTTTATTTACTCCTCTATCCAATCATACAGGAAATCTCAGTCATGTAAACTGTTTTGAATCACAAAATAATTCCTTGTCATCTGATTCAAAATCACATCTAGTGTTGAAATGGGACTAACATTAATATCTGATCCATTAAACTCTTTGATATCACTTGCACCAAACCCTTCAAAGTCGCTCATATCTGACTAGGAATCAACTTTTTTTTTATATCTCAACTACATGTATTTTGCACATTGCAGGAAATCCCTTCTCACGTGTCTAACTTTAACCGCTCAGCTTTCAAACTTGTACAGCAACCAGTCTTCTCATAACCATTATGATAATCAAAAATAAGTAAACATCTGTACTTTCAACCAATCAACATTTAGTTAACATAGCAGTCATAGATGCAACACTGGGATTTTGATAACTGCAGAACTACACGCACATAAACGACACTGGGGTTGTAAACAAGGCTTATGAACATTGCATATATGAATCAGTGGGGTTCAGGAGCTATTTACAGGTGACACTAAGATGCGGTAGTTGTAGCTAAAGGGTTAAATACGGCTGGATTATGGAGGTAGCAGGCTTATCACTGATGTTAATGAGACCATGAAATCTAATGGATAACATTATTTTTTGACTTGCCATTTCCCTGATCTCTGACTTTATATCTTTGAATCTAAAGGCTTGTTTATTACCTAAATGCAAGTTGTCCATATATTTTTGGTCATGCACAGAGTTATTCAGCAAAATCCATTTTTCTTGCAGCTACAATTACCCTGATCATTAATCCTAAGACCCGAAATCCCTCCATGATCTAAAGTCATGGTACATGTAGTTTAATTGCTAATTAATTATTTTTTGCATGACACACGATTTTTTGGCAGGCATGATCCATCAGAAGGCTGCATTGGTACATGTTAAGTAAGATTTCGAAATCTGGATTAACATTTGTTACCTGAAGAGCTGAGTAAAGTTTTATAATTGAATAGCTTGATTTTTATTTTGTTGCTTTATAATTTTTTTTGTCTGCCTATCTCAAGATCATAAATTTATAATTTCTAACCTGATCATTGCCAGTTGGCTCCTAACACTGTCAACTTTTTCACATTTCAAACCAAATGGAAATTGTTGATGAATGCAACCAGATGGACAGCTCACTGTCCTGTTCTAGATTCTAAAACACTCCATTTTCAGGTAACACTGTTATTTGCAACCAATTTTTGCAATAAGTACATTTAATGTTTCAACAAAATTAAACAATAAAAAGGTGTAACTCGTACATACATGTATTCAAACTACTACATACAAGTATTCAAAGGGATGTAACTCCTAAAGTTATGGAAATTTATGGAATTATTCAGACCTTATAAAAAACAGAAAACTAAATCACATCTGCTCAATGAAAAAAAACCCAGAATCATTGATATAAATATAAATAGACTATGTTAGAAAAGAAACTCCTCTTTGGCTTGAATATGAACTAGGTCACAGTGATAGAGATCCCTGGTTAGAAATTATAAATTGATGAACAGAATGACTATGTGTATTTTTTATATTCTTAATGCTCTTTTGTTGTAAATGGGGCACTAAAATGTTGGGAGTATAATTGGGATCTTTTGTCAGTAATGATATTTTTTTCTCTGAAATCTAATTAAATATATTTCCTTTCTCTAAAGAGAAAAATACATTCTAACTGACATATAGGCTCATAGAAGAATAGATTTATTTAGAAACTGATGAGGGATACAATCTAATCTATTATCTACTCTATTATCTGTTAGAAGCTGATGAAGGATAGAATCTAATATATTATCTATTTTCTGTAATTTTCTGAATAGGTGTACTTTCAATTATGTTTTTTCTGGTGAACAAATAATTATAAACACAAACATTATTTATAAATTTCTGCTTATTTGATATTAATTCAACAAAAATTAGCAAATTTTCATAAGAACAAAAGCTTGGAAAACATATATATATATATATATATATATATATATATATAAAGAATACAAATCATATGGCGAATAACAACCCTCTCAAGCGTACTGGATCCACCAAGGGATCACGTTTGTCAGGGATTAATTAAAATAGATGCAATAAACTGACAACGAACAGTACGAAACTAGTAACTAACTAGCCTAAGCGCTTTCGACTCTTAATGAGTCTTTTTCAAAGGCAAATACAAAACATAGTTACGACAAACAAGAGTCGAAAGCGCTTAGGCTAGTTAGTTACTAGTTTCGTACTGTTCGTCGTCAGTTTATTGCATCTATATATATATATATATATATATATATATATATATATATATATATATATATATATATATATATACACACACAGGATAAAATAATCATGGTTATTTTAACAAAGTGTAAATATTTAATGTCTGAGTGACTTAATGTTCACTTAGTGTGCGATCAGGTAACAATTTACATGTTAATAAATACCCAACCATGATCATTGAATCACTAAAAATCCAATTTTCCTCTGTTTTTTTTTTAAAATTGTAAAACCAGCAGGTTTTATCAACATATCAAACAATTTTGGTAGCTCATAGTTTTCTCTCAATGACATTTTCATACAAGGGTATCTTCACACTGCACCAGAATACCTAGATGCATCTATGCAAGGGTCACTGCTGAAAACTCAGTAAATTCATCACAATTGAAACTGTAAAAAAATGAATTTGATTTTTAGTGATTGAGGTTTTACAGAGACTTAAGGGGGGGGGCATGTGCAAAAAAAAAATGACAGATATTACATGTATCAAGCTGGACCACTTCAGGCCAATGTCAGGGATGCCAATCCTAGTGTCAATTTTGTGGAATCTAGACAGCATATAAGGAATATATGGCATGTCTGTTACAAGCAACAGGCTTCTGCTGATACAACTGACTATACATACCATTATTACTACCTCATAAGTCAGATCCTACTGCAAACTACATTAATGCTGATCTGCCTTCACATTATGTGCTGGTAGATTTGGGTCTATATTTGCTCTACTGATTACTCCTAACAAAGACCCACATCAGCTGGCACATGTGACAGCAAATCAGGGTCTGTGCAGTCTGCAGTTGGATTTGACTTATAAGCGAGCATATATGACACAAATACACAGCCTGAATCAAAGAAGAGGTAATGACAATAAATTGTATCCCAATTTCCAAAGCAATTTATCCATTACCAGTCCTCATCAACTAACTGTGCATCTTTTTTTTTCTTTTCATCTCTGCCACAGTTTTCACCTAGCTACAGTTCAATCAACTGGTTTCTTGTTATTGATATACTATCCTTTATTGTGAAACCACATTCTATGAACCAGCAAATTGTAATGTGCTAAAAGAGCATTTTTCCCTAACTGTATCGAGAGGGAAATCTGGATTTTCATCAATATCAGGAGGAATGTGGAATTTTCACTAAAAGCTCATAATAATTTCACAAAGTCCAGAACTGTTGGTATATGTGTATTGTGCTTGTAGTTTCAATGTACTAAGGAACACTTACTTGATATTTTGCTATAGTTTCATCTCGCTCTTTTAATCTATCATCATACATCAACAAAAGTGGGTTCAGATATCGAATATTCAACTGGAATGAGAAACACACAGATGAGTACTTAGGAAACACTTCAGACTTAGCAACAAAACCTTGATACAGATGTGACAGACCAAAGACAAAGTAAAGCAAATATCTGTGGTTCTGGTAATGATGTGAAGAAAAAAAGGTATGAAGGTAGGTACTAATGTTTTGCTTTTATTTCTTTTTTATCCAGTTCATTTTACTTCATGTCACAATTTAAAGTTTATATGTAATAAACCGGGCATGGATTATTGTTGTGATATTGGGTCATAAAAATAATGTATGTCAGGTCACCAGAACAGCATATATTTTCTTTGGCCAAAGAATCTTCATAAATATGTAAAATTACAAACTATATTTATTTCAGTATGACAAACATCCAACTGCAACAACCCAGATCTGCAACTGACCTCATGAATTTCAGAAGAAGGCTGAATCTGCATTTATTGATTTTATTCTTTGAAACTTTTCATCCATGAAAAATGTGATTCTGATTGACAGAAGGCTTTTGAGGATGTGATTAAAGTTTCTGAAGTAGATGTAAAAACTTCATGAAAACAAGATGACAGATGTTAATGTAATAAAGGTTTTGAAATTGTATAAGTACAACATGCATAGATGACTCACCAGGAGCCATTGTTTTTTTTTACATAACAATAGAACATAGCCAAAATTAAGGAGGTTTTCTCAGAGCATCACTATTCTATTTCCTACAATGAGCTTAATCAATGCATTTCTATTTTAAAGTATATCTGAATAATACTACAGTCAAACCTGTCATTTGTAGATGCTCAGAGGAAAATGCAAAACTGGCAAGTGAACACACATGACTGCAGTAAACAGGTCAACCTAATAAAGTTGGTTATTGAACATATACCATGTATTGAATATCATTATACAACAAAATCATAATTACAGGTACATGCCGTTCTATCCCAAATTTATGTCCCACACAAGATTACTGTATCCTGCAAAGTTGAATCCATCCTAAAACTGAAATCACCGTGGACATAATAATATACCCTGATTTCAGTATGTTAAATACAATATCTGGATCAGTCATTTGCTCAATTCATCAAGATCAAAATACAGTTAACTTATGTGAGAAGCCTGTGATAACCCAATCATGTTTCTTTCTTTGCTACAGTTATGTTCATTGTCTACAAAATTTTTTAAAGACTTCATTTTGTCAAGTTACAGTAAAATTTCTCAGTTGAATATTTCACAACCTTTCTTAGATTCATATTGCTTTTTGTTATTTTCATCTAAAATACATCTACTTCACTTTATGCCAACTGTATCTTAATTGTTGTTAATTAATTTCACTTCTTGATAAAATAAAGTGGTAATAAAATCTAATCCCAGTGTACCATTATAGAAAGTTTTAAATTACTAGAAGAAATACTTATAGAAATGTCTGTCCAAGGAATTAGCGCTCTGTCTCATGATTATTAAATGTTATTTACTTATAAACCTGTCTGAATTAAAACTTTGTCTCTGACAAGAGTGACTGCCTAACATAATAGAAGAATAAGTAATTATGCACAGGTAATTAAGAGAATTTTTAATGCTTTAATAGCTAATAAGCAAACCTGTCATTGTTAATGCTTTATCTAGCTGTATAGCAATACAGGCTCAAGCCAAAATTTTTAAAAAATATTACAATTCCAACAATGACTTAAAAAAATGAATGGCATGCACACTAATATTATTTTAAACAAAGAAAACAAATTCCTGCCAAACAGCAACTAACAAACAATGGAATCTCCCTGGATATCATTAGTCTAATGAAGAAAAAAAAAGAATTGATGAACATTTCTCTATTTTAAAATTTATACTTCTGTTGTTTAAATAAAAATAAAATGTAACATATATTATAAAGCTAAATAATATAATTTTAGCATTAAATTAATGTAATGAAGTATCTTTTGTAAGACTGAAAATGTTTTGAATTTGCATATTTTGCTTTACTTTTAATACCATTTAATTCCATTAATATTTTTGTTCTGATCACCATTTAAGTTTATTTCAGTATGGTAATAATTATCTCTAAAATTAATCTGCTGCAGACAAAACATTCAAGAACATGTTTTTCTATTTTAAAAATGTTGTGCTCCTTTTTGGTGATTAGTCATGTAGCATTTTAAATTTCACTAAAATCTACAAAGAATTATTTTAAATTAATATATCATACTACTAACATCAGGTAATGAAACGACCATCACCTTTCTAAAAGAAAAGCAAATCCAGTTATTTCTCTTTGTATTATCTTTCCAAACAGCTTTGTTTCTCATTAACCATAGTTTACCATCCACACAATACTTTAAATTTTTAAAAATGCAAGTTTCAAAAATGTGAAATCTGCAATAAAACAACCAATTAATACAGTCAGCTGGATAAAAACAATAAAATGGAAACTCAAAAAATAACTTCTAATTACCAGTTTTTGTGAAATACAAGCTCCAAATGTTTGAATCAACCACCATCTCTTGCTAATAAGATCATTTTCTGTTTTAACTTCTAGAATCTAAGAATGCATTATGTGGAAGTATAATACTGTTGGGTCGTAAAAATTTAATTCAGAGATTTCCATTAAAATTCATAGCACCATTCTACACCAACCCACACAATATTGGTGGTTCCATCAATATCACAAGACCAATCTGACACAACTTCATTCATTTAAAAATTTTTAGTCATGTGACTCCAGCATTCATAGATTAGTCATATGACTGTCATATTAGTGGTCTAAAGTGCTCATAATTGATAACTGCCATCTCAACTCTGTCTGCATGGGTTCGAGTCTTGGATTCTGCAATTGTGGGTATGTGAGAAAGCTAACTGGCTTTCAAAGTCACAAAATAAATTAATTTACAGAGTTCTGAGCATTTCTGGTTGCAATGTAAATTTAATCTAAAATTAAATCTTAAATTTAATTTAAAATCTTAAATTTAATTTAATTTAATCTGTAATTTGTTGAGCTGTTTTTTAAGACATTGTTCTAAGGCTTTTAACTTTTTTACAAATTATGGGCATAAGTGATGATAATATGGCATCCATTTAACAAGCTCTTGTTATCAGTAATCCCAGTAACATCATGTACAAAACTGAAGTGGTTATTAAGAAAAATTTGTAAATAAATGGACTTATGATGAATGACAGACAAGGCACATGGATGGCTGAGTGGTTTAAAGTACTGGACTGCATGGATCACTGTTTTCTCATATCTGTTTTCATGTGTTTGAGTCTCAGGCTCAGCAAGTATGGGCATGTAAGGAAGCTTAACATTAGCTTCCTGTGAGTTGGTGGTTCTTCCTGGGAGTGATCTCCACCAGTTATATTCAATGCATCATATAATCTATCATGTGCTAAAAATGGCTTTAAATCCACAATAACAAAAATGGGACCATACCATGGCCTTACAGCCTGCTGAGCAATAAAAGAAAGCAAAAATGTAAAAATTTTTTATTTCTTATACAAATAGTTCTAAAAAATTTCTTTGGTACAGATGTTTAAATTTTTCTAAATTTGTATAACATAAAGAAAAGCTACAAACATTTATATTGTATCTTTTTCCTTATGACTAAAAGTCAATCTTGTATATTTTATCTATCATACATTAAGTCCTTCAAAATAAATAGCTTCAGTCTCTTTTGAATATGAGAAGAGTGGTATTTTTACCATATTCATCCTAAAAAGATGCTTATGTTTACTGATCATTGCAACTATTATGGATGCATTATTTATTTGTCCACAAAGATGTAACCATCGAGACACACTGATCTGCTACCATAATAGGAAACAGCAATTCAAGCAGTATGCTGCTGTTCACTGGAAATCATAGACACAACTCCAGAGACCCTGATCAACAAAAAAAAACGCAGCAGCATATGTATCCTATCATGAATCAATAAAATGAATGGCATAAGAATGGTTTTCAGACTGAGACATATTTATATCCAATGATTTCTTTACCCCTAAATTAAAATTAAACATGTATGCAGTTTTGTATTTATTAAATACCCTATAATTTACTCTTTCCAAATATTTTCAGATATACTGTGTGAATGGAATCTATGATAATTCAAAATTCATATAAGTTTAATTTGGTGTGTTTAAGAATACTAAAAAATGGATGTCATTGAAAACACCTAAATAATTCTAGTCTGGGTGTCATGTAATAAAACATGGAATGCACATCCATACTGAATGCTAGATCATCCACAAAAGATTATATTGCAATATAATAATAATATGTAATAATATGAATTATGTAATGGCTGATATTTGCCTACAATGCATTTAGATTTGCATTATGCAAAAACAAATATGAAATTGCATATAAACAGAACAAATAATCTGATGACTGTTTACTTTGATCACTGAAATATTTTAGAATACAAAGGCAAAATTGGGTGATTCTGAAATAATTTATTCCCTTCTAATTTATTAAAGATAATTGGTTAAATGAGGCATAAGTTTAGATTCAGCTATACACTGTTGGAAAATGATGCCTTATAACGTCAAATGTTTTTGTTTCTAGTTTCAACTATTTGACCAGCAAAAATATAAAGAAAAAAATCTTTATAATACAAAAATAAATAAAAACTATACAGATAATCTTAAGATAAATCACATATGAAATGTAACAAAAAAATGTTAATAAAATAAGTCATTAAAAGAGGGAACAACAGAGTTGTGTTAGCAACAACCACCCTCAAAAATACTAAACAAAAACATGATCAAGGATGGATAGGATAAAATTAAAATCACTTCATGAAAAAAGCAAATCAATAATGTTAGCTCTTTCTGTGTGTGTGTGTGTGTATATATATATATATATATATATATATATATATATATATATATATATATATATAAATAAATATATAAAATTGTTTTATAAAATTACATGTGATTAAAAATTGTAGTTGGAAGGTTCATTAAAAAATTAGTATTTGTAATTGATTTACTGCCTATGTTATATATTTGATAGTTCAATGTTTATAGATCTGTACACCAAAGATAGACTTAAAGTTTCTTAACTGACTACTGGGCCTCATAGTTTTCTGGGATTTTTGTTTGAGTTCATTCAACAGTCCTAATTATATAAAACTTCAGCAAAAATGGTGCGCGCACACACACACACACACACACACACACACACACACACACACACACACACACACACACACACACACACACACACACACACACACACACACACACACACACACACACACACACACACACACACACACACACACACACACACACACACACACACACACACACACACACACACACACACACACACACACACACACACACACACACACACACACACACACACACACACACACACACACACACACACACACACACACACACACACACACACACACACACACACACACACACACACACACACACACACACACACACACACACACACACACACACACACACACACACACACACACACACACACACACACACACCACACACACACACACACACACACACACACACACACACACACACACACACACACACACACACACACACACACACACACACACACACACACACACACACACACACACACACACACACACACACACACACACACACACAGTGTGACCCTGCTACAGCATGCTCTGTTATAACATGAATTCGGATATAACACAGATGATGTGTTGTTCTTGAAATTTCATATATGTACATGTATTTTTCTTGTAATCAAAAAGATTTCTTTCCTAAAAAAAATCTAAAAAGTTTATTATCTTTTTTGATTAGAGATTTGGTTTGAATATTACAAATTTTTTTATCATGGCATGCATTTTTCTCACACATAAAATAGTTTTTCTACTTAAAAGTACAAAAAATAACATAAAAAGTTTATTCAGGATTTTGCAGGGTTTCCCCAATGTCACAAATTGTGATTTGTTTTCCTTATTGGTGGCAAAATATACCATCAGGCAATCATTTTTTATTAGAGACATTATTGACTGTAAAGCTTGTATATACAAGCACTAGTTAGGAATAAAGAAATTCAGAGGCCTCATGAAAGCTGGCTGTAAAACTTGATATAAAATCCACTTAAATGTATCTATTGTTACATAAACAAATTCTTTGTCCATATTAACAAACCATCTTAACAGTGCATTGTTAAATTATAATCTGTTTATGTTGACATCAGTAGCATGAGTTCTATATGTTGTGAGATATCTGCTTTTTTTTACTTGCTGTTGACATTTCTGGTAGAGGAGATCAACCGGATGAGGCAATATCTCACAATCTATCTTTTGTTAGATATATGGCCGCTCATTAGCAACTAATAAATTTAAACAGACTGACATTTGGATGTTGATGGCACATAAAAATCTTCTTTTCACTCAGAATTAAATCTTTCAGATCACTCACAATTTCTGTAGTGATCCCTGTCACCAGACCAGAACACCTGACAGCCTATTCCTTTTTTAAAAATGTACTCAGAAAAAAGTTTGATGAAATTTAAAAAAAAAACAGCTTCTTTTAAGTACAATTTGTTACAAAAACATACTAAGCAAATGGAAAAAAACCCCAGTACAATTGTTTGATGTTGCTGTCACAAAAAGAAAGGGGCATTTGTTTGCTTCTCCAAATCTGCTCTTTTGCTGTGACTTCAATAAAGCATGCAGTCTTCATCAAAGATAGCTGACTACAATCTTCCATAAAAAACAAAGAACCTTCCTTCAAAGGAAGTCAGTACCAAACTTAGATAAAAGCAATGGAATACTAATGGATTGTTCATTTTCAATGTGACTAAAACATGTTTACTGTGCCATCCAAGTTTCTTTTTTGCAAGAAAAAAAATTTATGCTTAGGAATGCTACTAATTTTCTAATCAAACCACATTTTCCTGGACACTTATTTTATGGCTTAAAATGCAAACTAACCTCTACTGACTTGGCACATACTGAACAGTAAATGTGATATTTTTTCTTCCAGTGAATTCAGACCTGTATGACCTGTGACTAAATTATCAAATATTTTAAATCTGTGTGTGTGGGAATATTTTCAATGGAACAGTAGACAATCCATCCACTCCTTTTCTAGTCAAACTCCTGGAGCTTTTCCTGTAACTCCACAACTCTGAATTTAACTTAGAAAACTACCTCCAAATCAACGGAACTGCAATGGGTACAAAAAAGCCCCTTTCCCTGCTAATATTTTCATGGGAAGATTAGAGAATCAACTTTAAGCATAGGTGGAACTAGTCCAAGTTTCCTCTGACCCTTGACACCCCATTTTTGATATCTGCTTTTTTATGTTGGGGTGTAGGGTCAGACATTTTTGATATCTGCTTTTTTATGTTGGGGTGTAGGGTCAGAGTCTATTCCCTATCAAAAACTTGGAATTTGCCGACACCATTTGGTGTCGGCATAGGGTACTCGCCAACTATCAGGCCTAGCACACTTAAATGACCTTACATTGACCCATAATTACATTAAATTGATAGGGAAATCATTTACCTTTTCAGAAATTACAAGCATAACACGATTTTGTCTTTAATCCATTGTCAGATGAGAAGTAACTACAGCATTGATGAATTTTGACATCGTTCGCACCATTTTCATTGAAAGTCACATGACTAACCAAATCTCGCAGCTGATATGCATAAACGTCATAGGTCAAATAGTCACGTGATAACAACAAAAAAGCCACGTTTTCCCATACCCCTCGTGGAAGACGGCAAATGTGTCACCTTCATTGATAACTGATTTTATTACATCATACTGTAGTTCTTTAATATTAAAATAGTATCTTATAACATTGAAACCAAGCGGTCTAAACCAAGAAAACTAGAAAATGAAAACTATGCACTAGTAGAATTTAACATTTTCTAAATCTTCTTATTATCCTTCAATTTCTACTGCAAGAATAACCGGTATAGAATCAAATATCCAGGATATGTTGTTGTTGTTGTTAGGCTTAACACCATTTTTCAGCACACGAATATCCAGGATATAATCTGCGTTACATAAATGTACAAAAAGTAAAAATAGATGTCGCTTTGGCTTGTAGACTTTTAGGAAATTATACACCGTTTTCAGTTTCCGCAACTAGTCTATACAAGTTGGTTGTATTTATAGTTTTAACACATGTGGAGACAGCCATGTAGAGGTTTACAAACACAACATTTTTGTGTTTATTTGTTTGTTGTATATATGTTTTGTATTTGCCTTTGAAAAAGACTCATTAAGAGTCGAAAGCGCTTAGGCTAGTTAGTTACTAGTTTCATACTGTTCGTCGTCAGTTTATTGCATCTATATATATATATATATATATATATATATATATATATATATATATATATATATATATATATATATATATATATACACACACACACACATATAATGTTCACACTTACAAACATACACATAATATACATATTAATACATGGTGTAAGACAAGTTTACAGTTTAAATATATTAGCCAGGGTTAAAGTTTACTACTGATACTTCCAGAGAAATGTAATAAATCTATATTTTGAAGAATGTTAATTTTGCATGTGGAATATTTTGTTTTCTCTGTGAATATATTATCTGTATCATCTATGTATCTATGTTATGGACAATAACAAAGAAACGTTATAATAGAAACTTTATAATGCTTCTGATATATTGAAGTGTCTGGATCTATATGGAATAAAAGAACAAACACAAGGGGAAAAAGAAGGCTACTAATTCTTGCAAATGGAAGTTTGTGAAAAATACTGGTAATTTTTACCATATTTATCTTCATTTACTTTTACTTATTTTATATCTGCCCTCAGTTTCGAATATGTAAGACCCCACAGTTTTGCAAAACTACCAATAATGATCCAAAGATATGTAATGATTTAGCTGAGATAATGAGGCTTTCTTTCACATAAGCATTTTTTTGTCTGTTTCTTTAAAAAAGGTGATACTTTCTAAATTTTCAATGAAATAAATAGCTCAAAATTACTTTTCACTGAAAAATATAACTAGCTATCATATAATTATATCAAGAGAGATGATGTGCTTTCTTTGATAGAAAACTTCCATTTGTATTTTACAATTAGTATTGAGTAGAACTATACGGAAATCAAAGCAATAAATAATGTATTATAAAAATAAAAATGGGAATTAAAAAAATTAAATAGAAAATGTTGACCGTTTTCCTTTCATTACACAAGCTTGTATCTCAATCACTTATATCATGCTGTGAAAGACAGACTTTGGTATAGACAGTTTTTACATGACATTTTAAGCTCTCAAAATTACTTCATCTAAAATCACACTCATAATTGCCTCTCATTAAGTCACTGATAATTATTTTCCAAGAAATCACTCATAATTACTTTCCCTGAAATCAATATCCTAAAACTATTTCACATAAAATCATTCATAATTACCTCCCTAAAATCAATATAATCATACTTCTCCTGAAATAACTACAGTAATTATGTCCTTGAAATCCCTTTCATAATTGCTTTTTCTGAAACCACTAGTGACAATATTTTGGGTCATTCTCACATAAAAATGTATTGTAGAAAATGATTCCTGGACAACATTCATAATTTTGACATGCCTGTTTATCTTCAATAAATAGTACAATGATTATGAATGTGTACATAATGGCTAATATAACAAACATTTGACTTTTATAGCCAAATTTAAAAATGTTACAAATGGTTATTTCCATCAATAATAATATTAATGAATGTTGACCCAAAAGATAGCACATGCTATTTCCTGGGCAGACAAGTCTGACAGTAAGTGAAATCTGTATGTACATATGGTGTGACAGAAAAGGCCAACAATGATCTGATTGTAATTTTGTCTCCTTCTGCACTTATAATATGCCATGTTAATGAAAGATTAGGATACTTTTCTGTATGTTGACAAATTACTCTTAAGATTCTTACTAGACTTGCCAAAAAAGATCAAGTCCTTTAAGAGACACTTTTTCACTGGCTGAATTACCATATGACTGGCAATGCCAATACTTCATTATCTTGCACTGTAAAGATATAATGCATTGGCTTTGTGACATTATGCAGTTGACATGGAATTTTCACTAAACTGATACAAGTTAAATTACAAATTTTTGCACCAAATCATGTAATATAGCAATTATAGTTCTTTGTGTTTGTGACTATTAAGTTGTGTGAATCAGTAAATCTATCATATTGACCTTTGCTATTTGTTGTGCTATAGGCATATGAACTTCACTCTTCCAAAAGACAGTCATGTTATAGCATCACTTTTCCAAAAGTGATGTTGGCAATGTTGATAATAAACCATGTTAAAATTTGTGTACAAATTACTTAATATCATAAAATGCATGAAAAAAGTCATTTAAAGCAGCATTATTATTTATTTTATTAGTTGTAGAATATGGATGAGGATAAGCTAAGGGAGTAAGGAAAGGAGAGTGACTCCTTTTTGTATAGAAAAGAAAAAGCATTATAATGAAAGGAAAACTTGTTCAACATATAAGCTAAATGGATATTTTAGTTCACATATGTGTGACCAGCAGGAAGGGGTCATTCTTACCAGCCATGAAGGTACAGGCCCTTTAGAGGGCAATCCTGCAAGCTGTCTTGCCTGAAATTTTCATTAGACATATCAATACACCATCTCTATATTCTTTATTAAAATGATTCTTAATGATTTAATTTTTACAAAAATGGTTTCCTGATTAGCAATGAAAAGTTATCAAACTATATGATTTTGGAATCATTTCTAAAACTCTGAAAACATTCCTCAGCAAGTGGTTTTCATGTTGTTGAAAGGTAAACTTATAGTGCTGTAAAAGGAGTAAGTGCCAAAAAGACATGATACTTATTATTTGACCTTTTTCTACTAATGAACATTACCTCAGTGATATGGACATTATTACTGAACCAGATAATATTTAAAAATATCAGTTGGGGTTTAAAAGATACACCTGCATAAAAAGCATTCAACTATACATTATTTCACGTTGTGACCTTCACTATGAGGCAATGTATATAAATGTAAATACACAAGATACTGTCAAATCAAGGCATTTAAGAAAAAGTCCATTAAAATTTTTCCTTGATATGACCTTGATCTTTGTTATGTATATTTGTGTATTATTTGTTGGTTTACATGATGATTATATGTTATGTACATCTATATTTTATACCTGATTTTGTCCAAAATCAAAGTTCATTTAGTACCTGACCAGTGACAAATATTTTCTAAACAACATAATACATAGCTAATATTTCTCAAAGAGTATAGGTCAAATATTCAGATTATTATATTTTGAGATAAACATGTTTATTAGAATCTAGTCATGGACACAGTTTTTCACTTCGAAACTTCAAAAACGGTTGACAACTTTAAATGGTTTATGAAAAAAATTGACCTGCATCAAAACTAATTGTGTCATAGATTTTTTATATGACGTTATTTAATTGAAATATTACTCATTCCAGCCTTAACCACATATAGACTTGTGATAGAACTCTCTGGACTATTTGGGATATAATTTATAATACTGCAATTCTTTTTAAATTTTTTCTTTTTTAATTTTCAAGGGGAAATAAATTATTTCTGGAATTTTACAAAACTAGCTGGTTTTAACTCTTTTCTGTTACTTAGTTTAAGACCATTAGTAACACCATATTGTGGTGGGGAGGGACTATGGTATGTGACACATCACTTTTACATAATTTATAAATGGTTAGAGTTTAAAATATCTTCAGTGGTTTCAAATTATAGCCCATATAATAATACAAGTCACAGAATTACATTATGCCTGCAGTAACCTAGATCTTGAGGTATGGCCATGGTACACACCATAATGTCAAGGGGCAAAGCTTCATTAAAATATCTTCAGTTGTTCAAAATTCCTGACAAGAATAGATGTCAAAGAATTACATTTTATGCTTGAAAAATTTGTAGAATTACAGTAACCTAAATGCACGAGAAACAGAATTTGAAACTACACTATTATATTGCAATATTAACCTGTTCTTTTGAGACTGGTCTCTGTTGTGCTTGGTAGGTACTAAACTCCACACTTAGACGGTGAACAGCACTCTTAAGGGATTCATTCTCCTCCTGAAGGTCACTTATCTTTTTTTTATGCAGCAGACTTGCAGCACTGTCACTGTCTGCAATAAGAATAAACTTTTGTTTCATGTGAAGACCCACATCAGTAACAATTTTCAGTGTAATTTAGTGCCTCATTTAAGAATCTTGGTTTGATGTAAAGACCAATTCTTCCTAGTAAAATATGAGTAAAGATGATGAGTATGAGTAGATGAGTAAAGACCCAGATGCTGATGTTGGGCCATAGTGGGAGTGCCCTTTATTGGTATATGAATAGCCAAATTGCAGAATGTCCTGGTTGCCTTGTGAATAGGGACATAAAGTTATGTGCTGTGTTTTTTCCATCATGAACCATGGGGCATGAATAAATTAATTTAGGGCACTTAGGTCAATGGCCAGATGCCCATTTGCCTCTGGGAACAAGAAAAGTCTGGAGTGTTAAGTCTGCTTTTGTATGTGAGAGCTGAGGCTTTTGCTGGGTGGAGATGTGATAGAACTGTTTCCAGAGGATCATCCTATGACTGGCCCTTGCTGACTTCCCATACTATTGATGCTGTGTTTATGGGGAGGGAAGTAAATTGGTCTCTGAGGTGGCTTATTAGCAGACATTTTCAATCTGGTCATTAAACAGATAGTGAGAGGATAAAGGTTGTGCTCTTAGCTTGGTGTTTTGGTGGTCCTTCAAGAAAATGCAGGCAGAGATCACTGCCAATTTTAAATTTGTAGCTGTAGTTACAGCATGGAGCAAAGTGTATTAGGTGGCTATATTCAGTACTCGGGCCATTCTTATGACCAACTTCCATGCATGCCATGAGGTATTTGGAAGGGCAGAAGATTTGTTTCATCTGTTTTAAGATAGCCATAGAAACAAAAGTCCAACATCAAAGTCATGGCAATAATATTGAGTAAAGAGTCTCTTCTTGTGGCAGATTGTAGAGAAATTGTGAAGTGACCTCTGTTGATGTGGGAGGAACTATTCATGGCATTGTACCAAATGACTATTCTGAAGTGGAATGAGGGTTAGACTGGTTCCTGCACATGACTGCAAAAGTTGGGCCTGTTGTACTGGAAGATGGGCTGTTAATGATTTAGCCCATAATACTGATGTTTTGGTATTTTGTGATCCCTTGTATATGGTCCAGACCAGGCACAATGGAAATAGACTATTATGTGTGTGAAGAATATCATTAGGTTCATCAGTTTGGAATTGGTTATAGGATGTTTCCTTTATGTAACCTCTCTATATGTCTGTTAAATGAGAATGAACTTTGCTGTTTAGTGACTCTCTCTCACTGTTTTGCAATTAGAATCTAGTTAAACCCCAAGGAGGCAACATAGAGAGAGTTGACATTAATGCTGAGTCCTGTGGTGGTGACTTGTTCACCAGAGCTGTTTCTTAGTGTGTCAATATATACTGCCTTGTGGCTGAAGTGTAAATTGAATTATCTCCCTTGTTCTCCAGAAATTTTCATACTTAGGAAAGGTCACCAAGCAGACTAATGATGTTTTTGTCCTAAGCTGGGTGTTTATGTTCTTTGCTCATAGTTTTAATCAGTAGGACAAATAGAGTAAAACATATAAAACTGTAGCCCTCCATCTGCCTTTTCAAACACAATGTCTGTGCAGATCCAAGTCTCAAATATTTGACCCAAACATTGATCACAGACAAATAATAAGCAATTAAGCATACAAATAAAATACAATGACTACCACCTGTAAGGAAGAGAGGTATAAACCTTTGTGCCTGCACATGTAATGTTTGAATATTGTGTGGGTGCAGAGCTATACCAAACAATGGTTGACTGGAAAAAGTGATAGTAGACAATTTCAATTATGATGCTACCTGTATCAAGGATGGCATATACAGGCAGAATCACTAAAGCATGGCATTCAAAGGCTAAAGATGTTGTTGTTAAGGAAACTCACCTGTATGTACCAGAAATGATGGATATATATATATATATATATATATATATATATATATATATATATATATATATATATATATATATATATATATATATATATATATATATATAGGGAGTTTCTTAAGGCATAAAGACCTGCACACATAAATATTGAGTAAAGTAATTAAGAATAACATTAAAGACCTACAACAATTAGCTCTATTTGTAATAGATGGTTTTGGCAAAAGAGATAAATTAATGAAACCTGAATATGCTAAAAATATTAAAACCTGTGGACAATGGCAAATATCATTATATTGCATACTTATGGATGTTGAACAAGCTAGAGCTAATGATCCATTTTATCAGGATTGTGTTAGGGAAGTTGAAAATTTAAAACAAATCAGAAAAATGGAGAAAAAAAAAGAAGCAAAACAAACAACCTCCAAAACAACAAAAAGCACCATAACCATTTGAACAATCACTTAAAGATTATTCAGAATTACCAAAAACACCATCAAAACCAAGTAAAAATACACAACTGAAACCAAGTGAGGAGGAAGAAGAATGGCAAGATGCCCCTCCCTGTAAAGATGAATGGTGGAGACAATATGATGAGGAAGAGAAGGAAGAAAAATCACAAAAGGATTCAGAATCTTCTACTGGAAGTGGTTTTAGTACTTCATTAACTGTTCTTTTTGAAGAATATTATCTGGGAGTAATTGAATAATGGAAAATAATAGCCCTAACAACCGACTATACTAAAACATGATAACAACCCATTTCATAACAGGCATCACATATCGCTGGGTATTTTAAATATAACAACAACAATCACAGTCAATTTAGTATGTGATGTCACAGATGGTAGTTATCAGGTAGACCTTTCAAAGTCTAGCCAGGCCCAGCAAAGATACATATCATATGCATTCTCCCCATAAGTTCCAACCGGGTAGTTGATTGTATCAGAGCCAATAAACTCCATGTACTTGCATGTACATAATCCAGTGTTATCAAGAATACATTTTAAACTTACAGATCAGAGCATCAGAATTCTTGATTTACAAAATGAAACTCTTAAGTATAAATCTATATGTGAGATCATAAAGCGCATTATATCACAATGTGAAACAAAAAAATATCAGAATCTATGATGCATGGTACTTGTCAATAGTGGTATGATAACAGTGGGTTGTTTAGGTATTCCCATGACATTATCTTCACATCATGTGTATGTTAATATTTTTATTGCAATACAATTCAAAATACACCAAGCTAGAGTATAACTTGGATCAGAATACATTTTTTTACTGGGCAGAATATGAATAAATAAATAAAATGTCAATTTTCCCAGGGATTTTGTTTAGCCATTACCACAGTCATTGGTTCACAACTTTCATTATAGCTTTTATTTTAACTTCCATTTTCACAATGCTCCCTTAGCTGTCTTGTACGAAAGTTCATAATTGTTTTCTGTTTGTATTCATGAGATAATTCTAACTTAATTTTGTCAACAGCATTTGAGAGGCACAAACAGCTTTAACTGACTATTGCCATTGACTTTAACAGTGCCTGCTGGATAAATTTCATGAATTTGTAATCAGATGGTAATGTGTACCTGTGCTCGTTCATGTGTTGTAGTAATAATTCAAAATCACATAGAATTTTTTCAGGATTAAGATTATCAGAAACATTTATACTGTTATGTTGTAATTTTTTTATCGAATAAAAAATAACATTGACATTTTCAAAATTCATTATAGGATTAAATGATCATGGTTGGGTATTTATCGATGTGTAAATTTTAACTAATCACTCACAAAGTAAATAAAGTCTGAAGGACGGGTGAACAAAAACGTGCTACGTCTTACATGTAGAACTTTGATCTAATGTAAAATGAAATGTGACTACTGTCTCATTTATGTTTATTCATAAACTTCATATTTTACATCTTAGGCTATGTCTACCCTTAGTGTCAGTACATTTCTTTTTATATAAATAAATAACATTCTTGTTAGTTTTAGTCAATCCAATATCCTACATCTGATGACAGTTACCTCACATAATTACAAAATGATAGGGATAGAACAAGTGTGCTACATGAAATTTCCAAGCAAACCTTAAATCATTGTTGATTTTATCAATGAACAAGATGATGTTATCCGTTATCAAAATAAAGGTAATAATTAAATAAATTTTATACAGGAATAACATTTTATATAATTTTTAATAGCTTTAGTACTTAACAATACCATTTTAGATATTGATTATATTTGCAGTTCTTAAATGTAGAGTTGCTTGTAAAACCATCATTGTTTTGTTTTATTGCATAATTGAGCATTGGAGTTTGTATGGACTGTTCGATTAGAGTGTTCAAACTTCAGGATAAAGAGTTTATGAATGATTGGTGACTTTGATCTGAAGCGAAAGGTGGGTTGGTATTAGGGTCTGATACAGAAAGAGCTTGACCACCATTAGCAATATTTTCCTAAACTGAACTAATTAGTTGTTTTTGTTCAGTGCTAGGTCTTTGTAAGTTTTTAGACACTCCTCATGTTTGTGGTCTATCATAAACAAAATATTTCTAGTTTCAAACCCAGCATCACTCATAGCTTGAATTGTTGTTGTATGGAGTGAGTTACCAGCATAGGGTTGCAGTCTTACATTATTGCATATGTATGGAATAAATGTAATGAATTGCTTTGATTTGACCAGTTCACATATTTACCATTTGTCAGCCAATTCAGGAGATCTTAGTGCTTATTTACTGCACTGCATAAATAAGGCCTTTGCTGCTTTGACACATTTCTGAAAGAAATTGTTTACATATTTCACTGGGCAAGTGTTTGTGCCAGTTGCATGCATTCATTTGTCTGATGTTTCATTAAGGTTTTCTTCAACACCACCTTGGTTGTTTTTTGAAAAGTTTCATGGTTTAGAGTAATGTACTCCATACCATATTCATCATTTTAAAATTTTAAGGAATTTGGGGTCAGTTGATGGTGAACTTCTATACCTCTGGTCACAAAATGAATAGCCAACAGATACCATATTTTGAATTGAATGGCAACAGGGTCAAATTTTTGAAGATAGCCATTGACGTTTCCTCATTTTTTCAGTCAAATTACTTGGTAGTAATGGGTTGACCTTGAAAGACCTAATTTTACATTAAATTTCAGTTTTGCAATTAACATTGAATTATCATTTTTGAATTATTTGTCTTTGACAATGTCAGTATTTTGGATATTTTCCTTCAAGTATCTGTTTATGGCTGCATGAACATTTTTCAAGAAATTCTTGCGATATTCTTGTGCCTGTTCAGCTTTCATTTTTGTGATCCATGACAATAACAATTTAGATTGGGTCTCAGCATAAAACCGTCTTAAGTGACCTCTCAGCTTGTCTGGTCTGTGTTTAAGTCAAGTTAGTATCCAATAATTTCAATACACCAAGCTGTAAGCAAATAGAAAAATATTCATAGCAATACACTTCTTACACTTGGCAAGATAATTTTGAAATACACATAAAGACAACATGTCCTGTAATTTATACATATATTGTATACTTATGGTTGGGATTTATATATGGTAATATGGTGACATTAGTAAATATATCCTTCATTATTTAAAGTTTTTCCAATTTATTCAGAATGTTTATTTCTTGAGAAGAATAATTGCAATGCAGAATGTTATGTAATTTCTTTTTCATTGAAATTAATGACTGCACATCCAAAATAATTTAACTTAGCAAAACAATCACTTTTTTGGATTATTATATATATTTTTCAATGGTGTTAAGTCACATTTTGTAGATATCATGATAACATTTTCAATAAATTATATACTATGTTAATATATATGTTCAGGATCTACCCAATAAAGATATTTCATGTGAAAAATCTGATTGTCTTTTTCTTATATTTTCACCATTTAAAATTTTTATTGTATTTGAATAATGGTCTCATAAATATTTTTTAAATTTCTTTTTGCAAGTGGTCATATTCATACTATGCCATGAACACCCACACACGTTATGAAAAAAAGCAAAAAAAAGATTAAAACAATTAAAAAATGTACCATTGAAAATGCCAGTGCCCCATTTAGTAGCCTCGGGATATTGATTTATTTCAGTACATTTGAAGTCCTCCTCTGATAATTTCTGGAATTTTAGTTTATATCCTTCTGGGGCCACAAAATTAATGGTCCCAGTTCCCAAGCTATTTTTGTTCTCGTTGTGTATGGCTAGGGTGATGGTCATGGGGTGCGCATTGAGGGAATTTGTCAATCTGTTGTTTTGTTTCATTTTCAGCGCTTTTAACATCCATCGCAATATCATCAAATACAAGTTCAGCTGCTCCAATCGCTGCTATTATTTATTTTAACTCCATTTGATCTAATTGTTCAACAAAATCAGCAGAATATTGCAGTGAAAAGAAATCACCGTAATCGGCCATTTTGCTCGACTATGAAGCAGACCAACCCTAAATTGTATAGTAAACTATGCATTTCAATCAAAGATAATTGGAAAAAGTATAAAAAGGGTATTATTTATATTTATTTGCTTAATAAAATATTTAAAAGATGAAACAATCGTTTCACAATGATGTGTCTGCAATGTTTATTTATATTGTAAACCAAAAGTAGTCCCAGAATTTATCGATGTGTAAAAAATTCCTGATGAGTCACATGTGACCGTTTACATCCAATCATATTGTAGAAAATCTGTGACCTTCATAAAAATTGGAATTATTATATAATAAATATTTGTTTAATACAAAAATAAACAAAATAATTACTGACGGATCACAATCAATCTACCATTGCACGAGATTTATCAGATAAACCTAATTGAATCTCATTTAGACATTTTTTTCCAGGAGAATTCCTAAATATCCATAACCGAAACTTTAGAAACTCATAGTGCTAACCAGATTCTGTTTGCCCCCAGGAGAATTCCTAAATATCTGTAATTGAAACTTTAGAAACTTAGAGGGCTGAAGGTCTTTGTGACCAGGAACCTAATGAGCTTTATTTTTAGTCTAACAATGTGTCTTTTGAAATAGCGCTTGTGTTGGATACCCCTTTACTGAAGTCACAAGGTCACAATCTCACATGATCCCTCTGCCTTTTTTTGATGATATGATATGATCTGATGATGCTATGATAATGATAAAAGGCCTTTTCTTCGCATCAGTACACCAACTTCCAATGATCAACCAATGGAGGATTCAAAACTGAATCCACATGTTGATGTAGTGGGTTGGTGTACTGAAACGAAGATGGAATGGCCAAGGCCCCCAATAAATTACAAATGCTGGCATAATATTGCCTTTGCAGACAATTTGTCTTTCACAAATTTTGAACCATTGACCTTGAGCACCAGAGTTTCAACACATTAGTAATTGGTCATCAGCTTCATTATGTGTATATGATAAAATATTTATTATAAATAATAAAATAACAAAAGTTGATTTCTTAACAGAAACATAGTAGTTGATTTCTTCACTGAAACCACAATTACTGTGTAAAAAGTGATTTTATTTTTCCAGTTTCCAAGCACATTATAGAAATGCATGATTTTGTGATTTTTATATAACACCAAAAATAAAGTCTATATGCACTAGCTTAAGACCAGACATTGCTAGAAGATAATTGATCAATTATTCATAACAGACTTATAATGTCTAAAAATAACTTCACTGCAGCCAGCAAAGCCAGTCAGAGACCCATTCACTTTGAAATGGCAGATAATAAATATGCTGTATACACTGATTGCCTGTGCATTGATATTGTGAATGCACAATAGGAAAGCTGTACATACATGTTGGGATTTTATATAAACATAAGAGTATACAGCATCAATATTTAGAAAATAATGAAATTATTGTCAATTTTCATTAACTGGAGGGCAAAAAATTCCAGTTTCTTTAAATGATTTTCAAGAAAATTGACAAAAAATGATAATTTCTTCTCAAAAATGATAAATTTTAAGCAAAAAAAATTGACGGTCATTAGAAAATGTGAATAATTTGGTCAATTTTCCATGTTTTTTGTTTTTCTTGAAAATCATTTGAAATCTATGGGGTTTTCACCTTCAACAAAATTAAGAAAATCAAAAAAAAACATTAAAAAAATGATTAAATGACCTATAAAACAAGTTAAATGACATAAAAAGCGAGATAATCAAATAAAAAACAAGCAAATTTTCTCAAATCTATAATATTTTCTGAATAATTTGCCGACTGCAAAAGATTTTATTTTCTAAACGAAAACAGTACCATGTAAAAATGCTTAATATTGGTGTGTATATACTTTTATTGCTTATGTGCATTCCTAACATAAGTATGACAACTACAAACAGTAAATTAAATAAAGTCGGAAATTATTTTATTTTTCGGAATTTGACATTTTTCATTTTCCAATGACCAATTGTATAAATACTACAAGTTTCATAATTTATGTTATGATGAGACATTCAAAGCTTAGTCTAGTGTAGGGCAAAATGATGTCTGGTAATAATTTTATGAAACTGTTTCTAAACTTGTGTTTTTATAGGATAATACATGCAATGCTTTTATTTATGTATCATGAATTATCTAACCTTATCTTGGTATAGGGTAAGATGTACTATGATTATTCTTGTATAAAATTTAACTTTCTAACCTTTTTCTGGTATAAAGTAAGACACCCTAGCCTTCTATCTGTATAAGATTAGACTTTCTAACCTTATTCTGGTATAAGGTAAGACACCCTAGCCTTCTATCTGTATAAGATTAGACTTTCTAACCTTATTCTGGTATAAGATAAGATACACTAGTCTTCTATCTGTATAAGATTAGACTTTCAAACCTTATTCTGGTATAAGGTAAGACACCCTAGCCTTCTATCTGTATTAGATTAGACTTTCTAACCTTATTCTGGTATAAGGTAAGTCACCCTAGCCTTCTCTCTGTATAAGATGACTCTTTCTAACCTTATTCTGGTATAAGGTAAGACACCCTAGCCTTCTATCTGTATAAGATGACACTTTCAAACCTTATTCTGGTATAAGGTAAGACAACCTAGCCTTCTATCTGTATAAGATGACACTTTCTAACCTTATTCTGGTATAAGGTAAGACACCCTATCCTTCTATCTGTATAAGATTAGACTTTCAAACCTTATTCTGGTATAAGGTAAGACAACCTAGCCTTCTATCTGTATAAGATTAGACTTTCTAACCTTATTCTGGTATAGAATAAGGCACCATGTTATTATTCTTATATAACATTATAGTATCTGATCTTATTCTGGCATAAGGTAAGACACTCAATGCTTATTATGGTATACAGTTAGAGAACCTAGTATTATGCTTGTATAAAATTTTAAGATATAACCTTATTCTGGTATAGGGTAAGACACTATATGCTTATTCTTGTATAAGATTAGACTTTCTATCCTTATTCTGGTATAAGGTAAGACACCCTAGTTTTCTATCTGTATAAGATTAGACTTTCTAACCTTATTCTGGTATAAGGTAAGACACCCTAGCCTTCTATCTGTATAAGATGACACTTTCTAACCGTATTCTGGTATAAGGTAAGATACCCTAGTCTTCTATCTGTATAAGATGACACTTTCTAACCTTATTCTGGTATAAGGTAAGATACCCTAGTCTTCTATCTGTATAAGATGACACTGTCTAACCTTATTCTGGTATAAGGTAAGACACCCTAGCCTTCTATCTGTATAAGATTAGACTTTCTAACCTTATTCTGGTATAAGGTAAGATACCCTAGTCTTCTATCTGTATAAGATGACACTGTCTAACGTTATTCTGGTATAAGGTAAGACACCCTAGCCTTCTATCTGTATAAGATTAGACTTTCTAACCTTATTCTGGTATAAGGTAAGATACCCTAGTCTTCTATCTGTATAAGATGACACTGTCTAACCTTATTCTGGTATAAGGTAAGACACCCTAACCTTCTATCTGTATAAGATGACACTTTCTAACCTTATTCTGGTATAAGGTAAGACACCCTAGTCTTCTATCTGTATAAAATGACACTTTCTAACCTTATTCTGGTATAAGGTAAGACACCCTAGTTTTCTATCTGTTTAAGATTAGACTTTCTAACCTTATTCTAGTATAAGGTAAGACACCCTTGCCTTCTATCTGTATAAGATGACACTTTCTAACCTTATTCTGGTACAAGGTAAGATACCCTAGTCTTCTATCTGTATAAGATTAGACTTTCTAACCTTATTCTGGTATAAGGTAAGATACCCATGTCTTCTATCTGTATAAGATGACACTTTCTAACCTTATTCTGGTATAAGGTAAGACACCCTAGTCTTCTATCTGTATAAAATGACACTTTCTAACCTTATTCTGGTATAAGGTAAGACACCCTAGTTTTCTATCTGTTTAAGATTAGACTTTGTAACCTTATTCTAGTATAAGGTAAGACACCCTTGCCTTCTATCTGTATAAGATGACACTTTCTAACCTTATTCTGGTACAAGGTAAGATACCCTAGTCTTCTATCTGTATAAGATTAGACTTTCTAACCTTATTCTGGTATAAGGTAAGATACCCATGTCTTCTATCTGTATAAGATGACACTTTCTAACCTTATTCTGGTATAAGGTAAGAAATCCTAGTCCTGCATTTGTATGAGACATTCTAACCTTATTCTAATATAAGAGAAGATATCCAAGTCTTATATCCATATAAAATGACACTTTATAACCTAATTCTGATACAAAGTAAGGTATTTTAATGAGACTTTCTATCCTTATTATGGTATAGTGTAAGACACAGTATGCTTATTCTTGTATAAGATGAAATTTTCTAATCTTTATTTTGGTATAGGATTAGTTGTTGTTGGGCTTAACGCCATTTTTCAGCACACGATAGGCTATTCATGGCGGCCAGTATTAATGGTGGAGGAAGAAACCGGGAAATCACCGGAAAGAACCACCGACCCACGAGAAGCTACTGGCAAGCTTTCTCACATATCCACATTCGACGAATCCTAGATTCGAACCCACGCAGACAGAGGTGAGATGGCAGTGATCCGTAACAGACAGCGCTTTAGACCACTCGGCCACGCGGGGCCTCTGGTATAGGATTAGTACCTTAATATTGTATTTCTATAAAGATTATATTTTATGAGTAGACTTATTACCCCAATTCTGGTACTGGATAAGACGATCAAGTTTTATACTTGCATAAGATGAGACTTTAAAGAGATATTCAGGTATAGGCTTGTAAGTACAGTAATAGGCTTGTAGTAAAATCATTTTATTTTATGAGGTAATTTACTACAGTATATATCAATCAACTATATATATATATATATATATATATATATATTCAAAGAATTTTTATCTTCAAGTACTGTTTCAGTGATTACAATAATAATTCAGTTTGGGAACATACACTTATTGTGTTATTATTTTAATTAGTATTATATGGGGTTTATATTGTTTTCCTTTTTTCAATTACACCTTACCATTCCAATGAAATTAATTTCCAAGTTTTATATTTTATATATGTCTGTTAGTACTAAACACTGCTTTTTATTTTTATTTTTCATAGACAATAAGAAAAAAAAAAGAAACCAATCAAATTTACTTCAAATATTTTTATTTTTCCTCTAGTGGCTGCACTTCCAACTCTCTCTTCTCTCTCTCTCTCCTGATCACCTAAGAGACAACAAAGCCTTCTGCTTCCTTTTAATTCTTTTCCAACTTTTCTCTTTAGTATTTGATTTAAATTATTATTTTGCACAATTACACCATTTTTAAAAATTGTCATTTCAACAGTTGCTTCTGGCATGGAATTCTCCAACAGTGCTTCTTTACAAAAATCCAGTAATCTTTGTGAAGTATACTTTGTCAACATATGTAAATCTGAAAACAAAGAAAACAAATTCCATCATTTTAATTAAAAATTGACTAAATCCAGTATATGTAATGTCAACAAAACATAACTTTTATATTTTTTAAACATATTTATTTGTTGTTTTTTATTTAAGAATTTAATTTTTTTTCTTACTTTATCCTGTTATAAACTCTCAATTGCCTATGCACAGATCAAAGAATACCAGATAAATTCAGAAAGAATAAACTAAACTGTCATAAATTATATTATTTATAGTTTTATTACATTATTATTTTGTTTGTTTAAAATATAAATACTGTGTTTTTGAGCCTTTTTTAACCTATGAATTAAAGTGAAGTGCATTATCTACATAGCTCTTTATACAACAGGGGATTATACATCTGCACAGTAATAGCTACATAAACATAATAACATAGCATAAAACAAAAATCTATCAGCAGTACTGATTTAAAACTAGTTACATTCCAAGGCTGGGTCTTAATGTTTTATCTACATTGGCTTATGTAACCATTCAACCTTCAAATCAAAGTACTGTATGTATTACTATAAATAACTCTGGAATTTGATGCTATCATGAGTTCACTGTGACTTGGCTGAATCATTATTATCCAGACAGGTTATAAAAAAAAAATTAGTTTCTTTAAATCTCTTATTGTATTCATTATCAGTTTTAGGCTTAATAATGGAGCAACTTTACAAATGAAATTGATACTATTTGTAATGAAATTAACACCATCCTTAAAAAAAAATAGTTTGGGGTCCAATAGTAAAACAGTTCAATGCTTTCACCATGAAGAGTAACAGTATTTTTAACAGCCCCACATTTAAACTATCAAGAATGGCTTCTTACAAAGTAGGATTGTGAATCCAAATATTAACATGTTAGTCTTTGAACCAACCTTCTACCAATCCTTATATCATTTTAATTTTTTTTAAAATTATTTTTAATGAACCTTGTTGAAAGTATTGTACAATATAGTTCTGATGTTCATCTTATTATTTCAGTATTTTGCTATTGAGTTATAATTGAGTTATAATTAATGAACCATATATTCATAAATTTATCCACTTCCTTGAAAAAGTACTGTCATAAAAGAATTTGATTTCTCTTGAGTTGAATTATATTTTAAATGTGTTTAATGAGTATAGAATGTATTCATTTATTATGCATTCCCCCTACATTTCTTACTTTCATCTCCATATCTGTAAGCATTCATACAATTTTAGACACACTTCTGTCATCGTTCTTTGCTTGGTATACATTGTCCTGAAAAATAAATTCTTTGCAATAATGACATCAATAATAAAACACCTTGGAACATAAGTATTTAAATGCAATACATAATACAACTACGCTAAGAAATAAAAATATAACTGATTACCTTCACATAATGGAAATTTTATTTGCACTAGTTTTATTAACACATATTTTCTTTGATATCTTTACAATTTACTTAATCTACATATTTATGATGTAGTACCTTTGTAAGTAATAAAATGACCAGCCTGATTGCTATTATTTGAAGATAAGATTTAAATTTAATGACACATTGCATTACAATATTCTAGTAAAAAATAAATATCCATATAAGAATAAAATTATGCAGATTAATAATATAACACTTTTCCAAAAGTGGACACACAGAAATATATTTTTGTAAGATTTTAATCATCAAATGATTTATTATTTTTTTCAGTATGGAACATCTCTGTTAATGTTATAATTGTTCCATCAATAATGTAGCATGCCATGTAAAACCTTTTGTCGTAATAAAATTTTATTCAGTATAACATACTTTTGCTAATGACTAGCAGTACCATCCATGATGGATAGATCCATCAAGTGGCATGATTATTAAAAGTGTCAGATAAACCTAGCTAATTAAAATAATATCATAACTATAATTTCAGTAATATATATATATATATATATATATATATATATATATATATATATATATATATATATATATATATATATATATATATATAATATATCACTTTTCATGCTTATCAGAAATTTTCAGTATTATAGACCGACATGCCAGAAAACCATTTCCAGTTCCTGGACAAGTCCATTTTCAGCAAAGGGTTGTATGCGCGACTAAAGATGTACATACATATGTCGTCTGCTTCCGATATTTTTAAGTTTCGAATCAAGCAAAGGAAAAAAATGACCAAAACAAAAATGCCTTTCACGTGAATTCAACAAGTGGTTTCATTAATATATTCATGTGTGCAAATGAATATAATTCCAAACTCAAAGTTATGGAAATTTACGGAATTATGCGTCAATTACAGAATAGGATGAATTACCTCTCATTATGTTGTCAGATAAAAAAAAAATAAAACCCTACCCCATAGTGTACGGAATATGGCGCCGTGTTAGTATGGAAAGTCCGTTAAGCACGAAAGGTGCAAGGTGATGCTAGTAATAGTGTCATTCTGGTGACAGGTTAGAAATTATAAATCAAGGACTCATTTGACTTAGTTCTGTGCACATTTTATCACATTAAACTTTTTAGTTATTGAAATTGGTGGGGGGATACAAACAAACAGAGATGTAGCATCGGACTAATAGATATTCGAATACTGTAATATGTAAGTGCCTGACTGAAAATAAAATTATTTTATACTTTTTCGTGTTAAATATGAGGAACAAGTTTACAAATACAACCAAATCACCACACTTTAATAAACACTGATTTTTTTATAACAACGCGCGCGTAAACAAAACTTAACTTGAAAAAAAAAAAGAGAATGGAATGTTACGTAGGCTTAGAAAAACAATGAAATATTGATACCAGCAACAAAGTTTTTCATAAGGTAAATACAAATCAATGGAAAGGGAGGTTTCAATTATTAAAAACTAAGCAAAGAAAGAATTCGAATATGGTCTGGGTGATTATAGGTCGTCTTTGGATGATGCTGTCATTGCTGCCTAAGTACATGTGTCGGTTAGTGTGTAATTTAGAACAGTAGTGTGTGCATCAAGATTGGGGAATATATATTCTGCTCATTTACAATTATTTTATTGTTGCAGCAATTGCTTAAGTAATTTTTTTCCCCCAATTAGTTACAATATTCTACTTGGTGACACTCTGACTTTTGAGAATGTGGAAGGGTTATGTTGTCTTGACGGAATGATTCTACATTCTTATGTCGAACATTGTCAGCATAATGTGTCTAATCGGTCTTTTGAATTATCTCGTTATACATTCTGAATGAAGCAATGAAGCAGGTGTGCTTCATGAACATTATGAGTACATGTATGGGACGGAACAATGTTATTCTGAGTGACTAAACGTGCATCATTTATGTGAAACAGAACATGCTCATGATCCGGCTGATTTATACATTGTTTCAAAGGTTAGTGTGACGAGACTCTCTCTCTCTCTTGGCTTTTTTTTTCCTGTTTGTTTTTTATTATTTAAAATTGTTTATGAAAGCTATATCTAGCCTAAATACTTGCCCACAGAAAAAAGTTCACTATCATAGACATTCCATAGGTGCAGATGGGCATTTTCTATTCCATGTCATATATATGTATGTAGATACTTTTTTGACATCAAAATCTATATTTTGAACCTGTAAAAATTTTCTTAAAAATTAATTTAACTTAAATTGTTAGTACTGATATTTTAAATTTAAAAAATCGATTATCAATTAATTTAAAATCAAAATTGTAAATATCTATCAAAAATATTAAATTATTAAAACAAGTAATGAAAAATTAAATGTTGCTTTTAAGGAATACAATAACAATCTATTATTACTATGTACCTAAAAATATCCCAAACTATAATAACCAGGAACTTACCTCGTTGGGATCAACCAAAACTGGCAAAATTGTTTTCACGGGGGCTGTGTATGCTCTAATTTTCTGTTTGATATCAATCTGCGAACAATTATTAAGAAGAAATATAAAATATAAATGCGCAGTAAAATTATGAACAAAAAATAATTATACAGATCAATCATTCACCTATTTTATGTTGGTTTTGTCATGTGGTTAAAAAAGTTTACAAATTATATAAAAAGTAATATAGTTGATTCACCAGTATAACTATTTTTAATATTTGAAGATATTCTGCATATTGAAATTTTCTTTCCATTAGCAATAGTTCAAAAATTTTACTCAAAGAACAACTTAAAATGTTACACAATGTAGAAAATATAATTTTATATAAAATCCTTAAGTCTAAAAAGGTCGTTTCAGTTTTAGAAATAAAGTTTATGTAAAGTACTCTCATTAATATAAATATTTTGCTTATCTCAAGTTAATAAGTTTCATTTATGATATTCACTTCTTAAATATCAATTTTCTTTCAACAATTTATTTTTGGTATCAATGTGTTTGCATTGTTATAATTTATTGTATAATTCCAATTTAAAAAAAAAAATATTTGAAAATTTGTTTAGTTATATAATAGTATTAGATTATGTGCAACCTTATTATATTGTAGTTAAAATAACTGGAATCTTTGATATTAGTTACTGTACTGTATACATATACTGGTACTTTAAAAAAAAAGAAATTCTAAATAAATATATAAATTCTGACATAATCAACTTACCAATATTGATTTAGAATTGCATGCGTATGATGTATCATCTTAAATAATATTGGTGATGCAGCCCACCTTCCATTAATCTAAAGAAATATTTGATCCTGAAACATCTCGAAACATTTGATCTTGAAACATCAACACATTGTTGTTGATTTCTTCCAGGTAAAAGGCAGATGATATTTGCAGAAAGGCGCGAACTTGGCATCATGTGCACAAACTCACTCGACCTTGTTACGTCATTTTTTGGGCAATAGGCCAGGAAGACAAGGTGAATTTACTTTAGCTTAATCGGAGCAGTACGGTCACATTCCCCGAAATGTGTTGTTTCTCAACAGATAGTGACAAGAAGCTCCAATAGTTGTTAAACTCAAACTTAGGGAAAGTAGGTCATTTTTCGACAATGCAATTGGTTAACTGTTACTGGCAGACAACATGGCAAACGCCCAGAAGATAAATTTGTTTCAAGTGCCTAAGCTTAAGGTAGAAAAAAATAATGACCACTAATACCAAAGAACAAAACGATTGAGAGGTAAGTTTATTACTTAACCTAACATGTATACTGCAGTACAGATTTATTATTAATTATTTTATAATTATAATCTTTGCACAAAGTTTGCAGCCGCCAAATTTAAAAATCACAAATATGACACTTGTTATTGTTATTTATATTGGAAAATTTAATTTAGAAAATATATACATCCCTTTTTAAAAAAACAAAAAAAACCATCTTCTTTTTGGTATTGACAGTTTATTGATATATTGAAAACAAAAAATTCTTCCATTTTCTTGATAATGAAAATTTTCATCATTCAAACTTGGTTAATTTGTTGTTTGAAAATTTGACTTGTAAGGAATTATTTACGTTTATGAACACGTTATAGACATAAGCTTAAATCATAGTATAATCCATCAGACCATCAATTCACATTTGGTTTATGCAACATAAGTTTCACATGGATGAATATAATATTTTAAATGACCAAGATATAAACTGAGGTTTGAAAATAATTGTAGTAGTCTTGTCATTAAAGTTTTATAATAAAATGGAAAAAAAGTATTTATATTTATTTACCATGTTAAAAAGTCTTGTAAATTTGTCAGTGCTTCACAGCATGAACATGATGACAGTGAGTTTGAAAACAATTTAACACCATGACATATGTAATATTTTGCAATATAACAACATTTAAGACAACAAAACAAAAATACATATGTCTTCTATCAGCTGACCATTTTTGCTTATAAACTGCTGACTAGTGGTTTGTCCCCCCCCCATTATTAAATATAACTGCCAATGGTGCTAATGTCATATTGGTAAAGAAAATAATAGATGGTTTCAATAGTAAAACTATGAAGTTTTTTTTAATTTAATATTTTTCCTTTTTTTAAGATTCGGTGAAAATAAAATGAATGGGAAATTCATGCATGTTATTTTGACAATGCTGCTGATTTGGAATAATGGTGTGCCAATTTTGATGTTGAAAACACAATATTATATAATATCATCAATTCCAGTTGTATTTATGCATAAATTATTTTACTTGCAGAAAAAATACAAAACAGATGAAGAGTTGACAACCAGTGTATTTGATTTTGTAGATGCAGATGAATCTATTCCTCCTGTAAGTATTATAATGATTTCTACTAATACATGTTACTTGGGATAAAAGATATAATGAGCTGGACATTAGTTCATTATTTATTATACCATTACAATAAAAGTTACAATGAGGACTTACTTAGCTGTGGATCAATCATTATTGGTTATGGCAGTAGTTGGAAAGATTTCTTAAAATTAATTAGTAGTTTAGTTCATATTAAAGACAAAATATTGATAATGAAAACTATTGTGTCTTTAATCAATGTAATCGGTACTTTTAACTGTGGGCTAAAATTTTTTGTTTGGATATGTAATTAAAGTTAGACTGTAATTTTGACAGGCACAAAACTATGATGATTCAACAACACAATCTAATTATTTAAGCACAAAGAGATTAATACAAATATAATATTGTTATTAGGCAATTGATGTTTAATTTAATAAAATGGATCTATTATTGAAAGTCTATGTAAGCGTTTTTGAATATAAATGAAACAAAGATTGTCTTTTGTTTTATTAATGTTATTAAAATATGTGATGCATAAATAAATCATAAATTATCTCGAAAAATAAACAAAACTTGTTCAAAAAACAAATTTGCAGATATAAGTATATTAGTATATCAGATAGTGTAATTTGCCATTTACTTACAAAACTTTTTCTTGTGTGATTTTATATAATTTTAGGTTTTCATTGGGAAACAAAACAAGGGCAAATTGTGTATGCAGCTGATTCAGTTGAATGATGTGGTGCTTTTGGACCTACCAAAAAGGGCTGGTGAATGGCCTTAGTTAGGACAGGTCGTTGAGCTGTTTGAAAGTATAAAAATAATAAAGTGGAAGAAAGGATCTATGAGTGGTAGCTGGTCACCTTGTACAGTCAGAGCTCATAGGGAGAGGGGAAGAAGAATAGTATGGACATAATATGTGTCACCATCCCAGATATGGTGTAGAGATAATACTCTTCATTATAGTGCCTGAAAATGGGTGCATACATGTTATTATTTCTCAAAAGCTGAGAGGTTCCTTTTGTTACTTAAATGAATTAAGTCTCTGTGGTAGAGACTTACATTGACATCATGGAACAACCATTTCAAAGATGAATACATAAATTACACAATACAACGTTCCATTCTATGGCAGTTTCATGGCCATTTGCAGGTAGTATGGAAAGGATTTTAATATTATTCAATGAGGTAAATTTTATGTGGAACAACACTTGAAATCAAATAAACATTAAATAACCTTAGAGGTAGAGACTAACTTGTTCCTTTGTTCAAACAGATGCATCATGGTTACATAATTGCAGAAAATATGCATGTGTAATTGAAAAATTATCTAATTAACTGATTAGATGAAGATATTGCAACAGACAGTAGTAGTGATTATGATGACAAAAAATTTAATTCTGCCTGTGTGAAAGACTTTGACAATGAAACGGGCAAAGTCAAGTTGTTCTTGTTTCATTACCGGAATTAACAGTATTATTACACTCGAGACAACATTTTTGATTTGCTTGATAATGCTTTGAATAAAGATGATATAAGTTGGCAGAACTGTATGTAGTTTTCAGCTTATACAGGAATTCATAAAAGAGCTGTATTCTATATATTTTAAATTGTTGTCTCTGTCCTTGAAGCTCCAGGATACAGGAAATGTTGCCAATAAATGAGGAGTATTCCTTAAGTTGGCATTATACCTGACAATATACTTCATAAGGACAGGGTTGATGGGCAATGGCACCATACTTACTAGCTAAAAGACCCAATAATAGAAAGATATAAATTCTCTTTTTTTTGTCATGTTATGAAAGGAATATTGGTTGTTCTTTACCATTCTAATGCTAATTGTGAGAAATTGATCATTGTTGTTAACTAAATAAAAGTGCATTCAGATCCATGCTCATTAACCCAGTATTTAGTGCTCTGCTAGTGTGCAAAACATTCATAGTTACTGGTGGTAGAAATTGTTTTGAAATGAACACGTAAGTGTTACTTTGTAAAGCTAAAATTGCAGCATATTATAACTTGAAGAAATAATTTATGTAAAAAGACCAGAGTCCTAATTAAATCATTGTGTACATATATGCTCATTGAATGCTTTTCATGTCATATTTGGTTTACTATTTATCTGCTTGGATTACTTCTTTGTGCACTTGGATTACACTTTTTCCTCGCCAGGGGTTGGCTTGTACAGATAAGTGACTTGTCATTTGAGAAAGAATGAGTGTGCTTGTGTGTGTGTGTGTGTGTGTGTGTGTGTGTGTGTGTGTGTGTGTGTGTAGAATTGTGTCTTTTATTTCTCAGTACACAGATCTGAAAGTTAAATAAATCCAAATTTGTATGAATTTACATTATTTGCCACATCTAACTTGATGTAAAGAGTCATACGATACTGGTTTGAAATTTGTTACACATCAATAAATATAACATGAATTTTTAAAAATGTTGTTTGTTATATTTGAAATCTGATATAATGATAAAATGTCTCATCTTAAACAAGTATAATACAGTGTCTTAACCTGTACCAAACAATAAGGTTTAAAAGTCTCATCTTATTAAAAAAAAGTACAAATAGGTGTCTTACATTATACCTAAATAAAGTTAGAATTTGTATTCTTTTACAAATACAAGGTTAGAAAGCCTCATATAGTATACATTTTTCTTACCTTATACCAGAATAAGGTTAGAAAGTCTCATACAAATGTCAGACTGAGGGTCTTACCTTATACCAGAATAAGTTTAGAAAGTGTCATCTTATACAGATAGAAGACTAGTGTATCTTACCGTATACCAGAATAAGGTTAGAAAGTGTCATTTTTATACAGATAGAAGACTAGTGTGTCTTACCTTATACCAGAATAAGGTTAGAAAGTGTCATCTTATACAGATAGAAGACTAGGGTATCTTACCTTATACCAGAATAAGGTTAGAAAGTGTCATCTTATACAGATTGAAGACTAGGGCATCTTACCTTATACCAGAATAAGGTTAGAAAGTCTAATCTTATACAAATAGAAGACTATTGTGTCTTACCTTATACCAGAATAAGGTTTGAAAGTCTAATCTTATACAGATAGAAGGCTAGTGTGTCTTACCTTATACCAGAATAAGGTTTGAAAGTCTAATCTTATACAGATAGAAGGCTAGGGTGTCTTACCTTATACCAGAATAAGGTTTGAAAGTCTAATCTTATACAGATAGAAGGCTAGGGTGTCTTACCTTATACCAGAATAAGGTTAGAAAGTCTAATCTTATACAGATAGAAGGCTAGGGTGTCTTACCTTATACCCGAATAAGGTTAGAAAATGTCATCTTATACAGATAGAAGACTAGGGTGTCTTACCTTATACCAGAATAAGGTTAGAAAGACTAATCTTATACAGATAGAAGGCTAGGGTGTCTTACCTCATACCCGAATAAGGTTAGAAAATGTCATCTTATACAGATAGAAGACTAGGGTATCTTACTTTATACCAGAATAAGGTTAGAAAGTCTAATCTTATACAGATAGAAGACTAGTGTGTCTTACCTTATACCAGAATAAGGTTAGAAAGTGTCATCTTATACAGATAGAAGACTAGGGTATCTTACCTTATATCAGAATAAGGTTAGAAAATGTCATCTTATACAGATAGAAGACTAGGGTATCTTACCTTATACCAGAATAAGGTTAGAAAATGTCATCTTATACAGATAGAAGACTAGGGTATCTTACCTTATACCAGAATAAGGTTAGAAAGTCTAATCTTATACAGATAGAAGACTAGTGTGTCTTACCTTATACCAGAATAAGGTTAGAAAGTGTCATCTTATTCAGATAGAAGGCTAGGGTTTCTTACCTTATACCAGAATAAGGTTAGAAAGTGTCATCTTATACAGATAGAAGGCTAGGGTTTCTTACCTAATACCAGAATAAGGTTAGAAAGTGTCATCTTATACAGATAGAAAACTAGGGTATCTTACCTTATACCAGAATAAGGTTTGAAAGTCTAATCTTATACAGATAGAAGGCTAGTGTGTCTTACCTTATACCAGAATAAGGTTGGAAAGTCTAATCTTATACAGATAGAAGACTAGTATGTCTTACCTTATACCAGAATAAGGTTAGAAAGTCTAATCTTATACAGATAGAAGGCTAGGGTGTCTTACCTTATACCAGAATAAGGTTAGAAAATGTCATCTTATACAGATAGAAGACTAGGGTATCTTACCTTATACCAGAATAAGGTTAGAAAGTGTCATCTTATTCAGATAGAAGGCTAGGGTTTCTTACCTTAATACCAGAATAAAGTTAGAAAGTGTCATCTTATACAGATAGAAGGCTAGGGTTTCTTACCTTATACCAGAATAAGGTTAGAAAGTGTCATCTGATACAGATAGAAAACTAGGGTATCTTACCTTATACCAGAATAAGGTTAGAAAGTCTAATCTTATACAGATAGAAGACTTGGGTGTCTTACCTTATACGAGATTAAGGTTAGAAAGTGTCATCTTATACAGATAGAAGACTAGTGTGTCTTACCTTATACCAGAATAAGGTTAGAAAGTCTAATCTTATACAGATAGAAGACTAGTGTGTCTTACCTTATACCAGAATAAGGTTAGAAAGTGTCATCTTATTCAGATAGAAGGCTAGGGTATCTTACCTTATACCAGAATAAGGTTAGAAAATGTCATCTTATACAGATAGAAGACTAGGGTATCTTACCTTATACCAGAATAAGGTTAGAAAGTCTAATCTTATACAGATAGAAGACTTGGGTGTCTTACCTTATACCAGAATAAGGTTAGAAAGGTTAGCAAATGCAAGACATGGGTGTCTTACCTTATACCAGATTAAGGGGTGTCTTACCTTATACCAGAATAAGGTTAGAAAGTCATCTGCAAATGATGGGTGTCTTACCTTATACCAGAATAAGGTTAGATAGTATGATGTTATACAAACATAGCATGTATTACCCTATGAAAACATAAGCTTAGAAACAATATTATACAAATGTAACCATGCAGAGTTTATACTAGAATAAGGTTTGAATGTTTCATCATAACATACAGTATGAAACTTGTAGTATCTATACAATTGGTTATTGGAAATTGAAAAATTTCAAATTCCGAAAAATAAAATAATTTCCAAGTTTATTTAATTTACTGTTTACAATATTTACTAATTTTTCTACTTGCCTCAGTTTGATCATCTCATACCAATGGAATATTCCAAAACATGAAATGTTTTCCAAATTTGAATGAATATAATTTCTTCTCCAGTCTCTGTATTTACAGATATAACAGCCCTTGCATATCGTGCACTGCCAGTGTTTCCAAACTTACAATTTTCACTTTGCGTGATAATTCGTAAATTATTAAGTGAGTTATCAAGTTAATAGCTAGTGATGTGCTTAACTTCATAACCATCTTTGATTAGTCCAGTTATAACATTCAAAAACAAATATGTGTTTTAAATAATTTTTATTTTCTTTGGTAATAAATGCAAAATAACCTTATTTATTAACACTACTGTTTCTTTTCAGTCTGCAGTTCCTAGTAGTGCCATCATTGGTGATGATTGGATGCAATACAAACTCATTTTGCTCCATTTTTATACTAATGATATTTGTTTAAATCATTTGTTTGAAAATCTAACTAGATAATCTTCATTGGTTTTTATAGGAGATTCAGCTAAGGTGTTATTTTTTTTATCACAATATCATATCAACTCTATTTTTGACCACCGCATTGTGCACACAGGTGAGTCTTTCCTCTGACTCCAACACCACACTGCATACACGGTTTTGGTCCTAGACTCCCATGTCTCATGCATTGCATATGATAAGTGCAAAATTCATTTACGAAAGTTTTGTTTAATGGATAGATATAGCCAATCTTAAGCCAATGACGATGATTTGGTTGAATTATATATACATGATTAAAATTCCAATTTTAATACATATTTGCCTTAATTACAATATGCAGGAATTATCAGCAATTGAGCCTGCTGCTGCTAGATTTGATCTTGACAGACTACCAAAACATAAATTTAATTTCTCCATGCAAGATCTAGCTTTGATGAATGCAGATATATACATGATTAATTAAATAATGTTTACACAAAGAATGGATTTCTAGTCAGTCTTCTGTGGGTCAGTTCAAGGTCAGTTCAGCATACACACTGGATGGGTTGGCTAGCATCCAATCAGAGACAAGAGTCTGCTGTGCTGAAGCAGCTGATAGCATTCATTCACTTTACAAGTGACCAGCGCTGAGATTGGAGAGTTTTTTTGTTCCGTATTATATTCTCTTCTTAGTTCAAGAACTGTCTGGTGTTGGATCTTGATATTCTTTCATTCATTCATTCATAAGCTATACTGGAAATATGCTGATCTAGTTCAAATTTCCAGGCATGATGCCAGAATTTGATTTATTGGGATTACATGGCAATGACTGTCAACTCACAGGTGTAAAAGTGGATATAGTTTAGTATCTTCTGCTGCAAAACCTATTGTTCTGCTGTGCAAATTGCTAAGTTGGAAAACTGTTTGATGTGTTTTTACACTCTATTCTTAAGAAGGTAAATGTGGACTTTGGTATATCATGGAGAAATCGCAGCAGCTTTTTTCTCTGCGTACAGGCTATGGCGTAGATAGAAAAAAAAATCACAGACAACAATGGAATGCTTAGTCTGCAAAAAATTAGTCGTCAGGGAAAACTTCTTAAAAAAATATGTGAAATCATTATTGTGCCAGCTTCTCTAAAGTATGCACAGTTTGCACAGATCTATGAATAAAATTTGAAGCTAATTCAAGATGGCTGCCTAACACGAGCTGTTAGGCCCCTGGATTCTGACTCACCTGCACAGGAGGGTTTTCAGCAGCTCGCGATGACATCAACACTGATAGAACCTCCATCATACTTAGACGAAACTGGACTTGGAATTTCTGCCAGCCAGCCAGTGACCAGCCTTCAGAGATCTACATCTGCAGCTAACTCAATCAGCTTCGAGAACCAGTCCACACAGTGTGCAACCACAAGGAATAGGAATGTCTGTTTTTCATGTCCATGAAAGGAAAGCTCCTAGCACAGGAGACATTTATTAATAACAAGAACTTATACACCATATTTCTGAGAAGGATACTTGGAAGCAGTATCATCTCTCCAAGCTGCTGCGAAATGCAAACCCAGTTAAATATTCCAACCATACGGGTTATCTGTGTACTGAGACACAGGCCCATACCCTTGCAAAAACGATGTCAGCAACAGAAACCAGGTCTGGCATCGATTCATCTGTCACAGATTTATCTTCTCATGGCGTGCCTATTTCTACACGACCGGAATTGACCCTGTCGGCTCACAATTGTGGAAAGAGAATGTTGCAGGTAAATAAGTGAATATATCTTTACTTCTAATGCCTCATGAATTTGAAGATGAAACATATACTCAGTCGGTTCAGTGGGGCATGAAGTTGGTTGGAATGTGACTATTATCGTGTTCATACTGGCATTTAGTTGGTTCAAGGTTATTATGTGTGATGCCTTCCATTCCAGAACTCAAGAATATGATCTCTATCAGAAAAGATGAATAAAATGCATGCCCTAACAATAAAAGCCAAGCTTTTTATGAGTACCACAATGAGTTTGCACGAAAAGCAGCCATTTACTGCAGCATTAAAAGGGATTGGAGTAGAATCGATCGCAAGCAACAAACGAATGTCTTATTTCCTTGCAAAGTTATTCCATGCCATCATTGCCAGAGTTTTGCTCACGTCAGACTTCTGTCACCACGCTACACAGACAGCAAATAGTCAACAAAGACAAATTCCATCAATGAATAGTCAGAGTACTGTAGATAAACAAGGTTGAGGAAGGATAGAAACTTAAGAGAAAAAATTTGTAAAAATTTTAATGGAATAAAGGGGTTTTGGAGCAGATGGTAGTAATGGGGACATGTACTTGCTTAGTGAAAACCACATCCACAGCTCAAGTGCAAATTGATGACAAGCAGGTGCTGCCACCTTCAAAACCTCAATGACTAATCAGGATACAGCATTTTAAAGATTTGAGGCAACTACACCCATCAACATCACTGGACTCCAAGAAAAATTGCAATACCATCCTGATAAGGTCTCTGTCGACTATCTTATAAATGGTCTTCTGCTATGGTTTTCATACGGGACTTTCTCAGCAACCTAGAACTTTATTTGAGTGTAAAAAAATTTGGTATCTGTGACATCAAAACCTGATGTGGTTGATGTATTGCTTGAGAATGAGCTCTCCAACAACTACCTCATAGGCCCCTTTGAAAGGCCACCATTTTCTATATTCCAAATCAGCCCCTGGGTGTACTACAAGCATATCTTCAGACAAGTACAGACTTATAGTAGATCTGTCAGCACTGCACATTTCACTCTAACCTAAAAGTATCAATGCCTTAATTAGCAAAGATGATTTTTTCTCTCATACGTAAACATAGATGATGCTATTCATATTCTGGTGCAGTTAGGATTGGGTGCCAATATGTGTAAGACAGATATTACTGATGCATTCAAGCTAATTTCCATAATCCATTCATTGTGGCCTCTGTATGGTGTCAAGTGGAGGAACAAATATTATTTCTACACCAACTTAGTATTTGGTAGTAGAAGTAAGCCTAATGTTACCCTTGCTACAGATCAACTGTTGGATTTGGCAAATTTATATCATATCTAATATCCTTGTCAACAACTGTCACTGAATTGAATCATCATGTAAAAAAAAGTAGCAAATTTAGACTGAAATTAACCCTTTCATCACTAAGTAACTTTGTAGGCAGAGTCCTCAACACTAAGTAACTTTGGAGTTGTAAAGCAAAATGACTTGTGGACTTTGAAACAACATAATTTTGTCAATGTTAAAGATATCTGGCTGGATTAGGTGTCAAAATCAAGGTTAAGAATTAAATTTTATGACTAATTCATTAAAATGTGCATACCTATTACAACTGTTAAAATGCAGGTGCAAACAGGTAAAATACAAGTAATTATTTTATTACCTCTTAGAAAACTTAGAAAAATCTCAAAACTTGTTAAATTGACCCTAGATATACTAGTGAATAATCACAGTAGCAACACAAGTCTTTCTTTCATGGTGTCCATAATATATAAAATTCTATAAAATGAACCAAAGTGATCTCCAAGGTGAGATCTGTTAACGCACCTATATTGCCTCTGCCACGTTTGATCGTCACATTGAAATTTGTTAGATGGACAATTTTTCAAAAAACTTCATCTGAATAGAATATTTGAAAATATTCTGAAGCTTTCCTGGAGACATTTAACACTCGGGTGTGCCCAACTCTGTCTGAAAACTGAAAAAAATATCTTTGGTTTTCCAGCTTCATCAGAACAAATTCACATGGAGCGTACAATAGCTCTGGTTCAAAACCTTCAAAGTCCTCTTCATCGTCATCACTGTCACCCACAAGTGCATTCCATTGTCTGTCCAGACGTCTTCTCTCATTTTCATCCAAATTTACCAGGTTAAAATTTTTCAAATCCTCCGATAACTCTCATCTGAAATTTCTTTAAACCCCGCCATTTTGGATACAAATTTCAGCATTCGGAGAACACGTAAAAAGTTCCTACTTTGTTCAATATTTTAGTTGTATACAAGCTAAACTCACTAGATCATCCAAATATAGCATCTGCATAACAAGGTGGAAGTTATAGGTAACTCGAAAGTTATTTAGTCAGATACTATAACGTTAAAGAAGAACACTGCCCCAGATATAAAAATTGGTCCATAGTGTTTATGGACTTACTTCCCCTGGACCGATTTTTCAGTCCTTAGTGATGAAAGGGTTAAGGATGTGGAGTGACTTCATGGAGCAATGGAATGGCACTGCTTTCTTCTTGGAATCTAATGTTACCCTTGCTACAGATTTTGAACTATTTATTGCTGCAGAATCAACTGTCGGATTTGGTAGTTTTTCAAGGCATATAGTTCCAAAAATCATTGATAGAGAGATTCTGTGCATGTAGTTTTCTGGGATATATATATATAAGTACGTAGATTATGTGTATTGTGCTAAGTTATTCATTGCATTTGGAATTCTGCAGTTTTCTTTGGAGTGTTATCATCAGATTCAGGCAGCCTATGAGTTGTGTTTTACATCGGTGTGTTCACAATGTGTATCAGGATCATCAGATTCATCGGCATCTGGCGGTGTTTAAGCACCAGTAAGGCCTGTACCCTGTGTTTACATTATGGGGTTGGTGTATCTATTAGGTCTTTAGTTTAATCTGTTTACTGACTGAACTGCAATTGTTTTGTGCATCCAACTTAAATCACAGTCCTGTACTGTACTTCATCGGGAATGAGCCAGGGTCATTGCAGTACTTAACATTCATGTTTATAGTTTTGTTTCCTCATATATGACTGTCTTTCAGATTCTCGCATCACAGCAATGCTTACCTACAAATACAGTCTAAAGTACTTATTCATGGACCCCATGAGCAACAGGCCGTGGACATTGCAGTGCTTAACTACATGTTTATAGTTTCTGTTTCCTCATATATGAATGTCTTTCAGATTATCTTACCACAGCATTGCTTTCTTTACAAATACAAACTTGATTAACTCTGACTTTAGTCTTGTAATCACCATAATCATGTTTGCAGGCAGAGATCCTTTAACAGTAACACCTTGTCATAAGTCCTTGCAGTATGGTGATTCGCAGTTGTATGGGTCATAATATGACAATGATTCGTGTTTCCTTTGCATAATTGCTTATTATGTGTGTTAAATTTTGTGCCTATTTTAGCAGAACTGCAGGTTGTCCTTGTCCATACATATCCGTTCCATGGGACTCTCCACTGCATACTACTGCAGTTCCATTCTTGGCATGCAGCGTTGATTTGGGCATTTTGTCCCCAATCCACTAAACTTAAAGACATAACAATTTAGGGCAACTCTGCCTCAATACAGCAGCAATTCTGCCTTAACAGTTAGGTCAGTCAGTCAAACAAAGGCAATTCTGCCTTGACATCTGTCATACTGTCGATTCTGTCTCATAGATAAGGACCTGCCATCAGGCATATTGGTGATTCCGACTCATAGATAGGGCATGCTGACCATTCAGCCCTGAAATCAGGCATACTGGCAATTCTGCCTCATAGAAATGCATGCTTCTCAACCATCTTACCACACTAACCTCACGAGGAGGGTGAGACCCAAGCAATTCAAAAGATGTAAACTTATGTAATGTGTTATAAATGCTAATAAGTCATATTAAAGAGTTTAAGAGTACTTTTCTATTAGTTCTTATGCTATAATATATTATATACACAGTTCACCTGTCAGGCAGTCTGGCTTTTGGTACATGAGTATTGGCTGGACTAGTGATTAAGTGAAGGTCCACCTGTCCATCATCCATCTATTTTACATTTTGTAAATAGATGTTTAATGTAATTAAATAATGTGTAAACAAAGATTGGATTTACAGTCAAAGCCTTTTGTGGGTCAGTTCAGCAGACACACTGGTTGAGTTGGCTAGCAGCCAATCAGACAAGAGTGCTGTGCTGCAGTAGCTGACTGATTAGCACTGAGATTAGACAGTTTTTTGTTGCATACCCTCTGCATTAACAGTTAGGTCAGTCAGTCAAACATCGGCAATTCTGCCTTGACATCAGTCATACTAGCATTATTTTACCTCGTTGATAAATTTGCTCAAATACAGATCCAACTCAGATGCTGTCTTAGTTGATATTGGTTCTTTTTTTTGTATCTACTTGCAACGTCAATGTCAGTGCATATTTGCACGTGCATGACTTTCATCCATGTGTTTTAATAGTATCATGTGGCAAAAACAAAATATCTGCTTGATGAACTTCATTGGGAGTACAAACATCAAAATGTGTGTATTGAATATTTTTAGGTGATGTTAGATAAATTTGCCATATTGCCTGTCATGCTAACCAATTTGCAGCAACAGAAAGTGAGATCTTTACTGCTTAAGCAAGTTTAAAAATCTCTGCTTTGCCTCTCCAATATCCTCCTGAACTATAATAAATAGATTACATTATAATAGTTATATAATTAATTACCAGCCCCTAGCATTATTCTACTTTTCATAGCAGATTTTACTAGAAAGCTAGCGAGTTTTTCTGAGAGATTTATTAGCTATAGAATTTAAGAATCAACTTTACATCTCTGAGATGCCGTTATTGAAAATCTTTACTTTTATATGCGACATCATGAATGCGACATGCTTGATCAATTTTATTTACTGGATACTCCCCAGGTTTTGGTTGGTCTTGGTTATCGAGTCTGATATCGAGACGAGTTCCAGGACCACAATAATTATATCCAGGAAGATGTTTCTCACCGGGGCATTAGGCCATACAGCTCCTGGCAATTCCCCTAATTAAGCGTCTATATCACCACCATGCGCTATCTACGATGCCAAAATAAATTTGAATTTGCTTGTACCACATTTTACACACTTGCCTGTAAGTGTGCATCTCTTATTTTTTGTTGCTATCATTGACAATCCAACGGCATGGGTTGATGCTCTACATTAATGCAATATAAACTCATATCATTATTATATAGATATAATTGACTTTTATGTGACATGAAGAACCAGTAAGGCACCATCCAGCATTACCAAATTTTATCAGAATGATTATAATAGGCCCATCTGGGTCTCGTAAGACACAATTATTGCTTAATCTGATAATGTGATGGCTCAAGTGGAATAAGTTATATTTAATAGTGCCATCTGTAGATGCTCAACGATGTTATGAAGTACTTAAAGATTTTAATCAAAATGCAAAATTACTGGGCAAAGACAAAAACAATATTATTGATTTTATTACCTATATTGATGAAGCTCCATCCACAGATGACTTAGATGGATTCATTAATAATCTCATAGTATATGATGATGTGATGCTGGATAAACAATCCAATCAAGCTAGAATATTTTCTCATGGTAGACATAAAAATACTGATGTGATTTATGTTACTCAGAGATACACACAGATACCTAAGGTGATCAGAGACTGTGGAGAGCCCCAAGGAATGGATATGTATGGACAAGAACAACCTACAATATTTTAGCTGTGTTTAATGGCGTAGATAATTATACTGTACAAAATATTTATTATACTTGGCGTTCAGGGGATATGGACATGATTAAATTTAAAAATTTCTTTTCAAAAGCACAAGCTGTTCCATTCGGATTTATAGGTTTGGATAAAATCTTTGATCCTTGATTTTTATCATGGTAGCAGCAGAGAGGGTGAACGACCAACGCCGAGAGACCAGCACGTAAAAAACAAGAGTTGAAAAATAATCTGACCATAGAGAATTTTTGGCTTAAACATCATCGCCATTATTTTTCAGAATCATTGAAACTTTTAATTTTCAAAAAGAAGGTCTCTAGCAAAGTGGTCTGTTCACCCCCTCTGCTGCTCAAATATTAGGAAAGGAAACAATTTACCAAGGTCAATAATTTAGTGATGGTTATCATATTTCTTCCAACATAATGACTGCCTTACACCAGTATAAGAAATTCTTGTAGATGAGTTTGCTGGATTCTTTACGCTGCCTTCATCAGTAGTTACCAGCTGAGTCACTTCAATGTAACAGTTATTTTGTTTTTCCCTTCACAAATTTTTTTGTGTATTGTTGGCAACTGTATCTAAATTTCATATTAAACATAAGGTCAGATGAAGGCTTTGTGAAGGATACAGAAAGCACACAAGAACTAAAATGGACCCTGAAAAGGTATCCCATCTAACTATTCTTATAAAATAAAACATTTTGCTAGAACTTAGTGTACAATCAAAGCAAAACAAAAAACTGTAATGTTTTTTTTCTTTTGATATACCTCCTTTTTCATATGTAGATACAACCTCCCTATAAGAGTGGACTTCAGACTCTAGCTGACTAGTTATGGACAGAAGGTGTTCCTTCTCTGCCTCAAGTGCTTGGATTTTTTCTAAATCTGGCCTGCTTGTAGATGAAGTATGTTGTCTGCTGCTGTCTGGAGTAAAGTGTCTGGTCATTACTGGGTCTGAAATAGATAAAGGATAGGAACTTTATAAAAATATGTCAATACAAGCAATGTCTGACATTGGATCTCATATCAGAACCACAAAGATGTCAGACATTTTCCTTGGGGTGGTTGTGGTCATGGCCTAAAAATAAGATATGGATGCAAATTAAATGTGTAAACATAACATCATTTTTCCAAGTCAACAAAAGTCATACAATGCATGTACTCAAGAAACCAAGTTTTTGTGCAAAATAGATTTTCTTTCATAAGACTTACCTGATCATAAAACATTAGAAGAACATCCAAAATCTTGTAAATATGGCAAGGAAAAACTTGTTTTACCAAAATTGTCTTAAAACAGATGGAAGTCAGATGAGAGTCATCTCCTCTTAGATATAAGAGCCAGTGCCACTTCCATCAGTGAAATTGCATGTTCTTTCAAGGATGTAACTGAAGGGAGGATTTGGGAAGGTGTGCCCATATTATGATCAAGTAAGTATTAGAAAGGAAAATATTTTACTCTATATATTGGTTTCTTTTTGTCAAATATATTACCTATTAAAAATATATTGGGGCAAGGATTTACAAATTTTATAAAAATCAGCTAGCCCAGGGAAAGCTGGCTGGAAAACTGAACTTGCCTCTTGAAATTTGAGCTTAGCCCAAATATCATGTCCCAAAATAAGTAAAACAATAAGACCAATTTAATGGTATATTTGAAAGAAAATCATGCTGTATTTATTAAAAATTGTTTCCTCCTGTATCTCTTATGGCATCTTAAAACCATGTGCCAATATTAATATTTTCCACAAATGTATGTAAATATATATGTAGCTAGATATGTAGATTAGAAAAAGCTAAAATGCAGATATAGTTGGAAGAGCAAAAAGCAGGTATGTATATCAATAGATAAAAGTATAGGCAGATACAATTTTGAAAATAGCTAATTTTTAAGAGAGAGAGAGAGAGAGAGAGCGAGAACGAGAGAGAGAGAGAGAGAGAGAGAGAGAGAGAGAATTAAAATAAGACTGTAATGAACACTTATTTCATGCATTTACTTAACAATGATAGTATATAGGTCATTAAAGCATTCTGAACTTTTTTATTAATGGATGGGAATTGTTATTATTGCATATAGCCTTAAATGGCAATTATTCATTCTATTTAAATTATATTATTTTCATGCTCATATATCTATATTCCTTAGGAAGGTCATTGTTCACATGAGAAATACAGCATAATCAATTTGGACATTTTTGGATGATGTAAACCTACCTAACTGTGATCCAGTATAAACCAGACTGAATATTGTGTGTAGAGTGATATCACAATGTGCACTGAAAACAAATACACCCTGCTCTTTATTGTTGTGAGAGACCTTACATTCTCTTTTCTTGTCAAAGCATAGTACAAGAAACTGTAGAAGTCTGTAGTGATCAATAATGTTTGGCTGAAAGTTTTTTGACAGCATTTATTACACAGAACATTCAACATTTTATTTTATTATAAAAGTTTAAAACAACAATTGAATTTATTTCCAGTGAATTCACATACATGACCTGTATGCCTTTCACTATAGTCGGTTTTAAATTGATGACATGAATCAAAATATTTTGAAAATCTGACTTTAAGAATTATATGAGAATATTAGTTGTATCTATTCAAATTGTTTGACAAGCAGTATATATAGTCTCCTGTAATTATAACGAAAGCAACGTATCATAAACACTGCTTGTGGCTGCTACAATTTCCTAACAACAATAATGCTAACAAAATCCTCCTGTATGTATGTATGTATGTATGTATGTATGTATGTATGTATGTATATATATATATATATATGCAATAAACTGACGACGAACAGTATGAAACTAGTAACTAACTAGCCTAAGCGCTTTCGACTCTTAATGAGTCTTTTTCAAAGGCAAATACAAAACATACATACGACAAACAAATAAACACAAAAATGTTGTTTGTCGTATATATATGTTTTGTATTTGTCTTTGAAAAAGACTCATTAAGAGTTGAAAGCGCTTAGGCTAGTTAGTTACTAGTTTCGTACTGTTCGTCGTCAGTTTATTGCATCTATTTTAATCAATCCCTGACATACGTGATCCCTTGGTGGATCCAGTACGCTTGAAAGGGTTGTTATTCACCATATGATTTGTATTCTTTATATATATATATATATATATATATATATATATATATATATATATATATATACACACACACACATATATATATACATACATACACACACATATTAGCCTCTTTATTTAACATTTGTATGTAGCTCATTTGTCTAGTCCTAAGTGGTTGAACTGAGCTCTGTTGAACTGAGCTCATTGGGATGAAAAGTTTCTGAGATAAAAGTTGCAGAATATCACTGCTAAAATGATGTTGGACAATTAGCAGTTGTGATTAAATACTGGTGGCATCTGCCTTAGCTAATGAGCTGATATGTACAAGAAAGTCATCTGGTTTTTGATTCCTTCCTTGTTAGCTGAGCAAAAAAAGCAATGAATAAAAAATTCTTTGATGTTAAGAACAATCAAGACCTCCTTCTTCTTACCTCCTTCATTACAGTGAATCCAAAATGACATTAGGTTTCTATGGGATGTGTCAGACTAAAATATATTATTGAGGATGACACAACCAAAGGATATCACCAAACAAGAAGGTGAGATCTAAAACATGCCTTCCACCTCTTTGGCCTCCTGAAATAATTGATAACATTCACATAGTCAGAAAGAATCAGGATTTTTATCCAGAAAGCATCTCATGCTTTGGACAATATGCTTATACCAAGACATCAATGTCCAGGAGTTTGATATTCTCAGAACACTGATGAATGGACAAAATTCCTGCTCACTTCTTTTGAAACAAGGATAGCAGATGGGTACCTCAACACCTACACAGACTGATTTCAAGCAGCTGATTTTGCAGCAGGATGCTGGTTGTTAATTAAGGAAGGTCTTTACATTTAACAAGAGGTGGACTTCATAAAGTCTGAAACTTTGATCATAAGGTCTAGTGGCAATGTTTCATCCACCAATGGGATAGAAGGATCATCTACAGGGATATCATAGGCATGTGAGATCTTTGACCATATTAACAAGACACAAGAAAATTGACTTTTTGAGTAGATGGCATCAGCTGTTTGGATGACAAAACAAACAGCTAAGTTGAGAGATATTCATCTAAGATGATGGATGAGTGAAAATCTGTCAGGAAATGGTTGAATTATAATTCCATGTAATAGAAAAAACTAAGGCCTGATCAAACTGCAGTAAATATGAAAGAAGTTTTTTAAAAGGGGGGGGGCAGAAATGTTAAAATATATTATTTTGGCATCAGATATGCTGGCTTTATAAAAAAGGGTGACCTTTTTGAAGGGTTCTTTCAAAACAGGATCAATGTATTTGTGATGCCTCTTGTGAAAGCATACAGAACAGACATGAGTGGAGGTAGAAGCTGATGAGTGAGAAGATTTTTGGTCTCAATCATACCAATACAAGGGAAGAAAACTTATCCAACATCTGTCTCAACAAGCAAATGACCAGTCACCAGATGGTGTTAACATCTTTCTTTATGCTTGGTGAGGCTGGATTTGTGAGGTAGATGATGTTTTTAAACATTGTTGTCATGTAATGTATTTTGAAACATAAATACCAGATTTGCTGGATAATTATTTCTGTTATTATTTTTCAAAACACATTACCATTTCCTTGCATCATACTCCAAATTCTGGTTTCTATAATACATTGCAGATAAATATTATCTATTATGATATGATTATGAATAATCTAAACAAGAAAAGATTCTTATCTATGTATAATGGACATCAAAGTTTAAAAGTTTGTTCCACTATTTCAGGCCGAGTTTAAACAATGATCTGCCAGTGAATTGTACAATAATTCTATGATTCTTGCCATTGTGAAGACACTATACAGAAATTAATATGCAGCACTGGAACACATATGCCTGTGGCATTTTAAAAGTAGTCTCTGCTCTAACTGGTAATCTGTGCAGCCAGTTTTGTTTTATTACAGTGTTAATTGCTTTTAATTTGAGCAACTTTTCTTGGCTTTAATGTTCATACAGTGTATCATCATTATCAGAATAATGTTGCATGAAGCATCTGGAAAGGAAAGAAAGATGGTGCACACTTTCTGAAAATGTGTAAAAGCCAATCAATATATAATTTATTATAGACCTTCCTTGAAAGGCAACGGGAAGCTCTTGTATTAGAGTATTGGACTTTAAATACATGGGTTGTGGGTTCAATAAGCCTGAGAAGTCTGCTTTCTTTTGGGAAACACACTTAGCTCCCATTTCTTTGGCATGATACAGCAAATTAAGTGTTGAAAATACCAAGCATCCAACACCTTCATGAACTTACCTTGAGCATCAGTCTCATCTCTTTTCACATTTTTCATCGCTTCAGTTGGCTGTGGCACATCAGGACCCTTTTTTGTGATAGGATTACTAAAAGTCAGTGGAACTGTATCAGAAAGGAGCAAGAAACAAGGAAATCAAATAAAAGCACACATCAGGATTATTCCTGCAATTATAAATAGGTGACAAGCTATGCTGGCACAAGCAATTGCCAAAAAAGTGATAAAATTGTTCAAATAGCAAACACACTGCAATATATACAAAAGATTTTAGGAGTTGCTTTGCTGTCCTTAGAACTTTTGTTTTTGCAGCTGTTGACATTAGCAGCTTCAAACATTTATTACTCTTAAAGACATCTTTTGCTGGTCCAAATAGTTTTTGTTTTGTAAAGACAGATGGTATCATGATAATTTCCAAGACTGTTGAATAGTATAATATTCTATTGTAAAGCCCTTTCTGGTGTACTAGATAGCCAACAGGAAATATTTGGCATCTGATAATTCTAGCTAGGAAAAGAAAGGGCCTTCAGAAAAAATCAGTTTTTATCAAATTTTCATGCCTTCTTCTGATGTAAACCATTGCTAAAAGCTACAATCAGCAGAAAGTGACCGTAAAGTAGAAATTTGTCATTATCTCAAAAGTTTGCAAATCTGGCTTGAAGATAATAAAATAAGAGCTTGAGTCTGAGATCTTGCTTTATCATCAACCATTTTAAAAGTAAAGTTTCTTGTAATTGGCTGATCATAAATCTCAAGCCCAAGAGTATTTTTCCAGTATTTTAATATCCAAAAATATCCATATCATTTGTCCAATACTTATTGGCTTTTATGCTGGCATGTTGTCTTTCAAAGTTGGTCAGATTCAATTGAGCAGCAATTTGAGACAAAGTTTATCAACAGTGTCTCTATTTTTGGTAATGGCAGCTATATTTCATGGTGGAAACAATTTAAATTGTTTTATACCAGAATTCTTTGTCATATTTGATCAGAGTTTCTTAAGTTGCTTTTGAGAAAAAGTTGTTTTAAGGCTTTGGTGACAACTTAACTGTGTAGCAATATTTATATTTGACAATATTTTTAATTTTTCAACTACACACAGAAAAAATGGAGAAAGCTGGTCTGAAGCTTTCATCATTATGCTAAGGACCTCATTAGCAGACTGATGTGATCTCTACTGACTGTTAATATTGCTCGATGGAATGGTGAGTGATGTTAACAGAATGTCCCTGATATGTAATAGGCTAGCCACCAATCATAGCTGGACAATCTGTTTAATATTGCTCACCATTAAAAAAAGTTAAAACATCTGTCAAATATTTGTTTAAAAGCTTGACTCTTTTTAGTAACAGAATTAACATCATTTGTACAAATATTAACCCTTTTCATGCCAAAATGCTTTTGCTTAATTTGGCTCAGCTGTTTTTGAGAGGGCATTTATTATTTTATAATTTTGGAGATAATGTCTATATTTGATGGTGGTCAGAAACATGAAACCCTTATTGCCAGACTTTCAAACAAATTAAATCAAATTCTGTCAAACACTTACTGAAAACAAGAACTTTTAATTTTATTTATGACAGCAATATTTAAAAAATCTGAAAGCCCCATCTGGTAAGGATGCATTTTATCAACTTTGGTCAAATTCTGTTGAGCAATTTTTAAGGAACTGTTTTAAAGCTTTTTCTGTTTTAGAGCTTTCAATAAAACTAAAACAAATTTAGAGTGTGGTTTTTGAGAAGAAATCATTTAATGGTGTTTCTACTTGTTTAGTAAAGAGGTGCTTTAGCTTAGTAATTGTTAAGCCATAAGGACACCAACTTATGACCAAACAGGTGCAGGTTCAAATGCTATCAACTGATTAGCCAAGATTGGCCACTTTGGTGGTACATCCCTGGGCAATGAACTTCCTCCAATGCCTTGGAATTAAGTAACCATCATGTGTTGCTCTGTTGAAAACATAAAACCAAACCATTCTATTTTTATTTTGCTGGCTATAATCATGTTTACAAAATTTAAAATGTGCCATACTATAATGATTTCTGTCAAATTTGGTCAAATTACTGCTGCACAGGTTTTAAGAGGACATTTCAAAGACTTTTCATCTAGTAACAGCAGCAGCCAAACTTGAATGAAATGCTGCACATTTTAAACAAAATGAAAGAACAATGCTTTCTGTCAAATGTAAAAATTTGAAGGCATAGCAGGAAAAGTGATTTAAAAGTATTTATATTATTAGTAATGGAGACCATAAAAGATAAAGGATCTGTGTCAATTTAAATATCTGAAAGGTCTTGATATTGAAATGCTGTAACAACATATGTAACTTTGGTCAAGCAGTTTTTAAGTTGGAAATAATAACTGAATTGATCACAAATGATGAAAAGGATAAGCATCGCTCAGTGGAAAAGTGAGCATACCATAAGCTCAACTGGTCTTAAGCCAGTAAGTTAAAACTTTGATGTTACTAAAGGCTGTGGACAGATCGCTATGTTATGAGGTCCACTAAGGCAGGCTTGACGATAATACTTTGACTTTTGCTACAGAAAAAAACAACAAAAATCAAGTGTATAATCATCATGAACTTCCCTTATATACAAGGTTATAAACTGAGTACTGAAACTGCACAGACACAGATATGTCACTGCATTATGTGCTGGTAGATCTAGATCAATTTTTTTGAGAGTAATCAGTAAAACAAACAACATAAATCCTGATCTGCTGGCATATTATGCAATGGCAGATCAGGATCTATGCTGTTTGCATACTGATAAACTTGTCTGTATGGCAAGTGTATGCCACCTAAATAAAATCTTGCATAGAACAAACTTGGTTATTTAAAAAGACTGCACAGAATGTGACTTGGAAAGCATACTCTAAAAGGTTTTCAATTAAAGACCCAGTCTAGGATATGTAACAAATATTTGAACACAGTGAAGGATACATTTTTCCAGACCTTTTTAAAAAGATCTTCCCTGAAACACTTTACTCATTGTATGTGATCTTATATGTTGGAAACTTATAACTGTCTTAGAGCTTTACACCTCTGAAGGAATACTGGGGCTATAGTAAAGTCTATCAAGGAATACTGGGGCTACAGTAAAGTCTATCATGGAATACTGGGGCTTTAGTAAGGTATATCAAGGAATACTGGGGGTACAGTAAAGTCTATCAAGGAATGCTGGGGCTACAGTAAAGTCTATCAAGAAATATTAGTGCTACAGTAAGGTCTGTCAAGAAATACTAGGGCTACAGTAAAGTGTATCAAGGAATACTAGGGCAACTGTAAAGTCTATCAAGGAATACAGGGGGTACAGTAAAGTCTATCAAGGAATACTGGGACTACAGTAAAATCTATCAAGGAATACTGGGGGTACAGTAAAGTTTATCAAGGAATACTGGGGGTACAGTAAAGTCTATCAAGGAATACTGGGCTACAGTAACGACTATTAAAGAATATTAGGGCTACAGTAAAGTCTATAAAGGAATATTAGGACTACAGTAAAGTCTATCAAGGAATACTAGGGCTACAGATAAGTCTATTAAGGAATACTGGGGGTACAGTAAAGTCAATCAAGATATACTATGGCTACAGTAAAGTCTATCAAGGAATACTGGGGGTACAGTAAAGTCTATAAAGAAATACTAGGGCTACAGTAAAGTCAATCAAGATATACTAGGGCTACAGTAAAGTCTATCAAGGAATACTAGGGCTACAGTAAAGTCTATCAAGGAATACTAGGGCTACAGTAAAGTCAATCAAGATATACTACGGCAACTGTAAAGTCTCTCAAGGAATACTAGGGCTATAATAAAGTCTATCAAGGAATACTAGGGATACAGTAAAGTCTATCAAGGAATACTGGGGCTACAGTAAAGTCTATCAAGGAAAAACTAAAAAAAGTTAAATATTTATAAAGAGAAGCTGTGTTTTCTCTGATTCATGTAGTGTTCTTTTGGTATAATATTCCCCTTCTGATCACTTGTTTAAAAAAACTATAATTTTAATTAATATTTTGAAAATATAATCCTTGATTTCTTTCAATACAAAATATTTTAATTTAAAATAATCCAAAAATCAGATATATTAACTGTTCTGAGGAAGACTAATTTCATAAAACGATTCAATGAAAACACATGACTATAACTTGAAAATTCATTAGTATCTCAGCACAAGGGTTGAATGATGTAGAATAGGCCTGATGTGCCATCCTTTGTGGCAACTTACAAGTCACAGTGACTCAATGTTTAACATGTCAGGCTTACAAATGAACGGGTGAGGGTTCAAATTCTATCAATGTATAATCCTGGATTGGGTTTATCCTTGGGTAAAACACCACACTAACTACCTTAGCTCCCAAAACACTTCATGCATTGCTGTGCCGTAAAACAACAAAATAAGAACAAAGGTTTGAAATATCATGGCTCATGATCATGGCTCATACAGTTTATACCAATTAATTAGAAAGTACATTCTATACTACCTGGTTTGACAGCTGTAACAATATATCCAATTTATATATGCTAGAATTGTTCCTTGAATTGTAATTATTTCTTAGAAATGAGTTATTATTATTATTATTATTATTATTATTATTATTATTATTATTATTATTGATTTTAGCTGATATTTTAATTTTCAAAGTATTACTATTGCAAGTATAACTGACAAATTATACCAAAAAGATGCACACTCAAATGCACAAAAACTATCAGACAAAACTAGCACATACTCTGTAAACTATGCCAGTCTGAACAACACACACATGCAAATTTGATAATTTTATATTTTCTTCTGAAACATACAGTATATTCACAATTAACACCCCTTCCCTTTTTTAAGACCAAAAAATTTACAATTTACTAAGAGTCATCACCATTCTGTAAACACACTTTTATGATGTATATGTCAATGTAGGTATATTAGTAAAGTTACTGGCACACATGGAGTATTGACTGCTCTGTTGGCCTAATGGTTAGTGTCTGTCTCCGATGCAGGAGGTCATGGGTTTGATCCCTGGCCGAGTCATATCAAAGACTTACAAAAATGGTTCTAACAGCTGCCTCACTTGGTGCTCAGCATTAAAATGTTAGTGTTAGGATTGGTCAGCCTGGTGTCAGGATAATGAGATTTAGTGGGACATCATACTACACGTCTGTGGCATGATACCCAAGTGTTAGACATTACTATAAACTGCCACATTGCAGACACTGTAGCAATATGACTGAAAAAATGTTAAAGCTACATTAAAAATCCAAATCACACACACACATGTAGTGTTAAACATAACCAATAGCTGGCCAGCAAGTACAAAGACATAGTCTTAATTCAGCCAGTTGATGAGTGGGGAAAATGTGTTAATTGATCATTTTAACTAAGTTGATATTTACAATGACTGATTTAAGTGGCAAATAGACCTCAGATGTGTACATTACATTACATCATAGAACAATTTTAGTTTTCATTACTGTGCTCAAATAAATGCACCCCCCCAATTTGAAAAATGAAACGCCCTTGGGGTTGGGGAAGTAATTATGGAATATATAGTATAAAGGCAATTTCTGACACATCAAGAAAGATTTTATCTTTAAACAAACCGCACAGCTTGCAAGCAGTTGTTTGGCATTCATTGTAAATTTTACATAAAGAATTGTATAGTTCTGTTGAGACTAAATTTTTAGTCACCCCACCATGATTCAGCTTTTCTAACAGTTACAATAATTATTACTAATGTAAATAATTGATTTTCTGCATATATTTGCAGAGGAAAATCCTCATTAAAACCTTTTCCCCCTCACAGAAAATCCTGGTCTTATATGTGATAGAAAGATATTAAATGATGAATAAGATTGTTTTGGAAAATTTAAATTATTTTTTTATTGGTATGTAAAATGTATGATACTGCAACAAATAAAGCACCAGAAACTTTATTTCAATTTCTTTACACACAGTGTTATGTATATTTAATTTGAATTGTAAGTTATTATCTATATCTATCTTGTATGACCAACCTTGGTCAGTAATGCAGTTTACGTTCTATCTGACCAATATCTTGTAATGTTTATTGAAACTGAGTTTAGGATATTAGTTTTTCACTTGGAAATTCCTGACCTTGTTGACAACATAGAATGTTCTAGAAATGAAATGTTGACCCCCTTCCTATTCCTCATACTGTGATTTATATATGGGATAAGTAAACAGAATTACTCACTACTATTTTAAAATCAGTCTTTAGATAGTCAATTTTATCTGTGTTTCTGTTAATATTGGAGAAAATTTATTCATTTAATTTATTTACTGGAATTACAAAGTGCTCAATATTTTCAAACTAAATCACTATTTTAGGATTATTGGGATATTATTCAAAGACATTTTGGATTATTATCATAGTAATACATCAAGACTGTTGGTATATTAGCACATTCAAGACTACTGGCACATCAGCACATTCATTAACAGACATCATTCAAAATACCACTAAATTTAACTGGTAATAGAACTTTTAGGACTATTTTGGATTTAACTCACAATACTTCATTTTTTTAAATTCACTTTTTATTCATGGGAAATAAATTATTTCTTGAATTTTATAAAACTTGTTGGTTTTCAATCTTTTCTATTACTTAGGTTAAGACAAGTGGTTTTCTAACTGAGGTGGATATCACGAAAAGTAACAAAATGCAAAATATTTTATGCTTTTGACACCAATGAAATCCTGCTCCATGCTGACAAATTAAGAACATAAAATTATCCATCATAGATATACAATCTCACAAAATTTCTTTGTGGAGCAAGCTGACACTACTTTTGAGTTTTCAGCTGCTGAACTGAGCATATATTCCTAAAAAACAGCATATTTTTTTTAAATTAATAAATCAATGAATAAAATCACTCAAAATCAGTTGAAATTGTATTCTGAATGACACACTGACAGTCTTGAAGTTGATCAAAATTTATTTTTCATACAGATTTGGAGCAGAAAATGTCCATTGTTTAATATAGTAATATAGTGCTTGATAGATTCAAGAAGAATCAGGCAGCATACAATGACAAAGCAAAAATAACAATGTTGTCATCTTGTACATTGAACAATACATTGCTGATAAATTTACAAAAATTATAAATCTTCTGAAAACATGAAGTGCAATAGGATAGTTCAGATCAAAGACACTGTTATATAAGATGGCAAGGGACACAAAAGATCCATACAATAAATATTATTTGCAATGAACAGCAAGCTTTTATCTTACCTTTCAGACCTGTTTCATATTCTACTGGAAAATGTAGAGACCTTGCCACATTCTGTCTGTCAGCTTCTGTTTTTGGAAACTATCAATGAAAGAGAAATTTGAAATATGTCAGTGCAGATACTACTGCCAACAGGTTGTAACTGAAAAGCAAAGGTTGAAGCAGGGCTATTAAATTAAATTTTTGGCAGAAAATGGTGAAGATGAAACTGAGCTAAGCCTTCTTAATATGTGATGTGAAGTGATTATGAATTTTAATGTAGCTTTAACAATTTTTCAGTTATATCGCTACAGTGTGGCAGTTTATATTGATGTCTAGCACTGGGGCATCATGCTGCAGACATACAGCATGATGTCCCACCCAGTCACATTATTCTGACACCAGGCCAACCAGTTCTAATACTAACCTCTTAATGCTTGGCACCAAGTGAGGTAGCTGTTAATGCCATTGTTGTAAGACTTTGGTATGACTCGACATCCATAGTCTTCTTAATATAAACTTCATACCAAAAGTTAGTTTACTTCCAATAAGTTGTTCGAAAATTCTTTAGTAGAGGGCAATTAGTCCATAGTGAAAACTGAAATGTCCTGCAAATCTACATACAAAAATTCATTATAGAACAAGTGCTCAAAGTGAAAGGATAAATTAACTAAACAAGATTATTAATAACTTTAATAGCATACATGTATATTGATTGCAATTTTATGACTAAATTAAACTTCACTGCCTAATAATACTGTATGGAGCAAGTACTGAAGTATGAAAAATGACAAGTTTTAAAAATTGTGTTTACTACCCAGTTGAGTACAACTGCAAACTACCGATCCTGATCTGCCATCCCATAATGCATCAGCAGAGCTGGAACTATGGAGTTTGTTCTAATGATTGCTCCAAACAAACCTCACAGACTCAGATCAGCTTGCATGATATTATTTGAGTGTATAGTTTGCAACTGGATTAACTTATAAGCAAGTACATATGGTATATCTTTTAATTTGACAGTCCTCAACAAAGATGCTATCTGTCAAAAATAAATCAAATTATGTTTAGTGGTTATGGGGAGGAAGTAATTTAATGGTTTTTCTATTAATTTTCTTCATATGAGTATGTTTTCTATCAATAATGGTCCAATTCTATGCAAAGCTTTTGAAATGTATCCATAAAAAACATTTTTTAAAGTAATGTCAGCATATTTATGTCAGATGAGAAGTTTTGGTAGAAATTTGAAAGAATTACATGCCAAAGATGTATTCAGTCATGTCTGGTCAAATTCTTTTCATCAGTTTTTAGATGTATTCAGTCATGTCTGTTCAAATTCTTTTCATAAGTTTTTAGGGAATCATTTGACAAATTTTCTATTGTACACAATAGTAGCCATGTTTGATGGTGGATTGTTGACATCATTTGTACAAATTAAAATGTCTTCATGCACTCTGTTACATATGGTAAGTTCTGTTCAGCAGTTTTATAGAAGTAGTCTGCCATTACAGAAAAAAAAAACTGGAAAAATTTAAGGTTCATGATGTTTTGTGTAAATTGTGGTTAAATTCTATTCATTGGAGTAGATAGTTTGGAAGAAGTCAATCAAACATTTTGTCCATATTTAGTAACAGTAACCCTATTTGATGGCATCTATTGTATTAATATCCTCCATATTAGGATGCTTTTAATTGTCCAATTCTGTTAAGCAGGTTTTGAGATGTGGTTTAAACGTTTCAATTTTTTCCAACAGTGGCTATAATTGCAACTTGATTAGCATCTTTTGAATAAATCTGAAATTTAAGGTTTTCCAGCCATGATTCTATTTATTCAATAGCTTAGGAAAATATACCATTCAAAAAAAAATTCTGTTTTTTTCTTTTTGTGATGATAAATCTTTGAAGACAATTTAGCATTATATGTATAAATATAAAAGCTCTCATGCAAGAATGACTTTATATTATCAAAATCTGTTCAGTTTTTTTTAGAAGTGATTTAAATGTTTTCCCAATTTTATTGAAGGAGGCCATATTTAATAACAAATTAGAAACAGTTGTAAAGATTTTAAAGCCCAATTTGCCAGGATGCTTTCTGTCAAAATTGATCAAATTCTGTTGCATGGTTTTTGAGAAAAAACTGTTTCAAGTTTTTTTAAATTGCTAGCAATGTTAGCCTAATTTAATGGTGTGTGGGTGTGTAAATTGGATTTTTTTACATAGCTTTTACAATTTTTCAGTCATATTGCTATGATGTCATGTAGTGTTGCAGTTTATAGTGATGTCTAGCTCTGGTGCATCTTTCCACAGACATGTAGCATCATGTCCCACCCAGTCACATTATCCTGACACCATGATGACCAGCCCTAGCACTAACCTCTTAATGCTAAACGCCAAGTGTGGCAGCTGTTAGTACCACTTTTATAAGTTTTTTGTATGACCTGGCTGGGGTTCAACCCCACAACCTTTCTCATATGAGGTTGAGACTAATCACTTAAGCTACCAGCAAGGTCCAAATTTAATGGCACACTGACATCATAAACCTGAATGGTTTTCATGCTTTCTATCAAGTTTAACCAAATTCTATTCAGAAGTTTTGTAGAAGTTGTTTAAAAGTTCTTCTATCAGTAACATTAGTACAAACTTAAAAGGTCCTACTGCCCAATGTATTTTTCTCAAATATGATCAAATTCTTGAGAATGAAGTCATTTAAAGAGTTTGTACTATTTACTGTAACATCAATCATATGGAAATTATTTATATAAATTTGAGAGCCCTTATTGTCTGAATTATACATGCCATATTTAGCAAAAAACTGGTCCAGAGGGTTTTGAGAAGAAGTTTAAAAATAGAATTGTTGACAGATGCACCATGCATGATACAGAGCATGGGGGATGCAGGGTCATACCATAAGCTTACTTGGCTTTTGGCCTGGTTACCTTAAAGATGGAAATTGAATAAAATTTTTGAAAAGATTAAAATACTACTATTAAAGCTCCATAATAAAAAAGATTAAGGAAATATCCACATATTAAAGCATCTTCAAATAACAAACAAATTTCTTGCCTATTTGAATACACTCATCAAAGCAAACTGATAAATAAGGTAATTGTATAATAAATACGCTCCTCTGAGAATACATACCTGATTTTATTAGGAAATAAATTATCTTACCTTTATAACTTAGCCTATTGGAAGGACAAATATTTTTCATTTCCAAACTATATTTCATACTGTCAATGTAAAGAAAATACTTCAATTTTATTTACCACTGCCACTACTATGTGGTTAAATATGGAAGACATTCACTTCAAGCTTAAGCAAACCAACAATGAAGACACATGCATTTGCAGAAAGGTGTGTGATAAATTTATTGAAACATGACTGGTGCTGGGGTGGACAAATCTCTGATATGCATTGTAGTCTGATGAGAAATCAAAAGGGGAACTCAAACACCAGGCTAACGAGTCCTAACACTAACCTCACAATGCTAAGCATCAAGAAAAAGCAGCTTTTAGTACCAATATTATGTCTTTGGTATGACTCAGCTGGAGTTTGAATTCCTACATTTGAGACAGATGCTCTAAATACTCGGACAACTGGAGCAGTCTGAAACAAAAGTTTTAAAGGTGATGATATTGTTAGGGACACCCTGCCGAAAACAGTCAGAAATTAAAAAATTAAGGACTGAAAAAATAAAATAAAATTATTTTTGACTTTAAAAAAATATTCTTCAGACATTTTGTTATTACAATCAGAAGGGGTTACAAATAGCTGGAGGGGTGGGGATAACCTAACAAAAATGAAAATGCACATGAGATGCAGCTACCAGTATAGTAGACAATTAAGTAGCTCCAAAAGAAAAGTAGGCAGTCCTGTGTGCAATGACAACTGATTTCTTCACCCCCTGTAGATTAGTATTCTGGACGATTTATTATGAAACTTTCATCCTCCAAATAAATTACCTTATCAAAATACAATCAGTAACCATAGTGGGAAATATGGCTGCAGTTCCTAAATGAAAAATAAAACCATAACCACTAATGTAAAAGTAAGCACAAGTAAAGATAACTTGACACATCAATGAACAGATAACATGAAATAACAGTTGTTTTCTTACCATACATACCAGACAAAACCTAATGAAAGTATAAATCCATGACCATGAGGAGGCTGTGTTATAAGTCAAAAGACCACCATGGGCAACAGTCAATGAATTTGCCAGATTCATTTTTCCCTTCTCTGTGATGCAAGACTTTGATGACAAGCTCAAGGTTGATTGCAAGTCAACCCACTGCTGTCTTCTATGCATTTAAAGTAGTGCCTGGATCTTGCAGTGCTTCCTCTACATCGATCAAAAAGTGCAAGGGAATGACCACTTTCTAACTGTCAGTAGATGGTAACCTGTTCTTGGCTATGAAAAATCATTAGGTTTATGGAATCATCAGATTTAAACAGGACAAAGTTCAGATATACCATCTCACTCATTAAATATGGTAAAGCAAGGACCAAAAAAGGTTTGAAAGATAATACCTTTAGCAAGATTCTAGCTAGGAGTTCAAATGTGAGTTTAGCCAAGTCAGAGCCCTAGAAAGGTTCCATTTAGGCAACAAGGTCATGGGTTAGGTTCAATGCAGGTTGAAACTCATCAGCAAGTTAAACAGGTCCTTGTTGTGGCTTATATCCACTTGACCTTTATGTCTGAATGTGCTAAAAATCATAGAATGATAGCCTTTGATAGTGTTTAACATCCTTTCAAAGAACCTGTAAAAAACATTCTGTAAACTGACAGATCACGACCTGCAAAGAAATGATGTTGTCCTTGTATCAGAGTTTGAAAAGGAGCCACTTTACCTCAAGCACCAAAAACATTAAGGACCCTCTTGCTTACGAAATCATCTCCACAAAACATGAGCTGAACTTCTTTCTGCACAAGTTTTTCTTGTCAAGAGCCTGGCAGGTATGAGGAACTTCTTTGGGCAGAAATGAAAAACCTTCCGCTGGAGTTACTTGAACAGGCTGAGTATCACCTGTATTTTCTTGGTGACAACTATCATTAGATCAAGAAGATCATTAACCCAATATGAAATATCTGACAGGGTTATCAGAACTCTACAGGCTTCTTTCACTATTGGATTTTTCTCAGTATTTGAACAGGTGATTTGTCAGCATATACATTCTACTAATCACACTTTCAGATCATGAAATTTGTAGAACTACATGTAACTAACTATTCACACTTTTAAAACATGAATAGTGTAGTACAAGTAACTACTGGTATTCATGCTTAAAAAAACATGAACATAGAAATGAATGAAACTATTCACACCTTTAAAACATGAACAATGTAGAAATAAATGCAACTATCTACACTTTTAATACATAAATTTACATAGTATAGAAATACATGTTACTATTCATACCTATAAACCTGAATAGAGCAAAACATACATACAACTATTCACACCTTTAAAACATGAATATTGTAGAAATACATGTAACTATTCATACCTTTAAAACTTTAATAATTATAGTAATAGATGTAACTGTTCATACCTTTAAAACATAAATAGTGCAGAAATAATATGTTTCTATTCACACCTTTAAAACATGAATAGTGTAGACTTTGTATACATATGTAAGAAAGTCTCCATGCTATATGGAATCCAAAATATGCTTCCAGGATCAGCTTGGTGCTTTGTAATAAATTCACCCTTGTATTTGATGTCCTACTGGTAAGTTCAAACAATGAGTTTATAGCTGTTACAAGGTGTGTTTATTCAACGCCTGTGCTTTCATTTATTTGCCATCTATAGTCATAATTGACACCAATGAGTTTCAAGTTCTTTAGTGTAAATAGTATACTCAGCATTAACTTGCTTTAATAATACTTTTTGTAACCCATTGAATCAAAAATATTGTCATTTGTACTCACAGAAAATGTATATCCGATAATGATTTTTGTTTCTGAGATATTGTCATATTGTTACCCTGGATATAATACACTTTTTGTTATTTTGTACCTTACACCATGTGTATAAATGGCAGGTACTTTCAAGTGATGGGGTTGATTATTCTCACACTCTCTATCATTTGTTTGTGGGTTTGCTGGATCCAGTTTTCATTCTCATAACATTCAAGCCTATCCATTTCTCAATTTTCACATCAGTGACCAATGTGTTGTGTTGTCTGCTGAAAACAATAATACTATGGATGCATGCCCTACTTATACAGAGTTTGTGGATATATTATCAATTTTCATAAAATGATAATGCAGACCAAAAAAGTGAATATATGATAACAGTACAAGGTTAGTTTCTTTCATTATATTACCAAAAAAGCATTTATCTATATAATTGTAACGTGGTGTGGCTAGTTGTCCGTGTGTGTGTGTATGTGCAAATTGAACACAATTTGTTTAGTTTAATAAGTCTTGGGACACATTATGTTGGTAAAAAATCATGTTCACCATAAGTTCTGGAACATAAAAAAAAAATTTTTTTGTGTCCCAGCACATGTGCAATAAATATGGTAGATGTAATACATTAAAAGAAAGATGTGTGTATTTATTAGCAATTTGAAGTTACTTCCTGGCTATGGATATTCAATGTACATTGCTGTCATCAATATTTTTACAAATATAACTGATTCCTAGAGGGTACTGAACTTGCATGATGCATTTTAATTTGACATTTCATTTTATCAAAGAATTCTAATGACAAAACAAGATTTACCATATGTACTCACATACAAGTTTAGTTCAACTTCACATACACAGATTTGCTGTCACATGATTTGCAAGAAGATCAGAGTCTATGCAGTTTGCTAAGAGTAATTGTTGGACCAAACAACATAGATATTGAATAGCCAGTCAGGTTAGACTTGTACATAAATATAAACAGTATGTTTTTCAGAAACAGTTATCAACAAGATCTCAGAATTATGTTTAGAATAACTTTGATATCAAGAAGTTTTGTTAGAAGATCCAAACTTTATATTAGAAATGATTAAAAAAAAGAGAAAGGAATATATCTTTAAAATCAAATATTTTAAATCAAATGCTGATTGGCATCTTTAATTGTGTGATATTGTACTATAACTGATTCAACTTTTTCATTATTATTTAATTAATTTTCTACTTATTATCTCATATATTTCATTGAAATATTATTGATGATAAAATTTATTTACCGATAAGAAACACTTAATGGCATAATCTTCAAGCATTTGTGAATAAAATTTTAATAATTATCTATTTGTTACTTTAAAAATACATCATGATTCTAAAACATACTCAATCATACTGTAATAGTGGCTTAAGGACAAAAGATTTATAGAAAAATATCTAATAAAAGATTAATATAAATGTGTAAATAAGAAATATAAAAGTCATAGTGTAAGTACCTTTTATAGACTGATTTTTAAAAGTCAAATCTCTATGAAAAAGTAGATATTACTTTGGAAAGACTGAGGTTCCAGTCCAAATATTTAAAGTAATCTTTACAAAGGTTTAAGAACAGCAGAGAACATGGTGAATCTGCATGGGCATAAGAAAGCCTATTTTATATATAGTGGACAGCCAAGAAAGTTGATCAAAATTGTTATAACCTCAGTCAACAAAGATTAAGAATTCAAGAATTGCATCCATAGTGTGATGTTAAAACCTATGTTGCATCCATAGTGTGATGTTAAGACTTATGTTGCATCCATAGTGTGATGTTAAGACCTATGTTGCATCCATAGTCTGATGTTAGGACCTAAGTTGCATCCATAGTGTGATGTTAAGACCTAAGTTGCATCCATAGTGTGATGTTAAGACCTAAGTTGCATCCATAGTGTGATGTTAAGACCTAAGTTGCATCCATAGTGTGATGTTAAGACCTAAGTTGCATCCATAGTGTGATGTTAAGACCTAAGTTGCATCCATAGTGTGATGTTAAGACCTATGTTGCATCCATAGTGTGATGTTAAGACCTAAGTTGCATCCATAGTGTGATGTTAAGACTTATGTTGCATCCATAGTGTGATGTTAAGACTTATGTTGCATCCATAGTGTGATGTTAAGACTTATGTTGCATCCATAGTGTGATAGTAGGACCTATGTTGCATCCATAGGGTGATGTTAAGACTTATGTTGCATCCATAGTGTGATGTTAAGACTTATGTTGCATCCATAGTGTGATGTTAAGACTTATGTTGCATCCATAGTGTGATGATAAGACTTATGTTGCATCCATAGTGTGATGTTAAGACTTATGTTGCATCCATAGTGTGATGTTAAGACTTATGTTGCATCCATAGTGTGATGTTAAGACCTATGTTGCATCCATAGTGTGATGTTAAGACTTATGTTGCATCCATAGTGTGATGTTAAGACCTATGTTGCATCCATAGTGTGATGTTAAGACCTATGTTGCATCCATAGTGTGATGTTAAGACTTATGTTGCATCCATAGTGTGATGTTAAGACTTATGTTGCATCCATAGTGTGATTTTAAGACTTATGTTGCATCCATAGTGTGATAGTAGGACCTATGTTGCATCCATAGGGTGATGTTAAGACTTATGTTGCATCCATAGTGTGATGTTAAGACTTATGTTGCATCCATAGTGTGATCTTAAGACCTATGTTGCATCCATAGTGTGATGTTAAGACTTATGTTGCATCCATAGTGTGATGTTAAGACCTTTGTTGCATCCATAGTGTGATGTTAAGACCTATGTTGCATCCATAGTGTGATGTTAAGACCTATGTTGAATCCATAGTGTGATGTTAAGACTTATGTTGCATCCATAGTGTGATGTTAAGACCTAAGTTGCATCCATAGTGTGATGTTAAGACCTATGTTGCATCCATAGTGTGATGTTAAGACCTATGTTGCATCCATAGTGTGATGTTAAGACCTATGTTGCATCCATAGTGTGATGTTAAGACTTATGTTGCATCCATAGTGTGATGTTAAGACCTAAGTTGCATCCATAGTGTGATGTTAAGACTAATGTTGCATCCATAGTGTGATGTTAAGACTTATGTTGCATCCATAGTGTGATGTTAAGACCTAAGTTGCATCCATAATGTGATGTTAAGACCTATGTTGCAGTCATAGTGTGATGTTAAGAATTTTGTTGCATCCATAGTGTGATGTTAAGACTTATGTTGCACCATAGTGTGATATTAAGACCTATGTTGCATCCATAGTGTGATGTCAAGACCTATGTTGCATCCATAGTGTGATGTTAAGACCTATGTTGCATCCATAGTGTGATGTTAAGACTTATGTTGCATCCATAGTGTGATGTTAAGACCTAAGTTGCTTCCATAGTGTGATGTTAAGACCTATGTTGCATCCATAGTGTGATGTTAAGACCTAAGTTGCATCCATAGTGTGATGTTAAGATCTATGTTGCATCCATAGTGTGATGTTAAGACTTATGTTGCATCCATAGTGTGATGTTAAGACCTAAGTTGCATCCATAGTGTGATGTTAAGACTTATGTTGCATCCATAAAGTGATGTTAAGACCTATGTTGCATCCATAGTGTGATGTTAAGACCTATGTTGCATCCATAGTGTGATGTTAAGACCTAAGTTGCATCCATAGTGTGATGTTAAGACCTAAGTTGCATCGATAGTGTGATGTTAAGACTTATGTTGCATCCATAGTGTGATGTTAAGACCTAAGTTGCATCCATAATGTGATGTTAAGACCTATGTTGCAGTCATAGTGTGATGTTAAGAATTTTGTTGCATCCATAGTGTGATGTTAAGACTTATGTTGCACCATAGTGTGATATTAAGACCTATGTTGCATCCATAGTGTGATGTCAAGACCTATGTTGCATCCATAGTGTGATGTTAAGACCTATGTTGCATCCATAGTGTGATGTTAAGACTTATGTTGCATCCATAGTGTGATGTTAAGACCTAAGTTGCATCCATAGTGTGATGTTAAGACCTATGTTGCATCCATAGTGTGATGTTAAGACCTAAGTTGCATCCATAGTGTGATGTTAAGACCTATGTTGCATCCATAGTGTGATGTTAAGACTTATGTTGCATCCATAGTGTGATGTTAAGACCTAAGTTGCATCCATAGTGTGATGTTAAGACTTATGTTGCATCCATAAAGTGATGTTAAGACCTATGTTGCATCCATAGTGTGATGTTAAGACCTATGTTGCATCCATAGTGTGATGTTAAGACCTAAGTTGCATCCATAGTGTGATGTTAAGACCTAAGTTGCATCGATAGTGTGATGTTAAGACTAATGTTGCATCCATAGTGTGATGTTAAGAATTATGTTGCATCCATAGTGTGATGTTAAGACTTAAGTTGCATCCATAGTGTGATGTTAAGACTTATGTTGCATCCATAGTGCGATGTTAAGACTTATGTTGCATCCATAGTGTGATGTTAAGACTTATGTTGCATCCATAGTGTGATGTTAAGACTAATGTTGCATCCATAGTGTGATGTTAAGACTTATGTTGCATCCATAGTGTGATGTTAAGACCTAAGTTGCATCCATAATGTGATGTTAAGACCTATGTTGCAGTCATAGTGTGATGTTAAGATTTATGTTGCATCCATAGTGTGATGTTAAGACTTATGTTGCACCATAGTGTGATATTAAGACCTATGTTGTATCCATAGTGTGATGTTAAGACCTATGTTGCATCCATAGTGTGATGTTAAGACCTATGTTGCATCCATAGTGTGATGTTAAGACTTATGTTGCATCCATAGTGTGATGTTAAGACCTAAGTTGCATCCATAGTGTGATGTTAAGACCTATGTTGCATCCATAGTGTGATGTTAAGACCTAAGTTGCATCCATAATGTGATGTTAAGACCTATGTTGCATCCATAGTGTGATGTTAAGACTTATGTTGCATCCATAGTGTGATGTTAAGACCTATGTTGCATCCATAGTGTGATGTTAAGACTTATGTTGCATCCATAAAGTGATGTTAAGACCTATGTTGCATCCATAGTGTGATGTTAAGACCTATGTTGCATCCATAGTGTGATGTTAAGACCTATGTTGCATCCATAGTGTGATGTTAAGACCTAAGTTGCATCCATAGTGTGATGTTAAGACCTATGTTGCATCCATAGTGTGATGTTAAGACCTATGTTGCATCCATAGTGTGATGTTAAGACCTATGTTGCATCCATAGTGTGATGTTAAGACTTATGTTGCATCCATAGTGTGATGTTAAGACTTATGTTGCATCCATAGTGTGATGTTAAGAATTATGTTGCATCCATAGTGTGATGTTAAGACTTATGTTGCATCCATAGTGTGATGTTAAGACTTATGTTGCATCCATAGTGTGATGTTAAGACTTATGTTGCATCCATAGTGTGATGTTAAGACCTATGTTGCATCCATAGTGTGATGTTAAGACTTATGTTAAGAATTATGTTGCATCCATAGTGTGATGTTAAGACTTATGTTGCATCCATAGTGTGATGTTAAGACTTATGTTGCATCCATAGTGTGATGTTAAGACCTAAGTTGCATCCATAGTGTGATGTTAAGACTTATGTTGCATCCATAGTGTGATGTTAAGACCTATGTTGCATCCATAGTGTGATGTTAAGACTTATGTTGCATCAATAGTGTGATGTTAAGACCTAAGTTGCATCCATAGTGTGATGTTAAGACCTATGTTGCATCCATAGTGTGATGTTAAGACTTATGTTGCATCCATAGTGTGATGTTAAGACCTAAGTTGCATCCATAGTGTGATGTTAAGACCTATGTTGCATCCATAGTGTGATGTTAAGACCTATGTTGCATCCATAGTGTGATGTTAAGACCTATGTTGCATCCATAGTGTGATGTTAAGACTTATGTTGCATCCATAGTGTGATGTTAAGACCTATGTTGCATCCATAGTGTGATGTTAAGACCTATGTTGCATCCATAGTGTGATGTTAAGACCTAAGTTGCATCCATAGTGTGATGTTAAGACCTATGTTGCATCCATAGTGTGATGTTAAGACCTATGTTGCATCCATAGTGTGATGTTAAGACTTATGTTGCATCCATAGTGTGATGTTAAGACGTATGTTGCATCCATAGTGTGATGTTAAGACCTATGTTGCATCCATAGTGTGATGTTAAGACTTATGTTGCATCCATAGTGTGATGTTAAGACCTATGTTGCATCCATAGTGTGATGTTAAGACCTATGTTGCATCCATAGTGTGATGTTAAGACTTATGTTGCATCCATAGTGTGATGTTAAGACTTATGTTGCATCCATAGTGTGATGTTAAGACTTATGTTGCATCCATAGTGTGATGTTAAGACCTAAGTTGCATCCATAGTGTGATGTTAAGACTTATGTTGCATCCATAGTGTGATGTTAAGACTTATGTTGCATCCATAGTGTGATGTTAAGACCTATGTTGCATCCATAGTGTGATGTTAAGACCTAAGTTGCATCCATAGTGTGATGTTAAGACTTATGTTGCATCCATAGTGTGATGTTAAGACCTATGTTGCATCCATAGTGTGATGTTCAGACCTATGTTGCATCCATAGTGTGATGTTAAGACCTATGTTGCATCCATAGTGTGATGTTAAGACTTATGTTGCATCCATAGTGTGATGTTAAGACCTATGTTGCATCCATAGTGTGATGTTAAGACCTATGTTGCATCGATAGTGTGATGTTAAGACCTATGTTGCATCCATAGTGTGATGTTAAGACCTATGTTGCATCCATAGTGTGATGTTAAGACTTATGTTGCATCCATAGTGTGATGTTAAGACTTATGTTGCATCCATAGTGTGATGTTAAGACTTATGTTGCATCCATAGTGTGATGTTAAGACCTATGTTGCATCCATAGTGTGATGTTAAGACTTATGTTGCATCCATAGTGTGATGTTAAGACTTATGTTGCATCTATAGTGTGATGTTAAGACTTATGTTGCATCCATAGTGTGATGTTAAGAATTATTTCGCATCCATAGTGTGATCTTAAGACTTATGTTGCATCTATAGTGTGATGTTAAGACCTATGTTGCATCCATAGTGTGATGTTAAGACTTATGTTGCATCCATAGTGTGATTTTAAGACTTATGTTGCATCTATAGTGTGATGTTAAGACTAATGTTGCATCCATAGTGTGATGTTAAGACTTATGTTGCATCCATAGTGTGATGTTAAGACTTATGTTGCATCTATAGTGTGATGTTAAGACCTATGTTGCATCCATAGTGTGATGTTAAGACCTATGTTGCATCCATAGTGTGATGTTAAGACTTATGTTGCATCCATAGTGTGATGTTAAGAATTATGTTGCATCCATAGTGTGATGTTAAGACTTATGTTGCATCCATAGTGTGATGTTAAGACTTATGTTGCATCTATAGTGTGATGTTAAGACTTATGTTGCATCCATAGTGTGATGTTAAGACTTATGTTGCATCCATAGTGTGATGTTAAGACTTATGTTGCATCCATAGTGTGATGTTAAGACTTATGTTGCATCCATAGTGTGATGTTAAGACCTAAGTTGCATCCATAGTGTGATGTTAAGACCTAAGTTGCATTCATAGTGTGATGTTAAGACCTAAGTTGCATCCATAGTGTGATGTTAAGACCTATGTTGCATCCATAGTGTGATGTTAAGACCTATGTTGCATCCATAGTGTGATGTTAAGACCTATGTTGATGAGCAAAAGGTAAAAAGTTTTTTAAAAAATGCTCTTATAGCTAATGATTATTCCTTCTCTCACAAAATTTCATTTGTCAATAAGCTTTACTTATAACAGTATTTTGGTAAAAATCAATCTTATTCTCATATGAGTACTTCCAAATCTCTGACAACTTTTCAGATACAACTGATTAGAAATCCTAATCTTTTCCTATATGCATTTATTACAAGAGACCATCTTTTTCCTAATAAAATATGTTTCCTCGAGAATACTTACCCAGTCATAATACCTTATTAGAATTACTACTACCTCGCAAATCCAGCCCTTCCAGATACTACTTTTAGCTAAAGGGACTGCTGACCTATGTGGTGGTCGGACAGAGTGATCTCTCCTTATATATAAGATTTGGCAGCAAAGTCTAAGAGCACATCAGTTACTACTAGAGCAGAAGGCAATGCTCTCTAAGGATGTAACTGTGGGGAGCACAGGATTGTGCATGTGTAATATGATTGGGTCACTATTCTCGAAGAAACATTGTACTAGGAAAAATTAGTTTCTTCTTTAAATATGCTACCAAATCTGGAGAATAAGTAAGAGGTGGAGGGAGGTACATTGCCTTACCCACAGATACCATCTCCAGTCCCCTAACATATGCAAAACAGCTTCTAAGATAAGCTGACTGGAGGGAACCCTGTCTGTCTGGGGCACAGCTTCAAATGGGAAAATCCCCCCCCCCGCAAATCCAGCAGAAGTTGTACAGCCACATCTTAAGAAGCTGTCAATCGATTTGGAAATTTTATGTGTTGGGCTTCATATACAAGTCATATCAGATCAAACTGGACCCTCTGGAGTGACAGAACTTAGAGACAAATGCAAGAAAATGATGGCTTTGATCTCCATCAACAGCCTGAAAGATGTCAAAGTTCTCATGCTAGGTTTGTGGCAACTGCTCAAACCTCATGAGTCAAAGTGCTGGGGTTATTTCCCTATATGCTATGCGAATGACCTCCTTACTCCAGTATGCGATCCTCCTGTCCTTTGATGAGAAGTAGAAAGAGCTGTGTTCTCCCTCAATGCAACAGCTCTGCTCTTAAAGAAAGCATCACCTAAAATCCTGAACTGGGTCTTATAGGTGGCCTTTAGTTGATGTGTTCAGATCACACAGGGTTCATATCAAAAGTTTAATTATCCATGGAAGGGTGACGGTTCATGGTGATGAAAAAGGATGTCATCATGAATAAGACTGACTCATCTTGTCAGAACTTGATGTAATTCAGGTCTGCTGATAGGGCATGTATTTTGCTATTTCTGTAAGCAGTCACTAATGCCATGAGGAAGAAGATTTTGTAGGAAAAGGAGTGCCAGAAATGCCCTTGAAACTGGTTCAAAGGTGTCTTATCTAGCTAGATTAATACTGAAGATAGGTTCTGCTTTGGGAATAGGGTTAATGTTTTTGGCCAACTATACACAAAGTTGGCAGGAAGGCTGGATAAGTCCTGTGTTTAACCAATATCCCTTGATGATGAAAGGTGTCAGCAATCACTTGGTACTAACTTGCTCTCTTAAAAAAGCCAGAGGAGGAAATTGGCTAACCATGGTATTGATGCCCAGGATATGGCAAACATGTATTTGAATTTGTTGATGACAACATCGCTTCAGAAAGTCCCACATCATGATGCAAAGGTCTGGGGACTGGGGTGCTCCTTGTTGTTGGAGATTAATCACCATTATAGGATTGACTTCCTTGTCGCTTTTAGATAAGTCACCACTGTAGAGTTGTCTAACAGAATAGAACTCCCTTGCCAAGCAAATACTCCAGCTACTGGTGAAGGAATGTCACAATGGCTCTTGACTCTAGAATTATTGATATAAAGATGTCTTTCTTGGGAAGAGCATGCACTGCTGGTGACCCAAAATAATGACAGTAGGTGGGCTGGCTAGCATTCCATACTTGCATTAGAACAGACTATAATCTCAAACAGGTGGTCATGTAGATTTATACTTGCCATGAGCCAAGTTCGGTTGCTCCCAATTCCACAGATCGTGCCACAATTGGGTGTCAATGGTGGGAGGATTGTCCAGTGGGCAAACTTGAGAACTCCATTCATGCAGAGGAAAGAGTAGCAATGCAGTAGACGGCCACCTAGGACTATGAGGTCAGCTGCCACATTCAGCAAGCCTAGCAGGCAAAAGGATTCCTGTACGGTGGTGGCATGGGTTATTTCAATGCCAGGTCAGTGACAAAATATGCATGTGTACTGAACTCCATACCTTGGTGAACAAAACATTGAGAAGTTACTAGATCAGATTTCTCCTTGTTGATGCAAACTCCACACTGAAAACAAGGGTTATCATATCATTTTAGATCTAACTCACTGATGCTGCTGCAGGATGTCATCCAGTTAACTTGATGTTACTGCCACATAAATGGTCTGGACATGCACCATTACTCAAATAAGGTAGACAAATGAAGACCCAGGGGCTGACATTGAGAGCCTATTGGAGTGTCCTGAAATGGTATATAATGTTGTAGGTGAACAGCAGAAATGTCCTGGGTGCTATGTGAATAGAGATATGTAGGTAAGCGCTGTCAATGTCCACAGTGATAGCAAAGTCTCCCTCATGGATAGCATTCAAAATGAATTGTGGGTGCTTCCAGTGTAGATCAAGAGACATGGATGAATAGATTGTAGGTGCTTAGGACAATGACCAAACAGAGTCATTTGACATTGGGACCAATAAAAGGCGTAGAATGAATGATAGAACCATCTTGATGCTATATCTGCTTGGCATGCAAAAATGCTGATATTCAATGGGTGGAGCTTCAATAGAACAGCTTTCAGAGGTTCATGTCCTGTGACTGGCCATTGGGTCCATTTATAATTTTTCCATACAATCCTTATATTGATACTGTGGTTGTGGGAGGGAAGGAAATATGTCTCCTTGATGGCTTGTTTGCAAATGTAATGCATCATGACATTAAAAAGAAGGTTTGAGGATAAAGACTGTACTTTTTGCTCAGCCATATTGTCTTCAGAGGGAATTGAGTTGCGCTTTAAGTGTGTTGAGTGGCTCCACTCAGCAGTTGGGTCATTCTATTGACTGATTCTCATGCATGCCCTCAGGTATTCAGAGTGGAAGAAGTTTTGTTCCATTAGTTGGAAGATAGCCAGAGAGAAAGAAAGTCCAACAACAATGTCTCTGCAACAATACTGCTCACTAACTGCTGAGTGTCAACAAAGGTTATCCATGCACACCTATGGAGTGTGACTGTCATCCCCAAAGTGGTGAAATTGCTGTCAACTGCTGGGGTTCCAAAATGAAACACTGGTGTGAGGCAAAGGTAGAACTGCCAACAAACTGATGATGAAGGTAGGTCAGAATATTTGTAACTCTCTCATACTGTACAAGTAACTGAAGTCAGATTCTTCCATTCTGTCATATGATCAACAGATGCTGGAGCTCTGGTCAAAGTTATTGATAGAGTGGGAGGAGAAGGCAAAACATATGCGGCGGAAAGACTTCAGCAGAGGCCCAGATGGCTGATTCTTCCATTCAATTGGATGGTGTAGAAGCGATGACAGTACTAAGCAACAATATCTTAGTTGCCTAGGGTGAGGATAAGGTCCCTTGTAATGCTCGAGACTTAGCTGGGGAAGAGTGACAAGGTCTATCACTCACAAACCTCATAGAACACCCAGAATTAGTTACTGGGTAAAGAGTCTTTTTGTGTCAGATTGTAGAGAAATTGTGAAGTAACAACTATTGAAGTGTCAGGAACTATCTGTGGTATTGTGCTGAATGAGTGTCTTGAGGTGGTACAAGGGTTAGACTGGTCCCTGTATGTCACCAAAAGTCAGGTCCGATGTACAGGAAGCTGGACTGTTACTGACTGAACCCATAATAATGATGTTTGCCCCATCCTGAGCCTGTCAATGTGATATTTGAAAACCATGTCGGTATAGAGCTACACCTATTGATGGCTACCTGGAAAAAGCAGGGATTGTCCTGGACTTCAGCAATATCGAAGTTGCGATTTTTTTCCTTACTGGCGACAAAAAATACTAGTTGGCGATTTTTAGGGCGATAGCCTTTTTGGCAGTTTAACTTGCACATACAATCATGGATTTGGAGTGGAGAATATCAATGGGACCATGAAAAGAAGTCGAGATGTATATTCGGACTTATACACTGATCTATATTCCCACATAAATAAAACCCATGTCTGCATTGACAAACCCATCTGTACAGTGCAATGTTACATCATAATCCGCTAATGTTGACATCTGGCAATGATACCTACAATTGACTGACCTATGAAGACGCGAATGGAAAGGACTAATCCAATAGTTCTTTTTAAAATATACCAATAAATAGTTTTGCCCACACTTGAGAGAAAATTGATTACCTTTGAACTACCGATTGCTGTGTATAAATACCAAGCAAATGGAAAAAATATCTATCAAAATTATATACTGTCAGCAGTGCAACATTATCATGGGTAAACATAAGTTAGATGTTGCATGTTCATTATCTCATCCTAAAAGTAAATTAACAAAATTAACAGCATTTGGATTTAATGCAAATTTATTGGACAACACAGTCGCTCATCTTGATGTTATTCCTGGCAGTCCTGCTCATTGATCTTTTACTTTTGCCGACAATCCTGTTATGTCTGCAGATACTTAAACTATGCAACAAGAAATATCAACACAAGCAAGTTTTGCATAACTAAATAATTTATTTTTTAAAAAGACTGAATCCGAAAATATGCAGATTGGAACCTGCCATCGGGAAGTTTTATGTCTAAGCATCTTTTCACTAATATTCTCGGATTTCACAGGTCCAATACTAGTGAAATTTTCAAAAATAACATGCCATTTCTCCCTGTGGAGTGCGTTATTTGTCTTCCCTTCCCAACATGACCCCTATTTCATATTTTATACAACAACTAAAGGTTAGACTTGAGCCTCAACACCATACTCAAAGACACTGCCTGTTACAGTGAGTGAAGCAATTTTATTTGATTGACAAATAAACCTCGCCCTTTTTTGTGATAACTAATAATGCTAAACAACCTCAACAAAAGCGCGAGCGACAAAACCGTGTAGGTATAAATTAAGTTAAAGTAAACAATGTGGCATTCAAAAATCCAAAGCCATGACCATTATTCTCATTGCAATGACCATTATTCTCATTGCAATTCTAATTCCAATTAAATCTTTCCCCCAATGGCTAGCTTCACAAAGTACATTTCACTGAATGCATTTTTTTGTTGATTTTTGAATACTACACACAGTTACTTTAACTTAATTTATACCGGTTTAGTTGCACGCATTTTTGTCAAGGTTGTTTAGCATTGCACTCATGTCGGCATGCTTTTGTCCATGAAATTTTGTTACGGAGCCACTAGTTAACAATAAGTTGTTATTGTTATATGGTTTAACGCCAGTTTTAGCACAAGATACACTATACATGGCGCACAGTATTAATGCTGGAGGAAGAACCCTGAAAAACCCCGGGAAGAACCACTGACCCATGAGAAGCTACTGGTAGGCTTTCTCACTTTAACAATAAGGAATTACGGTGGGATATAAAATGTGGAAAATAGTCATCATATGTATGGTAGCTCGAGACAAAATTTGAAGAAAAAGAAAACAAATGCATACCCCTTTTAGGCATTATTAGTTATCACAGAAAAGGGTTTATTTGTCAATCAATTACTAGTGCTTCACTTACTGTAACAGTCGGTGTCTTTGAAGTATGTCAGAGGCTCAAGTCTAACCTTTAGCTGTTGTATAAAATATGAAATGGGGGCACGTTGAGAGGGGGAGGCAATTAACGCACTCCACACGAAGAAAAGGCATGTTGTTTCTGAAAATTTCACTTGTATTGGACCTGTAAAATTGAAAATTAGTGAAAACGATGCTTAAATATAAAAACTTCCTGATGGCAGGTTCAAATCTTCTTTTTTTCGGATTCAATTGTTTTGAGAAATAAATTATTAAATTATGTAAAATTTGCTTGTGTTGATATTTCCTGTTGGATAGTTTAAGTCTCTGCAGACGTAACAGGCCTGACAGCAAAAGTAAAAGATCAATGAGCAGGACTGCCAGGAATAACATCAGGATCAGCAACCGTGTTCTTAGGCTGAGATGATGAACATGCAATGTCTAATTTGCATTTACCCATGATATTGTTGCACTGCTGACAGTATATAATTCTGATAGAGACTTTATTTTCCATTTGCTTGGTATTTATACACAGCAATCGGTTCTTCAAAGGTAATTAATTTTCTCTCTAGTGTCAGCAAAACTATTTATTGGTATATTTAAAAAAAAAAATTAGGGACTGAATAGCCGTCGTTCATTTACTTGCATCTGTTTCCATTCCCTCTTCATATGTCGGTTGCTTGTAGCATACAGTATATAGGCCAGATGTCAACATTAGTGGATTATGATGTAACATTGCACTGTACTGACAGGTTTGTTAATAGGAACACTGGATTTGTTTATTGGTGAATATAGCTCAATATATAAGTCTGAAATAAGTCTGTGACTTCCTTTCATGGTAACATTGAATTTCTCCACTCCAAATCCATGATTGCATGTACAAGTTAAACTGCCAAAAAGGCTGTTGCCAAAAAAAATCGCCAAGTGGTATTTTTTGTTGCCAAGGAAAAAAAATCACAATTTGCGACATTGGCAAAGCCCAGGACGATCCTTAACAAGGCATTATATCATTTATGCAAACATAACAATATGTATCCTCCCTGCATACATAAAGCATTGTCATGCATGCAAACTTATTAACTATAATGCATCCTCCCTGTATACAAAATCAAAATCTACACATACAAATCTAAATGCTACCACTACCATAGAAAAAGTGATTCTTTTCATTACTGTCTGCTAGTTGAGATCAAAACAATGAAATCCAACATAAATTTATTAAGATAAATGTTTACATCCTGGTTAATACATGTACTACAAAATCTTTACTTTGACAAATGCAGCATTCACACTAATTTCTCAAAAAAACAAATTGCACTGTAAAATCAACTAAATGGACAAATACTGTATTTATTTCTAAGCCCTACCTTTATTTCTTCATTAATTCTCATTATGTTTAGAAACTTTCCTCACAAATTCTCAGTACCAGAACAGACCTTGGAACAAATGGATGAACTATTTTAAAGACAATATATCAATAAGGAAAAAGGTGACAGATGTTGTCTGGATCTTTGATTGTTTGGAAAACTGATAAATTAATCAAGGATAAATGGGAGGAGGCTACAAAACAATGAGCACCAGGAAAATTTATGTGTAACTTTTAAAAGGAAAAACATACAGTATTTTCCTCATCACTGGACATTTGTTGGACAGCCCTCATTGCTTCCATAACATCATGTTCTGTCTTCTGAAGACTCAAAGGAAATTCTGAGCCTTGGGACTGAAAATGAAAAATCTCAAAATTATGTCAATGTAAATATAAGGTACTGATACATCATTTTTGTCATTTTTGGGATATTGTATATACTCCCTTCAGTTGCACAAACACAGATCCTAATCCACTGCTCATTATGCAATGGCAGATCTGGGTTTGTGCAGTTTTAAATTGGACTCCACTTATCAGCAAGAATGCATGGTACCCTCTAATTTTTCATACAACACCAATCTATAAATATCAATTTTTGCTTGTCATAAAATTTTTGACACAAACAATTATCTTATTAAAATATTGCCAATTTTAGGACTACCCAGCGACCATTCTCATTAACTTCCTTGTTGTATGACATAAGGATTACCCCTAACTGTTCTCATTAACTTCCTTGTTGTTAACATGGACTACCTAGGGACCATTCTCATTAACTTCCTTGCTGTATAACATGGACTACCTAGGGACATTCTCATTACCTTCCTTGTTGTATAACATGGACTACCTAGGGACCATTCTCATTAACTTACTTGTTGTATAACATGGACTACCTAGGGACCATTCTCATTAACTTCCTTGTTGTATAACATGGACTACCTAGGGACATTCTCATTAACTTCCTTGTTGTATAACATGGACTACCTAGGGACCATTCTCATTAACTTCCTTGTTGTATAACATGGACTACCTAGGGACCATTCTCATTAACTTCCTTGTTGTATAACATGGACTACCTAGGGAGCATTCTCATTAACTTCCTTGTTGTATAACATGGACTACCTAGGGACCATTCTCATTAACTTACTTGTTGTATAACATGGACTACCTAGGGAGCATTCTCATTAACTTCCTTGTTGTATAACATGGGCTACCTAGAGAGAGTTCTTGTTAACTACCCTGTATGACATAAGTAACAATCTAATATCATATGCAAAGGTTTGATTGCCAGGGTATAGATTTTCCATTCATTTATTCTCAGGTACTAAGTAAAATAGTTTTTGTATGTTGTCTTAGAGAAAAGTCATCATTTATCATTTGATAAATATACTAAAATGTGATAAACACTTTCTTAGTAATGGTCCTTTGGTCTCTCCCCGCTCTTTGAAGATTAGCCTCCAGTTCATAACCTGAAAACTGTTCATTGTATATCATTAAAAAAACACTAACAGTGTGACCCTTCTATTGCATGCTCTATTATAACATAAACATGGATATAAAATGATTGTGGTGTGGCTCCTAATATATTATATACACCTTTCCCTCAATAACTCATGCATAATGGGGTCCACACACGCGGACCACACTATAAGTAAGGGCGTGAGTTACTAAGAGACCTCCAAAAACTGAAAAAAAATCCACTTAGGCTATACTCAAGAGAAAACAGTGGGGGTGGGGGTAGGTACTGGCCGTTTAAAGACTGAATCCTTGTTTTACAATCATGTTGATGAAAATATTAGTAACATTTTTCTAATGAAATTGTTCCTTATTCTGCATAAATAACATTTGTTTCTAAAACGTCCAACATCTGAAAGATCGTTCCAACTGGTTTCAACAATCATCATGTACATATGAAAACAACAGTGTATTACACCACTTTTTGTTAATTAGTCTGGTTTCCAGAGTGATTTTTAACAGTATATTACCAAGTCAGGAGTAGAATAGCAGGCAACTAGACTAACTGTTGATACACCACCAAGCAAGATTCCTTTTTTTTTCAAAACTATTAACATTTATTTCACGAGATAATCATCCACAGCAAAACTCAAATTTGTTATTGTTCAGTTAGTACAACATACGATGTCATGATTTCATTGGAAGTGATAGTACAACTTCTTATCATCCCTGAGGATATCTCTAAGTGCCAGTTTAAGAATTATTTGAAACTTGCTTGCCCATAATGGTCCATATCTGTGAAACCAAGCTCTTTATTTTACTAAGTATTCATTTCTTGTGGTTGACTTGCTATCTTTGATCACAATTATGAATGAGTCGGTTAAATTAAAGTAGTTTCTATTACATACACAATAACATATATAATAGTGTTTGATTGATCAAATGAAGTGAGCTTACCCAACATACAACCTGGGCCACTAGATTTTAAGTAGGTTGGATTTGTATGCCTTTTAACTTTTCTTTTTTTCAACCTCTTTTATTTGATTCAGAAGACTTAACTGATGATATAATACAAAAAAGACCTGCTTTTAAGTCAGTGCAACATAAAAACTAATACTTTTGCAAGTCAGTTATCAAAACCCAGTCAGGACTTAATTGGGTTCTCAGAGAAATGCCTGTGGACATAGCTGACACATTTTACGTTTAAATACACATTGCATTGATGATGATTACACTTAAGAGGATCTCAAAGATAGAATAAGAACACAAATTTCATTTAACAAAATTTTAAAAAATTTAATATTTTATTATTTATTACTGCATACACCAGGCTAAATTGACATTTTCATTGATCAATAATTTCCTTGAATATCTTTAATTACAATGTCCTAAGAATGTTGTTTGGAAAGAAACTATAACCAATTATATGACTTTTTATGAAAAGCTGATAATTACAAAATGTTGATTAAGAGAAATAACTAAGGCTGCATGGATCGTCCTTGGCTTCGCTAATGTCGCAAATTGCAATCTTTTTTTTCCTTATTGGCAACAAAAAATACCAGTTGGCAATTTTTTTGGCAACAGCCTTTTTGGCAGTTTACTTGTACATACAATCACAGATTTGGAGTGGAGAAATTCAATGTTACCATGAAAGGAAGTCATAGACTTATTTCAGACTTATACAATGACCTTATTCCCACATAAACAAATCCCATGTTCATATTGACAAACCCATCTGTACAGTGCAATGTTACATCATAATCTACTAGTGCTGACATCTGGCCTATGTACTGTATGCTATGATACCTACAATCGACTGACTTATGAAAACGAGAACGGAACATGCTACAAGGAATTGAACAATGGCTAATCCTTTCCTGTTTTTTAAATATACCAATAAATAGTTTTTTTGAAATTCGAGAGAAAATTAATTATCTTTGAAGAACCGATTGCTGTGTATAAATACCAAGCAAATGGAAAAAAATCTCTATCAGAATTATATACTGTCAGCAGTGCAACATTATCATGGGTAAACGCAAGTTAGACATTGCATGTTCATCATCTCAGCTAAGAGTGAATTAACAAAATTAAAAGCATTTGGATTTAATGCAAATTCATCGAACACAAACTCTGATCCTGATGTTTTTCCTTGCAGTCCTGCTCATTGTTCTTTACTTTTGCTGTCAATCATATTATGTCTACAGAGACTTAAACTATGCAACAAGAAATATCAACACAAGCAAGTTTTGCATAATTTAATAATTTATTTCTCAAAACGATTAAATCCGAAAATACGCAGATACCTGCCATTGGGAAGTTTTATATTTAAGCATCGTTTTCACTAATATTCTCTGATTTTACAGGTCCAATACACATGAAATTTTCAAAAACGCCATGCCATTTCTCCCTGTTGATTGTGTTATTTGCATTCCCCTTCCCAACGTGACCCCCATTTCATATTTTATACAACAGCTAAAGGTTAGACTTGAGCCTCTCTGACATACATCAATGACAGTGCCTGTTACAGTGAGTGAAGCACTAGTATTTGATTGACAAATAAACCCTTTCCTGTGATAACTAATAATGCCTAAAAGGGGTATGCATTTGTTTTCTGTCATAACTAATAATGCCTAAAAGGGGTATGCATTTGTTTTCTGATATAACTAATAAATCCTAAAAGGGGTATGCATTTGTTTTTTGTCATAACTAATAATGCCTAAAAGGGGTATGCATTTGTTTTCTGATATAACTAATAATGCCTAAAAGGGGTATACATTTGTTTTCTGATATAACTAATAATGCCTAAAAGGGGTATGCATTTGTTTTCTGTCATAACTAATAATGCCTAAAAGGGGTATGCATTTGTTTTCTGATATAACTAATAAATCCTAAAAGGGGTATGCATTTGTTTTCTGTCATAACTAATAATGCCTAAAAGGGGTATGCATTTGTTTTCTGATATAACTAATAATGCCTAAAAGGGGTATGCATTTGTTTTCTGATATAACTAATAATGCCTAAAAGGGGTATGCATTTGTTTTCTGTCATAACTAATAATGCCTAAAAGGGGTATGCATTTGTTTTCTGTCATAACTAATAATGCCTAAAAGGGGTATGCATTTGCTTGTTCAAATTTTGTCTCAAGCTACCATACATATGATGACTATTTTCCACATTTTATATTCCACCGTAATTCCTTATTGTTAAAGTGAGAAAGCCTGCCAGAAGCTTCTCGTGGGTCGGTGATTCTTCTCAGGGTTTTCCAGGGTTCTTCCTGGCCGCCATGTATAGTCTATCTTGTGCTGAAAATGGCGTTAAACTGTATAACAACTTATTGTTAACAAATGGCTCTGTAACAAAAGCACATGAACTAAAGCGTGCCGACATAGGACACAATACTAAACAACCTCTACAAAAGCGCGTGCCACAAAACCGTGCAGGTATAAATTAAGTGAAAGTAAACAGTGTGTGTGGTATTCAAAAATTCAAAGCCAAGACCATTATTCTCATTCCAATTCTAATTAACTGTAACCTGCTATAAAAATAAATTACTTACATGTTTTGAGAAATTTGTGTGTCAAGAAAAACTCTACAGCATTCATTGAGATATACTTTGTGAAGCCAGCCAAAAAATTGGGGGGGAGAGGATTTAATTAAAAAATGAGGTAGATGCTGTAGATGTCAGCAAAGTTGATATTGTTACATTTGATAATGCTTTTTTTCAGATGCAAAATAGTCATCATCATGTAATGATTTATTTTATAATATTATAGCTATACTGATTGTTGTCAATAAAGTAATAACTATCCCATGTTTTTCAATTTTCAATTGTCATAGCCTATTACATTAACAGACTTGGAAAAATATTCACTATTTATTCTTGCGATACTTTTTGAAAATTGGTGACAAAATATTGCGGTTGGCAATTTTTTTGGCGACAACTTTTTAAAAGCCAGGACCATCAATTAAGGCTGTTGTATTAACAACATGACAGTATCTCACAAATAAAACTCATGATTGGAAAATACTTTCATTGTGAATGCAAATGACAATCTTCACTGGTAAAAAAGTATTAATAAAGCAAGTTAGTGCTATATATACTCTTTCCTCTGCTGAAATTAATGCACATTTGTATCAATTATGATTATAGATGGCAAACAAATAGAAGTACAGGTGGTGAATAAACACAACTGGTAGTCAGCAATAAACTTATAGTTTGAATGAACAGACAAGATATCAAATACAAAGGTTTTTTATTACAAAGCAAGCTGACTCTGAAGCTGACGTTTGATTCTTCTATGCATGCCAATTATATATGTGTGTGTTTGTGTGTGTGTGTATACAAAAATCTGACCCCTATATGTTGAACATGAAGACATTCATGATCAAAAATTGGTAACTGAAACCTTGATAGATTATGTTCATCTTATCACTGAAAATGGTTGATATGATGTGGAAATCTGAATCAACATTATGAAATAATCAACTATGAATAAGAAATCAAGTATTTTGTTAAATCTTTCCAAACAATATTCTTGGTACACTGTAAATAACTTTGCAAACAAAATTTGATAATTTTTCCTAATTCAATTTTAAATTGAATACTCAGCCATTAAACATACCAGTTTGCTACCACCCATGTGGTTTTCTCTATGTCAAGCGAGGTTGATATCATTTTATATTGTTATGCAAGTCCATAAATAACTTGCAACCTCACTTACAACCAAACATCATTAAAAGTCCTACGGTGCAAGCTCCCTGTAGATAAGACCATCCAACTAGCAGGATTACATATCACCATAAAAAGTCTTTTGGTGAAAACTCCATGGCATAATGAACATCCATCTAAGAATTGATAACAAACAAGATTTTCAAGATAGTTGCCATGGTGGCCATAACTGATATCAGACTGGCACCATCTTCATCTAGAATCAACTGCACATTATAATAAGTTTTCTGGCAAAACCATATTATTTTATATGGTCATACATTCAGAAAGATTAGTGATAACATGATTTCCAAGCTTCTGCTGCTGTGGTGGTCATATAATATTTCCATGTGATGCCATTTTCATTTAGGACCAAATAAACTTTGGGATGAATGTGTGTATAAAGTTTTATGGCAAATCCTCTAAGTAGTTTAGCAGAAGAGGCAATAACAACCTTGTACAAATGGATGGACATCCAATAAGCTCTATCATTAGTAGAGCTAGAAGTATAGTCTGTGTAACACATGTAGGCATAATGGATTACCATATTTGTTAATGTGAAGTGCAAGTGCCCAAACCTGGATAGACTAGAGGGTTATGGGATCAAATGTACAAGATAACTATCATTTTTCAAAGATCTTATTGAGAGGCATTTGTCTTTATAGTCCAGAAAATCAAATGAAGGATAACAAACATTTTCAATCATATACCCCAGATCATTACTGATGTGGCATTTATTCCTTACCTTCTGACCTTTATTCATAGGGGTTGCATATAAAGCTGATGAACCATGTGGGACTAACTGAGATTCTACACCAGAGAAACTCTGACCTGTAGAAAAATAAAGGCCTCCTTAAGTATATACTAGATGTACTTTCAGTTACAGACATGCATATCCCTGTCATATAGAAAATAAGTTCAGACTAGAGTGATCATGTTGTTCCAATTTCTTATTAGAGTTTATGTACACAATTTAGTATCTTTACATCTCAACTTGGAATTTTTATAAAAACGTTATCTTTTAATTGGCACTATATAAGCAGTATGGTGCTGACATATCATTAGATCTACTTATAGAACCAAACTAAATACACAGCCACACATACTTACTGACTCATATACTTATGTACAATGGCAATAAAGACAAAACCATTAAAAGAACACTTTTTTAAACAATATTAAAGTACAAATATTATAATGAGTTGATAAAAAATCTGATGTGAATGTCGATTTTGTATATTTCTTTTAATAATGCTCAACTGGCAAATGTAACTGAACAGTTTACTGTTTCAGCATGCAGGCTTATACAGAAGTATGAGAATACTCTTCCTATGTTAACTACATCTCATAAATTTTATATTATATTGATATATTTTTCTATATCTCACAATAATTCTTTCTAAAGGCATAATTATTATGCAGTCTCTTGCAGAATTTATCTTGATGATAGTAAACACAATATATCAAATTATGGCTTCAAAAGTGATATGAAGCCCAGCCAACCAAATCAGGGATCATCCTGGGCTTTGCTAATGTCACGAATTGTGATCTTTTTTCCTTATTGGCAACAAAAAATACCAGTTGGCAATTTTTTTGGCAACAGCCCTATGGGCAGTTTAACTTGTACTTACAATCATGGATTTGAAGTGGAGAAATTTGATGGGACCATGAATGGAAGCCACAGACTTATTTCAGACTTTTAAAATGACCTATATTCCCACATAAACAAATCTCATGTTCATATTGACAAACCCGTCTGTACAGTGCAATGATACATCATAATCTGCTAATGCTGACATCTGGCCTATGAACTATATGCACTGCACATCTTTTTGTTAAAACCAAATGTTGATATGACCATCCATTTAGTAGTAGTGACAACAAGATTTTCAAAGCGGTTGCCAAACTAGCTGTTTGAAAGGAGCCATTTGGTATAAAGCTTGGTGGCTTCCTCCCAGCAGTTTGAGAAGAGAAGATGGATGAGGGATGAAAGACAATCATGTTAAGATCTTCTCATCTTGAACTAGAAAATTTTAAACACACACAGCTCCTTTAAACTGAAACACTGACAATACAAATCTCTGCTTGCTACAAACAGATGCAAGATCAGAAACAGAACTTCTATATCATTAAAAGAAAACTTTTCACTTACCTAATATAGATGAAATATTACTTCTTATATGATACTCTCTTGTCCCATACCTTTAACATGCAGTATATATTCACTTATAAGTAAAGTCCAACTGCAGACTGCACATCTGCCATCATATAATGCACTGGCAGAACTGGGTCTACACAGTTTGTTTGGTGTAATTAGAAGAATAACAACAAAAACCTCACTAACAGATAAGGATCTATGTTTTTTGCAGCTGAACTTAACATTTAAGTGAGTATTCATTAGGAGGTAACTGAGCAATATTTTCCCATATACAACTTCAGTATGTGATAAAAGTGATTACACATCCTCAGTATGTGATAAATGTGATTACACATCCTCAGTATGTGATAAAAGTGATTACACATCCTCAGTATGTGATAAATGTGATTACACATCCTCAGTATGTGATAAATGTGATTACACATCCTCCCTCTATACAGGGATTGGCACAAAATCCTGTGAAATCATCAAATACTACTGGATAAAAGGCATACAGTCTGCATGGATGTAACTGCAATGATGGTATCTGAATTATGATCTGGTAAGTATTATTGAAGAAACATATTTTACTAGAAAAGATTGGTTTCTTCAAACATGATCATAATAGATTATGAAAATTGGTTTGAGGCAGAATGAAATACATCCTCTTACCCCAGAGACCATAATGTATGTGAAACAGCTTCTAGATAGCCTGATTAGTAAATATTCTCCACATATTGGTGAGCAACTTCAAATGGGAAATTTCGCACTTCCTGTAAATCCAAAGGAAGTGGTGAAGATGTGTTGTTTATAAAGCTATTGATAAAACCCTGGATGGTATCCTTTTGTACCATGGCTATCGGTCCACCAGACTGAGTTGAACCTTTTAGCATGATTGTTCTCTAAGACTGAAGAAAAGTAGTTGGAACTCATTCTGATAGCATGGATATTAATAGAGAACAGTTTCACTCATATGGAATGTTGTAGTGATGGTTATAACTTTGTAATCCAAGATGAGAATGAGATTCATTGGTGTGGGTTTATTTCCAATAAGTGAAATAAATAATCCACTTTATCCAAGATGAAAGTATCTGTTGAAATATCTCCTTTCCTACAGCAAGAAAAGGCATAATCTCCCTGAATGCAGTGGCTCGGTCTACCTTAAGTACTTCTTCAGAGATCACACTGTACATGACTTTGAGATCAAAAAGCAGCAGCCTCTTCTTGAAAATGAAAGCTGGGTCCACGAGTGATACAGACCCTTGTTGGCAGGAATGTATTCAGAAAGGTCCATAGAATCCCTGTGACTTTCTACTAATTGCCTTACAAATCCCTCCTTTGTATCCTTGGTAACTTCTTGCAAATTCCATCAACCTGATAATTAAAGATTGAAATAGATAATTAGGTTGCAAGCTTAGCTTGGCCTATGAAGGTCTTTAGAAAAGGTGTTTTGCATCTCATTCTACCAATTGTAAGTTCACAGCTGTTATTACATCCATGGACACAGTATGAGACTCAATGTTTACAAAGAGCATTCTATAAATAGGCTCCCTGGATAACAAGTCTTCCCATTCTGAGAGAATAGAGAGATCCAGTGGTTTCTTACTGACTCTGCATGATTGATTCATATGGATCAATATTTGTACCAATGTGACTAAGAAGATCCTCTGTCCTAAAAACATGTAACATCCCTTCACAATGGCGGGTAATGAGTGGTTCCAAATGCCCATGTGGGTTAATCTGCAATGTTGGAGATTCAGTTACTGACTTGCCTGCCTCCAAATTTCTCTATTCTTCCTCCAAAGCAATGGTGACCCAACATGGTTGTCTGGAAAGGAAGGGTATGACAAGGATTGAGAGTATGGATAACAAAAGTGTGACATGTTGTATCCTGAGGAAACTGGCCAAACTTATCAAAGTATTGGCCATGGTATGGTGCGTAGCCCAGGTCATGTATTGTTAGATGGATGGATCTGTCACTAAGATCCAAGTAAATCATAGTTGGCTGACTGATTCAGTTAACAGCTCTCATGTTGGAATACATCTGTTTCTGAGTGATTTTCATTCAGCCAGATGCTTAGATGTATAAATGATTGGTTTTGAATCACTATGTCAAGCTTCTGCCAAGGTGGGTTCAACAAAACCTGACTGACAAGAGTTTGATAGTTTCTTCATTCAATAAGGCAATAAAGAAAATGGCATTTTTTAAACCCTAAAGATTTCAACAAATAACATTTTAAACTATCTTAACCTGAAAGAAATTCTCCAATTTAAAAATAAAAAAATTAGCTGCTGGCTATATTGTGCAGATTAATGTTAAGAACTCAAACATGAAATATAAAGAATTGCAAAAAAAAAAATTAAAATGATAAAGACTGGTCCAATTTGAAAGGCAAATGACATCAGTTTGTGTTGTTGACCATCACAGAAAACTAAAAATAACTTTGTTGATTAATAAACTTTCCATATAACTAGTCCAATTATTGGATAGAAAAAAGAACAAAGAGTCTAATTTGATACTGCGGTCAATGTATCCTCTGGCAAGAACATAAATTTTGGAATAATTCCTCCTTGAAAATTTTAAATGGTACATCAACAGGCAACAATAATGCTGTGTGCATCTTCTCCATATAGCACAGTGTTGGCATAGTAACTTTTCTATCATAAAATTGTTATAAGATGAGGAAAAGGGAGAACAGACATATTCATAATGCTGCATAACAGAATTGAAGAAACTAGTCTCTCCTGTTACAAAAAGTGAAGTCTCATCACCTGCCTATTCAAAATTAGGATATTAAAAGCAGCTGACTGAAGTCAAGGGTACCTGAATCTGAGCAAGCATAACAGGTATGACCATCAAAATTGTTTTTCAAATTAACAATATGCCAACAAATTGTGGTACCATTCATTTTCTCATTTTTCCTAAAGGAGCTGCCCTAAACAAGAAAATCTCCTGAAGCTCTATGTAGTAATAATAGTAATAAAGAATTTACATATAAATTTCATTTAGGGAAGACACACCAGTTTCCTGTGGTCTGATGATCTGCTCATTATTTGACTCCATGCCAGGATGAGGAGCAGGTAATCGATCAGATATACTCTGTCGTTTTCCTTGTGCAGCCAGCATCTCCACTGAGGCATACCTGTAAAAACATTGATGGCATAAAATTGTTTGAGAATCTAGGATAACAGTTAATATAATTTGATGTCATTAATTTTAAATAAAGTTTTGAAAGCAAAATTTTCAGTGACTTCACAAAATACTAACTGAAGTTTTATCAATAATTGTTAAACATTTGTTCTAAATTTCTCTCATTAAAATTTGTTTTAAAAAATGATGCTTTGAACAGATCAACCTTTTCAACACAATTATTTCACCTTGCTGCTGCTAGATGGCTACCTACATAATAGATATTTTTCAGATTAAGCTTAAGCAAAACATCCCATGAGGATGAGGTGTGATAAAACATATAATAATGTGATCATTTAAGTATTCTCAGTGAAATAATTTACTATAAAATTTCCTCAAATACATTCCACAAAATGTTAGAAGAACTGGTAATATAAGGAATGATATTAATGCTAAAGTATCCCATATCAGACATGGTTACCCTTCCAAAAACATGACTGGAGTCCCTATATGACGGATAAAATATAATATAAAGGCAGCACAACTGAAAATCATGGGATGTCGATGCACTGGTAATAAAAAATGTTTTCTCATTAAAAAGCCCCAGACGATTCCAGGAAAGTTATAAACCCATGCTCCTGAAGAGGCTGTACTGTCTTTCACAAGGTCTGGTTATCAATGAAGCTGCAGCCACTGGCCCCACCAGATTCAGTTTCATTCTCTCCAATGCTATATCTCAATGATAGAAGCTTGAAAAGGACATGCCAGTTTACTACTTTATTGTCTTAGACAGAGATGTTACATTCATACACAGGCTCACTGAGATCACTTGAATCTCATGAGCTGAAATCTTGATGAAGTAATTTTGGTTTAATCTGTAAAATATTAGAGTATGATGTGCAGACAACTCACTTAAGCCAAGACACCAAGGCTTGGGAGTTATATCCTGCTTTGTGGAATAGACCAGATGAAAGAGATGTTGTTGGGTCTCAATATGTTTTGTTTATTTCAAGTAGTATTTGACAGCATGGACCTGGTCTTGATGAGCAAACTCTCTTGATGAAAATGCGTTAATAATCACCTTCTGACTACCTATGAAAGGCAACCTATTCTGGACTATATAGCCTGGTTTCATCATTATAATGGCTGAAGATATGATTGGAAATGGAGATAGTTTAGGTTTACTTACAGGGCAGGAGTTGAGGTTTGCAAAGCAACACTGTATTTTCTCTTACACCCTCCATTAAATATGTACCACTTTTCCTTGCACGCCTTCAAAGTAGCAATACATGAGAGCTGCATTCACTTCATTTCAAGTCTCGCTTGACAGGTGTCAGGAGTGCTAGCAGAACTCAGTCCATGCAGTGATAAAAATGTGCCATTTAGGATGCTTGAAAAAGAAAGATGTCATGGGAATTTACCTAGGGTTACCTATTACTAGGCTGAGTAGATCATTCATCTAAGATTTGTCACAGCTGAGAATAGTTATCAAAACCACATTCTAGGTCTTTCTCATTATCTTCTGGATTATTCATAGTTTCCAACAAACTGGAGACAAGGTGCAGCTTTATAATCCATTCCAATTGACTGATAGAGCATCCAAAGCCAAGGCCTTTGGGTACAAAATCAGGTAATGGCAAAGGGATGTATCTTCAGACACTCCAAAGATTATTAATCAAAGGTTGACAGGTGAATGGACAACTCAGTAACAAGCTGGTCAGTGTACTAAGCATGCCAAAAAATATTTCAGGTATGGTTAATAATTTTCCATTGGAAACTCCATGACAAAAAGTCCCAGACCTGGACACAGAGAATGGGTGATCAACCTCCCCATGTTACTTGAGGAGGCACATCTCTAAAATTGATTTGTCAGACATTAAAAGAAAGGCATTAATTATGGCCAACATTTTCAGAATGATGATGTCCCTCTCATCCAGCCTTGAAATGTCACTGACTGGTGAAGCCAAGCAAAAGGTGGGTCCCCAACTGTATGAACTGGCATTCATAAAGAATTACAGTTTCTGGTTGGAGATTTAATTTAGAGATATCCTGCTGTAAGCCATTCTTTTTCCTGCCACTAATACATGAACTGTTTCATCTTGGTTGTGACTGCAAACAGATGACCTGAGCAACAAGAAAAGGGGTACTGATAGGTCAAATATGCAAAGAAAATGCAGTGGAAGGAATGTCATCATCCTTCAGCTAGTTGGACTGGCTGGTCAGAAACTGGGAATGGCAGCAAAGACAACCAGAATGGCTGGTGATAAGAGAAGATGGATTCAAACACCATGCACCTGGACTTACTCTGGTAATGATCAATTATGCAAGGTGATGATAAAGTACAAATAGTGCAAGCAAGTGTCTGTCCTCAGTGACCCTGAACATCTTCACTGTGCATACATAGTCAATAACTTTAACCCTTTAACTACTACACCTGTTGTGCAGGCTCACTACTGCTGAGTGCTATCATATCAGTTACCCAGACTACTGAGGCTAGTTGCTAGGCTGAATACTATATCATTTTCATGGCTGACTACAGAAACTGACATTAACAACATGGTTACATTTATATTCATTATTTCAATAGTTTTTGTTGGATTTTAGTGAAATAAAAAACAGCCTACCTTGTATAGTGTCTGTTATTCATACACTTCTACTTTATATACTGCTACATCCCATCATAAAAGAAATCCAAGTCATGGAAACTGTTTGAATCACACAAAATAAATCCAATATTTACAAATCAACATATAAAAATACAAATAAAATCAGCACTAATTAGTAAGTTGAGAGTGGTACCTCTCAAAACAGTCATGATCCACACATAAATGAACTTGGCATTGTTTACAACCAAGGAAAACTTCATGTCTCCTCCCTTCTTTTGAACACATAATGCATCTCCCACGTTTTGGAAACCGTCCTGGCCAGTGACTTAAACCTTCAGCATCAACATTGGATAGAGCTTTTCTTTTTCTGCTTCCTTGAAAACCAGCAACCATCTGTTTTGCCAAATTCATTCTAAATTCAAGCTGTGTTCTCTTTTTTTCTTTACCAGACTTGGTCTTGTTTTGGTGATTTGGTGACTCTTTCATACAGATTAGCGCATTACATATTGCTGTATCAACGAGAAACCAAAAAAGGTACTTCCACCATTTCTTTGCTTTACGGCAAGAACTGTATTGCATTCTGTTTTGGTCTGCAATATCTACCCCTCCTTTGTTCTTGGAATATTCATCAGCAATTTTTGGGCAAGTTACTTCTTTTCGTCTGCCAGTTTTTTCTCTTCGTGTTACACTGGATAGCTGTGTTGGATCCATATTATTAAACAAGATATGGACAATTTTCTTGTCTTTCCAGGCAACACAGACCAGGGTCTCTTTTTGCATTGTTTTCATATCTCCCTGGTTTTTTAAACCACTTGGTTTTTTAAAGGTTCTGGCATTCCTTTCCTATTTCCTCAGACTGTGCCACAACAAAAGAGACCATCCCAGCGTAAATCTTCAAATAATTGTGGACTTGAAAAAGAAATTGTCCATATATATATGATGGTTTTTATTTATTAACTTTCTGGTAAGGTCTTTCACCACTCTAGCTCCTAATCCTTCCTCTGTCATTCTCCCTCTCTGTTCATCGGGCTTTCCAACATATACTTGAAATTCATGGACATAGCCAGTTTGGGGGTGGGCTCTTTCCTAGACTTTAATACCAAACTTTGTGGGTTTGGCTGGAAGGTATTGCTTGAATGACAGAATTCCTTTAAAAGCAATCATTCCTTCATCAATTGACTGATTTTTTGGAGGGTTATAATTTTCCAGGCATTTATGCAAAACTGTGTCATAGAAAGGTCTTATATGAAAAATCTTGTCGTGCCCTGGTTGACCTCTTGGTGGATTGACGCTTGTATCATTGGCATGGAAATATTTCCCTATTTTTTCAAACCTTTCTCTGGTCATGATTTCAGGTATTCCTGGGATCCCAAAATATACAGATGTCATCCAGGCAATGGAATATTTGGGTATCTGCATAATGCTCATAACGATGTATATTCCAAGATATGCAAACATCTCGGTGATGCTGGTTTCATACCATTTTGGGTCTGGCTTTGTGTCCCCCATTTTCTTGGCATAATCATTGGTTTCTTTGACAAGTCTTTCCACCAAACATTCAGGGAAAAACTTGAGAAAAATATCTTTCTCATTGCTAAGTGGTCCAAGCTCAATTGTCGAACCAACTTGAGAATTAAAATCGTTTATCTCAAACACGGCGAGGTCGCCACTCCATTGTGCAAGTGGGGCTACGTTTTCCTCGTCGTCTGATTCAAAATCACTTACATTGGGTGATAAACTGGTAGCTAAAGGGTTAAGTAAACTTAAATATTAAGCTATACAGTGGTTCACCTTTTATGAGACACTTTCTGCTAAGAAAATGTGACCCTATAAAAGGGGATGACCTCTCATGTGAGATACAGAATAATTTTTAAAAAAATATTCAAATAAATTGTTTCTTAATAATAGTTACATGATCATAATACCTCAGACATACTAATATCACCTCATAAATTCAGTCCTGCCATATTTAAATTTTTTTAGCTACATGGCAGTTTGAGAGTGATCTCTCCTTTATAAAGTATTAGTGCCAATTCATGTGAATGCCTGAGTTATAACTGGAGTTGAAGGCACATAATTTGTATAGGTGTAACTTTTATAGAGACTGGGAGGGTGTATGTGTATTATATTTGAGTACATATTATTGATAAAACATATTTTACTAGAAAAAAATTAGTTTCCTCAGATACATTACCCAAATGCAATACCTAAGGCAAATAGGTAAAAGGTGGAGTGTGATATATTCCCTAGATAACCTGACTGAAGAATATACTGAATCATATGTTAGGGGAAAAATTTTCTCTCCCACAAATCCAGCAGCAGCAGAAGTCATGTCTTTACGAAGCTGTCAAATGATTCAGGAAGGTAATGTGCTCTGGTATGGCTATACAGGTCTCAACAGGTTGAGTCAATCCTTTTGGGATAAAAGATCTTTGAGATAAAGCTGAAGAAAGTGAACTCTTTTTTAAGGAACAATGTCAATTAGGAAAACATTTGCTCAAATGCAATATCTGTTGTAATTGCCCCTACCTTTGGTAGCATGATCTCAAAGCACTATCTAGAACATTCTTAAGTACCACTCCACCAAGTGAGAGCAGTTTTAATGGAGTCTTATGCAGCCAAGTAAGCCCTCATGATTGATTCCATTTTGCCTTTGGATGTGTAAATTCAAAATCTGAAAGCATGATTAGATTGGTCCTTGTTTTGTCTGACATCCTCTCTTCCACAGTGAAGCATGATGGATAGCATAAAATGGTAGCCTTTAATTGTGATTAAACTGTTTATCATCAATGAGCCAGAGTAGGAAGTTAGCTATTTGAAGTATTGATATGTTCAGTGGGGAAATGTGCTTATGCTCCATTTCTCATGGTACACTTTCAAAGTGATGGGTCATCTTGCTTAAGCAATTCTCTCCACCATTAGATGAGATAACTTTGTTCTTTAGTGCTTGTTTAATATCAGCCTGTCATGCAAGTCCAACAACTCTGGACTGGTATGGAATGCCTACCATCATGGTTGCCAATGAGGAAATATCTCTTTTTTATGGGGATTTTCCTTGCCAGATTGGTGAGGTAAATGATCCATGATTTTTCCCACTTAGTGAGGCAATCAGGATAAGGTGACATTCTGATTCTTTTGCTTTCTGTCTCACATTCAGAAAAAGGTCTTGGGGGGGGGGTCACCAGATGCATTCAAGCTGTTTCAAATGATGGAAAAAGCACAGTATGCCCAGGTCTTTGGAACCAGGACTGGTGAGATAAAGGTTGGGAGTTTTACATGCCCCTTTTCACCAATAGATCCACCAATTGTCAATCAAAGCAGGTGCCTATGAGAGGGAAAAATGGGAGATGAAGCCACCATTCTACTTGTACTGAGTTAATTCTTTTGGGACATCAAGTCCACTAATACCTGTAGTTGGCCTGGAATATGACGAACTTTTGTCGATGATTTATATTTGAAGATATCTGCTTAGAGATTCCCTAAATGGAAGACTGAAAGAAGTTTGCATACACTACCCTTCCCCTTTGCCTTCTGAGATAAATCACCACAGTGGAGCTTTTAGACAAAACAAGAATACCCTTTGTATTTAGATTTTTTTGCCACCAATAGAATACTTCCTGTATGGCTTTCATCCTTAGTATACTGATATGAAATAGATAATCCTGAGTAAGCCATTGTCTACTGTCCTCTTGGACTAGTTGAAGGATATGTATACCCCATCATGTTTTACTTACATAAAAATATTTTGTCAACTCAAAGGTTGTACATGCTAGTGACAACCCAACATAAGTCAAATGAAGTTCACCTATTTCCTGAGCTGGAACCTCAAATGCATTCCAAATTTCAACTAGGACAACAGTGATGGCCTCATAAATAAATGATTGTCAAATATAAGGTTAGAAAGGCATTCAGTCTGGATCCAAAAATATGATGAAATTTAATTGTTGTTTTGATAGTTTTTAATGTATTTCAATAATTGCTTGTAATTTTTGCATAATTTTCTAAAAAAAAATTATCAAGTAAAGGGCTTCAAGATGGCACTATGGGTTATTGCAACAGCATCTGCAATCTTGTTCACATCTTTCAATTTACTGACTTATTGGGACATTTATGGTTATGACAGGAAGCTCTGATATACTGAATTCACTTTAAAAAATGACAGGATTTTTACAGAACTTTTTAAATTGCAAAAATACAAGTTTTCTGTCAGGTTCTAATAACCAATGTTGTGATTTGTGGATAGAGAATTTTTTGTAGTAATAAGATTTTTTAAACTTCATTTCCCTGAGGATGCAATTTGTATACCAAAATGTGAAATGAAATTTGGTTTCTGATTATGCAATGTTTACAATATGGGCCTAAAAACATGTGGGATTTAAGACATTAATACAGAATATTACAGCAGTATACAGAAGAACCAATTTTGTTTATCTGAGAGAAAACTATTTACTCAACACAGAGGCTCACTAAATTTGCTGTTCTAAATGCTTCTAAAGTCCATGTATGTATATCAAACTGAGCATCTACAAGTAAGATTTGTGAGCAAAACTGTGTCAGAATCTAGTTTAAATCTTCCTAAAGTTCTATATTGCCAGAGTAAAACCTTGATATCTGCTCCCCATTCTGTGCTTGCCATGACTGGTATTAAACCAGGTTTTCTTGGCATTTGGTGTTGATATACCTAACACCGAGTCATGAAAATCTGTTCTCACCCGAAACAGTGATAACAGAACCATCAAGACTAAGACTTAAGACAATATAAATACTACAATAAAGGCTTTAGCCATTCATGTTGCATACAAACTCATTTGCTATCTTCCCATCAAAAGTCCAAACAACATATTAGGCTGTGATTTTCTCAAAGAACAACTACAGTGTCTTTAGTTTTAGATGGTGATTTTAGTGGCCATCATACATCTGAAGGCTGCAAAATATCAGTGAGAGGGAAGAAAATAAAAGACTTAATTCCAAAAAGCAACTGCTTCTATTTAACAATACATTACTGTACATCCTGCTACAGAATCCTATTCAGTCTTAGACTGATCATCTGTGATCCATCTTCATTAAATTACTTTTCTTGGGAAGCTGGTTAAAACCTCTTTAGTAAAGACTACTTTCCAACATATTTAAAAATACATCTAAATCTCAAAAAGAGCCCACATTTGTAAAATGAAAAAGGTCAATTCTAATACATTTCTGTTCCTCCACGAACAAAATTTCACAAATAATCATTTTGAAATGAAGCAGACCCAATTTTGTTATTTACTAAGAAACTTCAATATGTTTCTAGGGATGTGATATCTAAATTTTATGGAATTCCTAAAATGTAATTGAACCATTGTTTAATGATGCTTTATGGATGCTATGAGTGGAAAAGGTCTTTAGAGATTCTGGCATGAATCCAACAAATAGAATATTAAAATTAATACTATTCACTAAGCAAAAGCCATTCTGTACCAACAGACTGGGAAAAAGAAAAAGCAATTATCCTTTCCAAAACTTGTTTATCACAGGTACTCTTGAATCACCTACCCAGGATCCTCCATTGCTTCATAATCATACAAGCTACTTTCTGGGTCACTGAAGACATCATTGTTTTCTGGAGGAGGTGGTTTCCCCACAAGGGATGAGTTAAGAACATCTTGTGACACACCTGGAGTAAGCAGCGGCAAGGAACCAGTGGTGATGGTAGCTCGTGTCCTTGGTACTGCCATAAAGGCCACACTTGGAAGAAAAGCTGGGGTGATGGTGGACTGTAAAGAAAATACTGAAATATATATGCATAAATACCATGAAAAGCAGAACTTCTTGATATAAATCAAGATTCTGCAAAATAGAAAAATATGGCTTGAAGAACCACTGTTGTTTTTGGGACTACCTGTCATAAAAGACAGCATTTCTTATGTATTAAATAATGTAGCACTGGTTCCTCATTATAAAATGCCTCTATAGGTCACTCATACAAAAAACTTAATTGTGATTATCAATCCCAGTTTGAGGTTGAAAATAATCTTCATATTGATACTTAATTACCTCAGTGAAAGGCAAAGTATAATAGAACGGTTCCCCATTATGCATAGTGAAATACCAATACATGTATATGTATTACAATGTGGTAACCCAAAGGCCACAAATCTTAAGAGACAACTTTTCGTATGTTGAAGGTTGGAGTCTCAAGCTAGGTTTCAATGTAGTGATCATTTTCCATAAGAAACAAGCTCTACAAAAAGTCAGATAAAAAGTAAAATTGTGATTTGACAATATATTATTAAAACCAAGAAAAATCTTTTGAAATCTTCCATTCATGAAAAGTTTATTTGCATCACCAATTATGATTTATTTTAATGTGATGGGCATTTTAACTGCCTATTGCTGCACTAAAATACAACCTGTACTACACTTCCTTGCAGAATATTTAGCCAGCAATACCAGTATAAAAATGATCTTTGTCCACTAATTTCCCATATTGTTGCAACTCTTTGGTTCTTCTCCTGTGACCAAGTGGTTAGAACATCCACCTCAAATGCAGGTGGCCATGGGTTCAAATCCTGGTGAAGTCATACCAAAGACTTATAAAAATGGTACTAACATCTGCCTCACTAGGTTCTCAGAATAAAGAGCTTTGACTAACTACCCATTGATAACATACAGAAGCACTAAAGTAAATAGAGGACACTTTTTTACCCAAAACCGAAAATCCAAGAACATGTGTTGCACCCAGAGAGTGTATATATTTATAAAGAGGGTTTTCTATAAATATAATTATTCACTTTCTTGCTTTGTTACGAGAAATTCATTAATAGGACTGCATATTTATGGTTAAATTATTTGTCTACCTACTTTGTATTAAGGATATAAATCAGTTAAATAGTATATGCTTCACTACTATATATCTCTTTTGTAATTTCACGAAAAGTAATTATGGTAGGTCAGGAAACATTGTTTCGAATTCCACAAGAGATTGTCATGTGTTTTTGACCTACATTATTAAATATTAATGCTAAATCTATTAAGAAATAATATTTAATTTTTTCTTCTTCATTACATTATATATTTTCCTGAATTCATTTGACCAATTATTTACTAATACAGACAGTTTAATGATGTGGTATATCATATATGAAGCGATGTCCGCCATTACAAGTCTTTTTACTGTTTCAAATTGATTTTATCATGAAAATATGCAAATACAGCCATTAAAATCTCTATTTATAAAAACAATACATTAGAAAACACTCTTCACCAATCAAATTTTTTTAAAATCAAATTACTAGTTATATATTGATGCATTTCACCTTGGATTACAACAGTACCAGACCTTTGTGGAACTGTGAGGGTTCATCTCAAAAGTCATAATCTACAGCCATTTTACATCAAAAAAATCGAGGGAGAAGTCATTTTCGCTTTCCTAACAGAAGAAGGCAAAGTTTACAGTTCTCAGGCAACTTTTTCGCCCAATCTGCCTGGTAGCGTTACCCCTGGTTTGTATTAGGACAGGTCAGCCTGGTTTCATGATAGTGTGACTGGTTGGGACATCATGCTACATGTTTGCAGCATGATGCCCCAGAGCTAGACATCACTATAAACTGCCACACTGCAGATATCATGGCAATATGACAGATAAATTGTTAATGCTATGTCAAAAATCCATATCATGCACATACACAGTACTCTTTGTTCCTATAGTAAGTACAGTGGAACCTGTCTTGAAAGACCACATCTTTTGCCAAAAAATTATGGTCTCTCAAGGCTGGTGGTCTGCCATAACAGGTCACAATCTTATATAATCAATAAAGTTGTACATGAATGTGGTCTCTCAAGACAGGTGGTCTCATATAGCAGTGGCCTTACAAGACAGGTTTCACTGTAACAGAAATGTGTGAAAATTCAAATAGAACTTACAATATTGTGAATTAAATCCCAAAAAGTCCAAAAGTAGTATCACAAGTCCAAACATATAAAGTTTCAACTGAATTCTAGTGGTATGTCAATTAAATTCAAATATTGAATGTGTTGATGTGTCTAGAGTCTCAAATATGGTAATGTACCAGTATCCAAGGTTGCAGTGATATGATAATAATCACAATAATATAACCCAAAAATGTTCTTTTATAAATTCAGAATAATGTTTTTTTTATGAGTACTTTGTATTTCCAGTGAATAATAATTTAAATAAATAATTCCATCTGAATAAAATACTAAAGTCTAAACACAACAAAAGGATTTATTCTGCTCAAGACATTAGTATATCTTTGAGTGATTTGGATTTTTAATACATGTATAGCTTTAGAAAATTTTCAGACATATTGCTATGATGTCTGCAGTGTGACAGTTTTAGTGATGTTTAGCACTGAGGCATCACCCCACAAACATTTAGCATTACGTCCCACCCAGTCAAATTACACTGAGACCAGCCCCACCAATCCTAACACTAACCTCTTAATGTTAAACAATTACCAAGGTTGTATGTAACATTTTTATAAGTCTTTGGTATGACTCATCTAGGGTTTGAACCTGTGACTTCCATCACCCAAGTTGGATTCCACAACCACTAGGCCACATGAATGGTACAAGAAGCAAACAGCATTATATAAAAAGATAAGACACAAAAATATAAACAGGATGAGGATAAACCATTTCTAGAACATTCCAAGTTGTCAACAAGAAATGGTCTATTAATAAAATTTGAATAAAGAATATGGGAAACATCAGGTAGACCAGGTATTTCTATGTGGAATACCAACCTTCTAGACTGATTAAGATAAACATGTTTACTTCCATTGATAATGATCCTGATATTTAATATATTATCATATAGAAATATTAGCTATGTCTTAAATTATTTACAAACTCATTGGCCCTATTCACAATGAACTTGATTTTGGACAAGGTCAAGTACAAAATACAAAATACAAATGCAATATATACCAGTACTCATTATTGTAATATATAACAGTACTCATTATTAAAAGCCATCAAATAATACAAATAATACAAAGTTAAGATCAATAAATGTATCAATGGATTTTATCAAAAATTTTTACAGAAAGATGTTTTATGATAAACCTATTTTGTTTCAGAGGATGTTGTATTGGCCTTGGAGGAAACAATGCACCTGATTCATACTTTACACCACAGAAAATTTGGAGCATCTGTACCTATGCAGGATGTGGTGATATTTACATTAACATTTCAATAAGAACTAATAAAGCATTAAGAGTGGTTGACTTTTTATTGGCCACTAGCTAAAGCTATTAAAAAATTTCCCTGGGCTATTGAAAACTTTCTTACCCCATGAGTAGATAAGCTTGTATGCTTCCCTTGTTACACAAATTAACTGGTATCATTGGCATGTGTAAAGTATAATATGCAAACTGCAAACATACTTTTTATATTCTGCAATGTTTTTGCCTAATTTCATGCATGTATTGTGTGTGAAAAAGATCAAACATATTTGTGAACATGATCAGTAAGTCCATGAAGTTAAATTTTCCTCTCATGTCCATATGGTTAAAGAGATTCATAAAAATGTAGGAAATATAGTTACCTGAGATAAGCTGAATTTATTACTAATATCCCTGGTCTTAATTAGATTAGTCTCAATATAACTATATATAACTTGTATATTTGTGACATTTTGTGGCAGGTGTCCATGAATTACCTGAGATAAATTTGGTTTTTATGTTTGATAATGCTAATTAAAATTCAAGTGAATATTCAAAGTAATTATCTTTCTGGCTTAATTTATCTGCCTATGATGGGACTGAGTAATGACTATGAATATACTTTTAATTTTCAACAAATCAGAAAACTGAATGATTCAGAATGCTGACCTTGAAGAATTAAATATAACAAGCAATAGTGAAGACATTTTACTGTCGATTGTACGCAATCCTTAAAGTAGATAAATATTGCTTATAGAACGTTGAATTCCACACTATCTGATCTTTAATTTGATACATAAGAATTATTTCGCAAAAGAGATCAAGTGTACTGTTCTTGGTTTTGGAGGTATGAAACATTTGAAATTTTAAACTTCATAATGTGTGTGGGATATATTTGATGGATGAAAGGTGGTGTAATGCAGAAAAAAAAATACCGAAATTCGAATAATGCTATACCATAGAATCGACGATATGGTAGGAAGCTACCATAAATTCATAAATTATTAAGCACCGGATTTTATTAATTTCATCTTACCTTTCGGCAGTACTCCATAAAATTCGGCTGGATGAGGCATTTTCAAAGTTAAAATTACACAGTCACTCTCGAAAGGAAAACATTGTTTTCAACTATGACCAAGATTACCTGCATACACGTTGATTCTATACAGAAAACAAATGATGTCAGTGATAAATCAAATTGTCAATTGTGGCGATTCTTTGAAACATGCCACAGCACGCCGTTATCAACGAAATTTACACCTTTTCCTCATCTCTTGTGAAAGAATCATTGCTAAAATTTCTGAGCATCCATAGTATTTTATGCTTTACAATTTGGTCTTCTATTTCAAGATATATATTGGACTTCAATGCCATACCAAATCTCCTGTACTTCGTGCACCCCTCTTCTTTCCTGTCTTCCCGGCCATTTTGAAACCTGCTGTCACTGTAAACAATCTGCACTGCGCACGACAGCTATACCGGAACCTGGGAAATCCGGGATTTTCCTAACATGATCTGAAAGATTTTGTTATTATAAAACTGTTTGGCTTCTACAATGGTAAAAAGCTCAAACATTCGAATACAAAAATAAGTAATTGGCAACTCTGTATATTATTCATTATCAATACATCGTGAAGTACAGACATATATTTCTAATTTGATCTAAATCAAATCAGAAATATGGCTTCCTGGGTGTCGTAACAACCTCAGCCTTCTAGGTCAGCAAGATGGAATGTTTTCTGTACAGGTGTCTGCAGTTTTATCAATAAAGCAAGACGAAATTTCTGACAACATGAAATCACTTAACGGTATTATATATTAACACATTGAATGCACGCGTGACCAAAACCCTCTGCTCAATTAGAATTTTCTCACGCATCTTTGATCCCTTCAGAATTGCACGAAGACTGAAAAACTACACATATCCATTCAAAAAAACAAAAAAAAAAAGCAAAAACAGTATCGCATAAATCCAATTCGGTGAATTAACCTTTATTTTCACCATTAGTTTATAATACCGTTAAGTTGATTTCATGTTGTCAGAAATTTCGTCTAGCTTTATTGATAAAACTGCCTACTCCTGTGGTTTTCGGTTCCATACACACTTTAATTAATGTATAAATAGCCGAATAGTACACTATGAGGAATAATACACAGCCATTTAAATGGGCAGGACATAAACATCTCGCGCTTGTGGGAAAACGTCATAGAACAAGGATGTTTGTTCAAGTCATACCGGCCCAGCAGCAGAGAGTGTGAACCCTACAAAGTTTAGAAGGGTCTGTTGGTGAAAATAAAGCTTCCCACGAGAAATTAAAAACAAAGTCAGTAACGTCAAACCTGCGCTTCTAACTGAGCGAGAATTCTCTAATTGGATTAGCTCGTTTTTTTGTTATTGTTTTGACGTTTGTATTTTAGTTTTGTATGCATGTTGGTTTACTGTTCGGAAACTCAATATTTGTCGCCACTATCTCTGCTGCTGTAAGTTTCAGCCAAAAATATTATCTAGACCTGTGCGATATCGCAACCGTAGGTCGTGTAAATTTATCGTTATAAATCCATAAGGAATCGCTTGCACACGTGAAAAAAAAATGTAATTTTAATCATATTCATGTCCCTTTAACACCAAGTCTAATGAATGTTTCGCAGAGTATATTTATCAGCTCCATTGAACACAACCGAAAGCTTACAGTTAAGCAGCAGGGAGGGTGAACCCTACAAAATAATGTTTCGAGCAAATTCTGTATATATAATAAAGATAAAAAAGGTCAATAAAGCTAAACCAAAGTCTCTAACTGAGTATATTTCCATATGGTTAAGAGCCGGTAAAAAAATCGTTAAGGTTAGCTTAGTTTTGTTATATTATTATTAAGTTATTTTTTTTTTTTACGATTGTGTTTAATTGTAAAGCGACTCAATTGTTGTCCTACACCCTCCCTGCTGCTACTGACTGTCAAAGATTTTATCCAGACCAACATGATACGTTGATCTTGGATCATATAGATTTATCGTTATAAATTCGAACGGAACAGTATGTGCTTTAGAAAAGAAATTTTTAAATTTAATCATATCCATGTCCCCTGAACATCAAGTATAATAAATATTTTGTAAGGTATAATAATCTACTCCATTAAACACAACTAGAATATTACAGTTATCTTTGAAAACCTTAGGTATCTGAGTGTATCTCTGAATAACATAAATCACGTCCGTGTTTTTATTTCTACCTCGATAAAATATTCTAGCTGGATTAGATTGTTTGTCCAGCATTATATCATCATATACTACGAGATTATTAATGAATCCATCTAAGTCATCTACATACGGGGCTTCATCTATATCTGTGATAAAATCAATAATATCTTCACCGTCTTTATTAAGTGATTTTGCTTTTTCGTTAAAATCCTTAAGTGCATCGTAACAATGCTGATCATCTACAGACGGTGCTATTAAATATACTTTGCTCCATCTCAACCACCTCATTATTAAATTTAATAATAATTATATTTTACCTGATTCAGATGGACCTATTATAATCATTCTTATCGAATTTGGAAATGTTGGATGGTGCTTTACTGGTTCTTGTTTTCGTGTCGCCGAAAAGTCAATTATTATATCCATATTATTAATAACATGAGTCTATATTGTGTTCGATGTAGATCATCTACACCCACCACTGGATTGACAACAATAATAACGAAAAATAAACGACGTGCATTAATAGGTATTTTACGAAGCTACTTTTGCGAATTGTGAAGAATCTAAATAATCAGTTTCGTAAAACCCATAACAATGTTCTAATGAGTGGCTAGAAGTGAGGATAGAGAGGAAAAGGGGGAAATTCGAACTCTATCAAAGACAAGGTGTCATGCGTAATGGTGTCGATGCAGCTACATCTTTTGGGGAAGAGCTCTTGCAGCACGAGGTAGATCGCTGTAAATATGAACAAAGATTTCTGATTGGGGCTTTAATTAACCTTTATTGATATATATATATATATATATATATATATATATATATATATATATATATATATATATATATATATATATATATATATATATATATATATATATGAAACTATATTCTAAAGATACACTTATTCATGAAATACATATTACAGTACATTTTAATAATTTTTCTGTGATCTACTACTTCATATGCTTGTACAATTCTCTTCATGTTAGAATGCGATACAAGTGATTAAAATATTACTTGAATTCAAAAAGCCTAAAATTTAATAGTTGCGACTGATGTTATAATCATTTCAAGGAATATATTTTGTTTCCTTTTATTTTATAATAATAACCTGCAAACGATCACTGGACATTATACTGTATTTTCTAAAGAATATTATGAAGCTAGCGAATTCATACAAATGATGATAGAAAGAATAACATATTTTATTACATGATTGTTGTACATAAAAAGAGAACTCACAAAAAATATTGCGACTACAAGTTACTACAAAAATCTTTAAAGTAAGTAACAGGAAATTCCTACCTGTAAATATGAACAAAGATTTCTGACTGGGGCTTTAATTAACAGAAGTTTTTAGATAAGCTCGGCCTTATATATTCCAAAATGACGTAAAACAACTACGTGCCCCAATCAGAATGCATTATTGTAAAGATTCCGAAATGGCGTGGAATAACTACGTGTTCCAATCAGAATTGTAAAGAGGCTGTCGCTTTTGTTCAATAACGTACATGTCCAAATCAGAATGTTAATTATTGTAAAGAGGTTATTGCTTTTGCTTAACTCTTATAATAGTTGAACGAAAAAGAGACGTGACTTGTTAGGCTGATTTTCAAAGAAAAGAGAGTTAATCGTTTATTGTTATGAATTACTAGTAGGTCGGTTATTATGACATCCAAGCTATGAAATTGAACAAGGTTATTTAAGTTTGTAGCTAATCTCAATTTGTAAGGAACAATGATTCGTTCAGTTGAAAAGAAGCGAGTAAATTGTTTAATGTTATGAATTCTGAATCAGGCGATTTAGGATTAAGTCGGTTTTATGACATCCAAGCTATGAAATTGAACAAGGTTATTTAATTTTGTAGCTAAACTCAATTTGTAAGGAACAATGATTCGTTCAGTTGAAAAGAAGCGAGTAAATTGTTCATTGTTATGAATTCTGATTCAGGCGATTTAGGATTACATTTGTAAAAGGCGGTTTCTAAGGTAAGTCGGTTTTTATGTAAATTCAAGCTTTGAATTGAACCAAGCTATTCAATTTGTAACTAATCCCAATTTGTATGGACCAACATAGTTCTATATACGTTTTAATTTATCTACCCAAATTTGATATGAACCAACATAGTCCTATATACCTTTTAATTTCTCTACCAAAATTTTATATTCTAATAGGTAAATGTGCAAAATGTGGTACACAAAATTATAAATTTATCTCCATGTCTGATTCAGGGACAAAGATAGGTGGAGATATTGCTGCTTCTTTATGAAAATTACATGGATTACCATGGGCTAAGTATATTGGGGAGAAACACCTTCCTGGATATAATTACTGTGGTCCTGGAAGTAGACTTGATATCCGACTTGATGATCAAGATCAAACAAGAATAGGAGAGTATCCAGTAAAGAAAATTGACCAAGTATATCATATTCACGACGCTGCTTATAAAAGTAAAGATTTTCAGCAGCGGCATCTTGAAGATGTGAAATTGATTCATGCATTAAATTATATACCTAATAAACCTGTCAGAGAAAAACTCGCCAGTTTTCTGATAAAATCCGCTTTGAAAAAATGCAATAATGCTAGGGGCTGGTAATTAATTATATAATTATTATAATGGAATCTATTTATTATAGCCCTAGAGGGTATTGGAGAGGTAAAGCAGCGATCACTAAACTTGCTGTAGCAGCAAAAGTTTTACGTTCTGTTGTTGCAAATTGGTTAGCACGACAGGCAATATGGCAAATTTATTTACCACTACCAAAAAAAATTCAATATGCATATTTTGATATCAGTGTTCCTAACGAAGTTCATCAAGCAGATATTTTGTTTTTACCACACGATACTATTAAAACACGTGGACAAAAGTCAAGCACGTACAAATACGCATTGACTGCTGTTGACGTTGCAAGTAGATATAAAGAAACTGAACCATTATTGACAAAGACAGCATCTGAATTTGATTCTGCATTTGAGCAAATTTATCAACATGGTGGTCTACGATAGCCACAGCTATTACAAGTTGATCCTGGCAAAGAATTTCTTGGTGCAGTATCATTTCTGATGAAAAAACATAACGTTAAAATTAGACCTGGACATACTGAAATTCATCGTGATCAAGCAATCGTTGAACGATTTAATCAAACACGTGCTGAGTGTTTTTTTTGGATATCATTATGCGAAGGAAATATCTACTGACTTAAAGTCTGGTGAGCGATCTCATGAATGGGTTGCAAGGTTGCCAAGTGTGATATCTGCATTAAATAATGAAATTACTCGTGCAATTTCCATTAAACCTTCTAATGCAATAACAAAAATATATACCACGTTGCGATGAATACGGATAACGAGTTCAACAACCAGTATTAGGTAATGTAATTGTGCGATATTTATACGAACCAAGGGAGTTGGAGGGTGGGAAAAAAACGAGCTACTGATCCTATTTGGAGTGTGACCACACATACAATTTCTAGGTCCACTGGAAGACCTACCATATACAGACTAGATTCTGCATCAACGTGGATTTGTGCGTGAACAATTGCAGGTACGTCCTGCAGATACACAATTACCACCACGTTCACTTATGTAAACTATAACCCCGGTGTCGATTACATTCAAGACAGGTCATCATCACATTTTCACGTGTGACCAAATCACTATTAATTATGTCTACGTAAATTGTCTTGGATTATTATTCGAATATTGCCATATAATTATTGTGTTACAACTTGCACAGAGTTTATTCTGTAGTTGTCTTAGTGTTATAATAAATTCAGTATCAATATCAAAGTCATGCTTATTTTTTTGTTGTTGTTGGGCTTAACGCCATTTTTCAGCACACGATAGGCTATTCATGGCGGCCAGTATTAATGGTGGAGGAAGAAACCGGGAAATCACCGGAAAGAACCACCGACCCACGAGAAGCTACTGGCAAGCTTTCTCACATATCCACATTCGCCGAATCCTAGACTCGAACCCACGCAGACAGAGGTGAGATGGCAGTGATCTGTAACGGACAGCGCTTTAAACCACTCGGCCACTCGGGGCCCCGCTTATTTTTTTTATCACATTGCTTATAAGACGCAAATTGTTCTTTATTATAGCATCGCCATTAGTAATTTCTTCAGTTATTACGTAATCTATAATAACCCTATGTAGTTGAGTTATTTGTCTGACGCAAGATACTGCAAGATAGACTGTTTGACGACTCGATCCGATCATCTACAATCCAGATATTTGTATCAGAGATAGTTAATCCCTGCGACGAGTGAATTCTTATAGCATATCCTAACGTCCACGGTGATTTATCCATACTTAATGCCCTCTCAAGAGTATTGATAGTGTCCAAAATAATATCATTCAATACCAGATTTTGGACTCCGCCAACAGGAATTTCAACTTCAATATTCTGTCGTCGAGTATCTGCTGGGCGATAACATAATGGTATAGGTAAATGTGAAAACTTTTCTTTATGTAACGTAAATAATTTCTTTAGCAATTCATCACGAACTATCTTTCTACTTGCGACTATCAAATAAGTGGGTCTCCATAAAGTCCAAAAATCATTCATGATAGTTTCTGGAATTACTTTACGCATTATCTCACATTGTGTTTTATTTGGCTGTAGTCTGATTAATCATTTAACTTCTTTCAGCGGTTCATCAATAGCTCTATGGTCCTCATGTATTTCCTCGTAATAATCTACATTATTCTTCAGCCATTCATGTGGAGACTGTCCAACAAAAGACGGTGTTTGACGATGGTCACCACACATAATCACAGCATTATTTTTTGTCAATATCCACACAAGAAATGTTTTTAGTGTTTCTAACGACACCGTGTCTATCTCGTCCCATATTATATACTTAGGTATATATTTTTAACCCATTCACTCAGGAGTCCATGTGTCACCGCACCATCTAAAGAAACTATGATACGTGCAGGATTTAAACTCTCGTTCTTTTATCTCTCTGGCGCGTTTATGTGTAGGTGTCAAAACGATCATATCTGAATTGTTGTTCATAAATAATTTAGTCACACGAGTTGTTTTACCTGACCTTCTACACCCATTAAGATAAACAGTCTTATGTCTAGCCACAGGATCGTACAAAGATGGTACAGATGACTCTGATATTTGATTATTATTTCTGTAATATATTTCCTTAATTTCAATGTTAGCAAATTCAGAATAACTGAGTATATTTTCTTGCTATGTCCCCCATTCACCATTACCGAGTAGCGGATTTAATAAATCCTTATATTTTTTGTTATATAAAATGAATCCGTAGCGACTAACGGCGATAGGAATAAATTTATTTATCATCTACATTAGATTTATAGAAACATAGGCTAGCATCGAAGATCTTAAATGAGCAAACTGTAGTGAGTCGCCCTCAATATAGCTCACAATGGTACCTAGTTTGTTCCCATCCCATAAATAAGCATTACTTCGGCTTATAAAGGTGTTGTTCTCCGTTGTATCAGCGATTATAAAATCTAACTCAGTATCGTCCATAATCAATCTTGTACTGTGTCGTTTATGACCGTATGAACTGCCTTGAGCAAACTTACCGATTATCTTTCTACCAAGATCTTTTACACGTTTTTCATCATACTCGTCTCTGGATTTACGTATATACGTATTAATATTAATAATGTCATCTTCAGCAAGATCAGGAAATTCTTTCATGGCATCTTCTATATTAAATCTGTCCGGTTCTGGTAACCAAACTTACTTTTGTGGACAATAGGATATAATTGCTTCATTTACCTTTAACAATACTAATATTCCAACATCAAGCATATATCTTAATAACACTATTGGACTCCAACATTTTTCTGAAAAATGTCTACCAAACCAAACATAAGTAATCGGATAGAGATCTTTTGCGAATTTAAATGATTCTATATATGCATATACGGTTAAGTCAAAGTCTGGTAAGGGTCCATTTATCAAAACTCTGGTCATGTCATGTGTAGGGTGTCCTAATCTGATAAAGTATTTAGAACACTCACCATATCCAAGAAAACTTCCAGGATAACATGCAGCCATATCGACTGAGATAACATGATTATTATCCCATTTAGTATTCCATGATCCACCGTGCCCATATTCTATGCAACTTTTTTGTATATCCTCAATAAATTCTGATCTTGTCGGTTTCTATGAATTTTTCTACTGAGCGAAATGGGCCGTGACCGATGGTACGGTAAAACAATTATTCAATTGTTGTCTAATTTTGACATCGTCAGAAGTATATTTTAGTGCAAGATTTCTCATTTCTTCATAAAGAGATTCTGCACGATAAATATCACCATTAGGTCGTAAAAGCTGATCGTAATCGTGTTCCGAACTCTGAAATAACTAAACAGATATTCCTGATATTTTTAATAAAATCAAATACATGACCATTATAAAATTTTCCCTGATATTTTTAATAAAATCAAATACATGACCATTATAAAATTTAATCATTCTATATCGTGGAAATATTGTTACAGCATCAGTCTATGCATGTGCATTATGATCAACGATTGTTAGAGAGCTTCCATTTTTTAAAAATATAATTTGGTTTGTACAATATCTCTCCTGTTAGTGATTTTACTGTTATTAGAAATCTTAATAACTTTTCTAGTTCAGCAACATCCTTAATAGATGCACTAGTATTTTTACCAGTTTCTGTTCATTCACATATTTTTTTTACGTCTTAAATTTGTTAAGCCATTTCCACGTATCGCATTTGTGAAATGTTCTAAAATACTCTCATCCACACAGTTTATTCTTGACTCTGCTGACAATCTCGTTGGTTTGTGATCTGCAATATTAGGTTTATCATTCATCAAATACAATCCATATTCCACATCAGTAATTGGATACCCTCACTCAAAATAGGGCCTATCAATACCAGTCAGTATTCCAGGTTTGTATTTATTATTTAATGAAACGATATTATTTCCCGACTGTATATGAACGGGGTCTCTTTTATCACGAATTATCCAAATATTATCGTCTTTCTTCACAACAAATTTTATTAAAATAAAATATTTTTGATTATCAAGGTGGTTAAAAATTACTTCTCGTCTGTCGTTCATTACATTAATAACGTTTCCAACTCTAAAAGTTGACCACACATAAGCAGCACCATTTTCACGAAATTTCTTTTTGGTCTCACGGATACGTTTGGTTATATCTACATTCGTTAAAGTTAAATCTTGCATCGAAACACTAAATTTATATCATAGTATTCTGTATAGATTAAAGCTAGTAGCAGATGGTTCAATTGCGGGTAATTATTCTATCATTATAATTAAGACAAATATTCAAATTGCAATTTAGTATATAAATAATGATTCAAAGAGAAAGTAAGTGTGTTTGGTTGAAAATTGGTCATATTTCTTATTGCAATAAGCCATGCGTAAACAAATACTGCGATTAGCATATGCAGAGCTTTAAACAAGGAAGTATTGGACCAAGTCAATGTGTTCAATGTGGTATTTGAGTTAGAGGAAAAACGCAGTGATTTGTACAAGTTGTGGTAGTAAAAGATATAGAGAATTTAAACGTTATTATGACCAAACAAAATATATATCGACCGGTAAATCTCCCATAAAGACAGAAAAGGATTATCTGATCAGATTTCAAAATAATGATTTAGACAATTAAATATTATATACAAATAGAGCAAAAAGAATTTGTGAGATATCCAGTATATACGAATTACGAAGCATCCAAAGATGGTGTTATTAGAAACTGTAAATTGAAAAAATCAGTCAATGATCTTGATAAATTTGTTTTTTTTTTAAAAAAATAATGTTGGTGGAAATAAAAATTATTTATCACATAGGTTCATTTTTGAATGTTATTTTGGGGTCGCTAAAGATGGATTTGTAGTTGACCACTTAGACGGAAATTTTAAAAATAACGAATTATCGAACATGCAAGCTATTACGCAGTCAGAATTCCAGACGCGGAAATATAGGAAGGTGTAAAGTATTCGAAAAGAGAGCGATTAAATCCATAAATACAGAAACCGACCAAGAAATATCTTTGCAATCAATGTGTACAGTAGCCAAATATTTTAGCATTCATCCACAATCTGTGCAGAGAGTCTGCATATTTAGTAAAGTATTACCAAAATATTATATTTGAATACGTGTAATAACTGTGCACTCTTAACTCAGAAAAATATTATTTTAAAATAATAAAGTTCGATTTTATCAATCTTGCCAAGGGTTTTGTTTAGCTACGGTTACATTTATTAGACCGCCCTCATCTTCGCTATAATCAGTTCCGCTGTCATTTATCACAGAATAAAAAAACATAATTATTTTCAGCTGCATCACACGGTTGTCTATCCTTTTTGATTTCGTATTCGTGAGACAGTGCACCCTTTATCTTTTGGATTGATCGCTCAAATGCGTGAATAGCTTTGCCTGTTTGTCATCTACGACAGCTAAAGATTCTAACATAGAATAATATATACATTTTATGAAATTGTAGTTGGAAGATAACGTGAATTTATTCTGAAATTTTTTCTGCTGTAATGATTCAAAGTCATACATAATTTTTTAGGGTCGAGGTTACCAGACATTGGAATTCCTTCATGCTTTAATTAATTTTTAATAACAGAAACCTGCTATTAAAAACATTATTAATATTTATTTATTTAAACGAAAAATGACAGGTATGACTGAGGACAGTCGCGGGATTCGAACGCGTATCCTTATGTACCAGTTATACGATTACCTCATTAGATTATGGATTTCTCTTACATAGTTCTGTTCATATAGTTATTATATATGTGACTTAGGTACGTGAATGCACAGGGAATTTATACACGAGTAGTAGATACTGAAAATTTTTTTATAATTATTATAGAATTGTAGCATGAATTTAATTTAATTCTCAAACATAATAAAGAAAATATACTATACAGATAATCACATTGCATTTTCTGTACGAGTTATCGTCCGTTAAAGGATGTTTACGAAGATATAAATAACTTTGACCTTGATACTTAAATTATATGGAATTTTAGGCTATAGAGACAAATATAAGTACCAGAATCTCTCTGTGTTACAACATTATTATCTGCTACACCTAATTGTTTGTGAATGACATATAATTAGACAATAATTGTCTGGAAAACTATATATTTTGGTCGTATCAAACATCGATAATACGTTACATTTATACACTTAGGGAAATAATTATCTATTGCTCAACATAGATTCAGAGGATAATTATCGCGCTTTGTTTACTTGTGAATCAGCACTGAATTCAATTAAACATCTATTAAAAATATTATTAATAATGAATATTGGAGAACCTCACTCAGCTAGATTTTCTCGAGAACGACTATTTGCAATTACAAAATATTTACCTGTTCGTGATGCAATATAAAATCAGCTTCATTCTCGTCAGGAATCTCAAGTTGTTTTGAAGAGGTCACAAAACAATTATTTAAGCCTATCACTGAGACCACTAAGGATATTCAACCTTTGTTAGAAAAAAACTGCTATAGCCACCGGAAAAAAATAGCAGAAAGAACTAAAGAAACAAAAAAGATTCTTAGAGAACTTCCAGCTAAAATAACTGCTGCTCAACCAATACAAGAAGCACTTGAAGGAGCTAAAGCAACAGCTCCTGAACAAGGGAGTTGTACATTTACTAGTACTGCTGAATTGATAAATAAATTTGATGGGGAAACTGTTAAAGAAATTAGGGGTATTAGCATACAACAATTAGCTGAGTTTGCTCTGGAAAGTTTTTCGCAGCGAGGTAAATTAATGAAACCGTAAGCAGTGGCAAAAAAGCATTATATCGCATGCGCATGAATGTTGAAAAAGCTAGAGGTGTTGAATTTTTTTACAGGTGCTTTTTATTTCACAAAATACGGATCAGATCTACGAAAGCAAGATATATGATCTCACATACAGATTTATATTCAATAATTCATTTTTTAAATCAAGCAAGTGTCCGGTTTAATCGGTAAGTTTCAAATGTATCCGTGACAATAATGGATTATGACATTGCAGATAAACCGGATTATCGGGTTCAATACAATTGAAAATACTTGAGTTGACTGCTATCGTCGATCGTCGATGTTATGTTTACAATACCAGGTAAAATAATACGTTTTAATGATGTTTGCTGATAGGGATATATTTCTAAATGAATCGATAATTTTGCGAAAGTGTTGAAGATCGATGATATTGCTGACTGATTTCTTTAGCTGCACGGAGTTGTACTGGCTGTACAAATCTTGGTAATCGTTTTTCATTTATTATTTAATGATCAAGAAACAATTCCTTAAGTGCTATTTTGGGATTCTTAGCAAGATCAAAATTTAGAACTTTTGTCGACATTTACCGTTTCAATTATTACTTTATGAACATACCCTAGAGATCCGATGCAACCTGGTTTATATATTGCATTGTTTTAATTATCTGTTTTATATCATCGTTCTAGTACTGTGGAATAGAAGAAAACATATTTAGTAGACGACTGAGGTAATAATCGATTATATTCGTATTTAATTTCCTTGGAAAATGAATTATTAAACTTTTCGTCAATGAACAGCTTTTCATTGCTAAAATCAATTATAGTTCTTGTTATCTTAATAAGTTATTGATATCAGTAAAATAAAGCCTGTCATTGTTTATCTATGTTTCGATGTACAATTATGGATAAGTTTTTCGATATTCTGAATACTTTTGAAATATTCGTTTGTCTGCGACGAAATCAGATCTTTTCGGATCTGGTATTACTTCAGGGGCTATCGATTGTACTTTTGGCCATCCTAACACAGTTTTGATAAATGATTTATATATATCTACGGCATAATATGGAGTTGATATTTCTATCATCGATGACTAGGTTGGTTCTTGGACATTGATAGGTATTTTGGATTCTTTTCCAGTCATAAATTTGATTCTGCGTTGGAACTCATCGTTGATTAGTTCAATCTGATAACTAATAGTTAGAATACTTACAACATTCCAGTCTGTTGTTTCATCGGGTTTATGTTTGTGAATTACTGGCTTGCAATCCACCGAACGATTTTGATCGAATATTAGGCCACCTGTGATACACTGTCAAATGTGCTAGTGATATTTGTTTGGCTGGAATTGCAGTTCGAAAGCTAAGGCTGAACTCGGGATTAGTTGAACTTGCTGATCTCATCATGATGTTCAACGGTGTTGTATTAGCGATGACCTGTTGTAGTAATTCGATCGACGTTGAAATTATTACTAAAATCCTTGATTTTAAATCAGGATTGAAAATCCCAATTTTTTTTAACCATGGTTTTATTATCGTTTTTTTTTGAGTCGACGATGGTGACATTGCCTGATGGTAAATATTAATAATTTCTGTAAGTTCTGAATTTGTTTATTATTCCGTCGTTGAGACCTAATGATATCAACAAGGATAATTTGGAAAATGACAGCGTAGCTGTGTGTAACGTTTATGTATACTCGTGTAACTTATCAATCGCGAATGTTAATATTTTCTTTGCGATGATATCAATAATACCAGGAACACCGTTTACAGCGGTGACACCAATTCATATTCTTGTTGCATTCACGTATGATGATGACAATGCGTCGATGACCGTTACTATTCCAGCGATGACAGCAGATGCAGAGTATACAATTTTATCAGTAACAACGACACGTCTGCGTTTTTTTTTTTGGCTTTACTGAATACTCGTGGATGTCATACTCAGTTGTTTATTCTACGAATATACTTCCTCGTATCCGAGATGTTGAACTTCAGTTGGGGTTTGATTCCATGTGTATATAATAGGAACACTTTAGATAAGTGGTAGTTTAGCAACTAATTAAAGACATCAATAATGCAACACATCTAAGTTTATTTCTTCGTGTTCCATCACAAATATTTCCTCGTTGTTTTATTCCATTATCGATAACATGGATTCAGAAGACCCGTTAGCAAGATAACAACGTGAAACTGTGGTAGATACTGTAAATTTTGTAGAGCTGAGTATTGAGAACCTGTATATACCGGTAACCTCATCGCGATGTTCAATGGATTTGTTGAGTGGTGTCCATAATGCTGATTCAGACTCTACCGTATGTACTACACTGTCTGTACTCCTTTTGATTTCAGAAAGCTTAATATCAATAACCGCTGGATTTTCAAAAATTTCATGAATGAATTTATTTTTGTTTTTACAAAAATTTGTAAACGCATTTACGTGGGTAGTATAATCAGATCTGAATGTGGTCATTCCATCATTGATTGTCATTAACGAGATCATAATAGGGATTTTGTTTTTGTCGACATATTTCTTTGCTGCAGTGTCATTGTTTGATACTGGTTCTCCAGGACCTGTAATTGTATTATTAGCTATCCTGAGAGAACCAGTAATTGTATCACTGGAGGCTAATGCACGATCATCGATCTCAATTCTTATAGTGGCGTTGTTGCTGTCTATGTATCCTTTTAGTGGAACATCATCATCTGATTTTGGTTTGCTCATATTAATAATTGCATCTTTGCTAATTTTGTGATGAGTATACATAATATCTCCAATTTTTCTGAGACGTGAAATAATCGCTCTCATGAGTGTTAAGATTGATTCATTTGAATTTCTAATATCACCGTTTTCAGTAAATACAGCTAAGTTATCTTCGGTCGCATCTGGAATTGGCAAAATAATATCTACCAGAGGGGCATTACAAGTTTTCAATCGTTCTTGTACTTGACTAGTAAAAGCTAGATATTATTCAACGAGTTACATAAATTAAATATTAAGTTATTACCCATTTGAGGTTCTTTTATCACCTAGTTTTATTTTAGTGGAATAGTCGAGTATTAAAAAATCAAATTAAAGAAAGCGACAAAACACTTGCTGAAATTCAAGATGTTAAAAATATTGTGGAGGATTTATCTAAATCAGAAATAACCTTTTCATTCTCTTTTTCTTTTGTTATCTTTCTGAACGGGTAAGGGTTCTTTTTCCTTTTGGATAGGGTTCTTCTTCATTTTTAGAAGCCATCTCCACCTCTTATTTCTTTGATCAGTTCTCCTTTTTCTTAGGGCATTCTGAAGACCAATGTCATTTCTCCTGACAATGATAACATTTATCTTGACTTTTACTTGTCTTGACACCTGTCCCACGATCTCTTTACTTTAATTTACAATGAAACGACCATGTCTAGACAAAGTAGACGGTTTATTGAGGCTGTCCATTTATCACGATAGTTAAAATTTTCCGTTTGTATCGAGAATCGCAGCCTGACAGAACTGACGCCTTCCAAAGTCAACTACAAGATTCAACATGTTCAGCAATCCAACGACCAATGTCACATTACCTATATAAAAGCTACGTTTTATGTTATCTACGTTTCTCCTCTGAAAGGGAACGGAAAGAATGCTTTGAGAGGCCTCTGGCTCCCAATAATAAAAAAGAATAGAGCATACGTTCGCAGGAGAAACAAACGACACTCCTGTCCATATGATATAAAGAAACAACAAACAGAGAGGACAACAGACAGAAAAGAATACAGCGACAGTGATTGACCACTTAAGATATCACAGTTGATACCCACCAAGGTCATCATCAAGTCATATCCTCCTAGGTCATCTCAGTATCGTCGTAATCTACAAAAGATCCGTGTCTTCGCGGCCTTAACAACCGGTCAAGTCAACATCAACAGATGAATGCAAACAAACAGCCCAAAAGAAACAAGAGAAATAAACTGAGATCAGGTAAACTAACCACATCCACCATCGACTCAAAAGTCTCGTCCAAAATTGGTTGTTGGGGAGTAACCGGTCCTACTCCAGTACAGGTCCATCAGGTGCAAATAGAAACTGCTGTACATGAAATTAAAAGAGAAAACACCGAGGATAATGAGGAAATGAATGAAGAGGAAAAACTAGACATCCAACTACACGTACATGTTCAACAGCAAACTTCCACTATGGGCTTCGGACATCTCTAACAAGATAAATCGGCAGCCAGAAAACACTCAGAAGATCATAGAGTGATCTGGAACATGAGTAATTAGGCAGAAGATCATAACACACCGTTTCCCACTAGAGCGAAATTAAAAAGGACATCTAGCTCCCTAAAATCGCTCCCTAAAATCAAGAGGAGGGAAATATTAATACTAATACTAATTGCCAGCCTACTGTGCAGATATCTGATCAGCATCCATAATCTTGGGAATCAACAACCACTGAAATTTCAATTGGAATACAATGACGGGTGCGCTGCGGATATGATAGATCCCGGAACCTACATAACACTCGGAGAGAATGCATAATCCCAGATCACCTACAACCGCTGGTAAGGAAAACAGAACAATCCTTCTAAGTTCTGAAGAGTAGAAATCAAAAATGCCCACAGGGAGTAGTAAGGGTAGTTGATATTCCTTTCTCAAGCCCCTTTCAAAACCTTATACGTTAACATTTTTTTATCAGCAGCCTTTGTAACTCAAAATGATGACTTTCTGACAAAATATGTTTTGTTAGGCGGGTCTCTAAGATAGCATCAGCTCAACTACCTCTACTATTATTACAGTCTCTTATACGTATCAGACAAAATATTGTTATTTGTAGACAAAATGTAATACTAAACAAATGAAATATAGATAATATCTTATAATAAACCACCAGTCCTATATGTTGGATTTGATCTGGCAGATTTTGTAAGATATTTAATTCAATCAGGTTATACTGGAAAAAAACTATAATAATAAGCGATTGTATTAAAAAAGCTGTTTACCATAAATCACCAAAATATAGATATGTATGGTTATTCGCAAGTGAAAATGACATGAGAAAAGCTTGTTGGGCAGATGATGTAATAATATTTATTGATAATATGGTCGATATTTGATTTTATAATGATATTACTAAAACTAATTTGTATAAAACAATTTAATTACTTGTCCTCATAGAGGACGTTTTCAAGATGATTATTTGCAATGATTGTATACGTACGATTACTGTATATGTAATGAAGATGGTCATATACAATTAAGATGATTATATACAATGGTTATACACAAAGAAGATGATTATATACAATGAAGATGATTATGTACAATGATTATATACAATGAAGATGATTATATACAATAAAGAATAGAAAACTGCAAACCTCCCCAAAAAATCAGCCCGGTGAGAGTGCAAAAGGAATACCCGCCACGTGATGAAACGATGGGAAGGTGTGCAAATTTCTATTTAAGCATAGAACGTGACTGTCTAGTGCCCCACTTAAAATAGGATTTTGGCATATTAACGCCCTTCGCCTGAGATATGCCAGTCACATCAATCGAACTATGGAACTCGAACATGAGAATCCAACGCGTTAGCAATCAGCCACCTGACTCATTATATATATATATATATATATATATATATATATATATATATATATATATATATATATATATATATATATATATATATATATATATATATATATATACATGGAAAAATTATAATATAGTTACTAATAATGACATTCACCTTTAACATAAAATTGAAAAAGATCATATTATCATAAACTATAGTTTGTATTTCTGAATAAAATAACATTTTAAAATATTTCAATTTCGAAATACATTGGAGCTGTCTAAAAAGTTTTTTTTTTATTATGGAGCAAGCAACTTAAAGTTGTTTCGTCAAATGTGTCATCAAAAATCAAATTATGATAAGCTATGATTTGTAGATTTCTGAATAAAAGAACATTTATTGTACAATATTTTCATTTCCAAATACATTGGAGCGGTCTAGCTAGTGTCTGTGATAAGCCTCTTTTTCATCAGACTTTGCTAGGCGATATGCGAAAAGTAATAACCTGATGAATTGGGTTTATGTTATGCTGTCTAATAATGACTTGAGACAGGTTTTTAGCTTATGCACGTTAGCTAGGATATTTATAGTCATATTCACAGTTTTTCAATTTTATATTTTCTTGATATCACTTGGACTTGTCTGTCTGTATGTGTGTCCACTTCTGGAGTTAAGTACATTTTAAAGATTTTGAAATACATCTCGATAAAAAGCAAACATATGTCAGTCTTACATTAAATTAGACAAGTGTGTTACTAAGTTATGCTTAACAGAGTTGCCAATCTTGATCAACTAATACATTACACTCAAAGGAATTGTCTTGTTTAATTAAAATACAGTGAATAAAGCAAAAAATTGAGAGAAAAATAACGAAACTCATCAATTATAAGATGTATAGCAAATAAATAAACAAAACTATATACAGTTTGATCATATATGTTGTTTTCGATAGCTTGCAAAAGATTCTAAACTAAAATGTTGTTGTTGTTCTGTTGTTGTGGGGCTTAACGCCATTTTTCAGCTAGGCTATACATTGTGGTCAGTATTAATGGTGGAGGAAGAAACCGGGAAATCCGCGTAAAGAACTACCGACCCACGAGAAGCTACTGGCAAGCTTTCTCACATATCAACATTCGCCGAATCTTAGACTCGAACCAACACAGACAGAGGTGAGATGGCAGTGATCTGTAACGGAGAGCGCTTTAGACCACTCGGCCACTTGGGGCCCCAAACTAAGATGTACAGCATATTGTCTCTTTTAAAAAGTTTTATTTCTTGACCTACCACAAGAACATAATCACTAGCATACCAAGCATAATGTGCTGTCATGATTATATAACAAGAATGCATTCCTACTATTTACTTTACGGCGAGACTCAAACAGATCTTTCATTGCTATTTTAGTAAGAAGATTACTACCTTTTGCAAAAATCTTTGACCTATCTAGGTTGATGTTGACTTTTGTATACTGATGATATTGGCTTATTGGATTATTCAAATTTTCATATTTTAACGCAAGTGAATCTCGTAAACTTTCGAGATGATGAAAATATTTGCTATCGTATGATCTGATAAGAAAGAGTTTGATTATGCCTAGTTTAACAAAAACAAATGCCTAAAATTACACCGTTAAATTCAAATGATAATTGCTAGTTTTTAAACATTATTTTATTTTGCTATTAACTCCATCGACTTATGTTAAATTTCAAACATTATTTCTTTGTTTAGACAATATTACTTGCATAATGTTCAAGTGCGAGCGTATTAAGTCCGTCTCTGCAATACCTTTTAGCACTAAAATTACTTAGTTCACCTTTTATAATTGTTTTCGTTTCAAGTTTATGATGTTGCTTCCTAATGACATTAGTTTTGATAAAACTGACGCTATTGTTTAGAGATTCTTTAGCGAGTCTGTATCAGTAAATACCACCTCCGAATCTGGCCATTGTTGTTTGGTAAAATGAGTGAAAATCGGACATCAGCCACTTAGATATATCAAGCAAAGCTACGCCAACATAAATCGGATTATTTAACTTTAAATTTGTTTTTCGTCGCTGTAGTGCGGCATGATTTTCATTGCATATTTTCATACAAACAAAACAATCATCATTAACGTTTTCTGCAATTCATATCATCAACGATTTATATTGGAACTCTTTCACGAATATTTTTATCGTCTTGCCGAACACCGAGTTGATCATTAACTTGAAGACGTTTTTATCAAATTCAGTTTTAGCCACAGCACGACATTTCGTATTTAGATCAATATAATCTGCCATCCATTGCGACTGATTAATCTTTAGCACGCGATGGAAGTTTCTCAGAGTTAGTCCAGCATCTACTGCTTTCTTCACATTTTTGTAATGCATATCTTAATTTATTTTATCTACTCATTTTTAACTAACTTATCAACGATATAAATTTTTGCTCTTATAGCTGCTTGTTGTTCAGTTGTTCAGGTGATAATAAACTATAAGTAATCATCATTGACTCTGCGCAAAACGGATAAGCGTTATTTAGATCATGTTACGAACTGGGATAACCTAGATTCACTTCAACAAAATATGAAATATCGGAAACATCTATATTAAGTTTTCTTGGTAAATCGTTTCCAGTTTCTCAAACAAACTGATCTAGAGTGATCCAATGAAATATACAGCAAGGCATTGGCTGTGATATACCCACATATAGGTTCACACATTGCAGATAAATAATGTAACTCGACGGGAGATTTTAATCATAATTTTTCAGATATTTGTTAATAGCTACAGTATATTTTTGTTATAACGTTAATTCCGCCTCTGATACATTTTTGAATGAAGTTAAACATATTGACATCTGCTAGGAGGTCTAATTCTACTTTGCTCCTTTTTAATCCTTAATATTTAGGATTAGAAAATGAATTCCAACCTCATTCAGTATATAATATATACGAACCAAATAATAAGTGAATTATTAGACATATAAAAATAAAAAATTTATTGGAAATTTGACTAAAAATGGTTATTTACACAGTGGATTCAAAACAGTTTTTATTAATTATAAAGCTCACATGTTTGTGTTTGAAACTTTTTTCCGGAATATTACCAAATAATTTAGTTAACGATCATATTAATAAAATTAAAACCGATAATCGTTTGGAAAACCCAGATTTAGTTACACAATAAAGAAAAGGTAGAAGGGGTAGATGCTGGCGGTACTAGGTATTCTAGATCATTTGTTTCTATAAATCTCGAAACTTTTGAAGAAACATTTAAATCAATAACATCTGCAACAAAATATCATAAAATTAATAAACTTGCAATAAACTTTGTCGCAGATAATGTAACTAAATCAGCAACGTCAATAATGACATTTGATATATTTAGTTTCAGATACGATATCTGATAATATTTTCTATATTGTTTCGATTGTGACAATAGTGATAAATTCCATGACATCTTCGCGATGAATTCATAATGTTATCTTTGTTTGTATCAAACATTATTTTATCTTCTGCGATTAACAAAAATCTATCCAAACATCAAAAAATAAAATTTGTGTCCCAGAAAACAATTTAAAATTGTTTCAGCTATTTCCTTCTGGTTTATTATATTGACTAGCTGATGATATTTTATTTCCCGGGACATATTATTTTTTAATTAGATACAAGATTAGTATAATAGTGATCTTAATTGAGAGACTGGATGAGCTATATTCTGGAGACTTCGTTTAAGTTTCCAATGTCGTTATTTATTTAGTTGTATACTAAAATAATCTCTGGGCAGCCAGCTCCGGACAACTTTGCTTTAGACAAAAACATATTGTTCCTTTTCTCACATATTGCACAAATACTTTTCAACATTAATCTATTTTACACTTCAGACAATATATTGACACTGCTATATTTGTAATTCAGACAAAATTAATTTCCAAGTTTAGGTAGCTTTGCAAACATTATTTGCAATCTCATCATTAGCATGAGAAAAATTGTTTGTCAAACTACAAAATGAATTTTAAAACATCTGCATTCTTGGAAATCTGTTTAATGAACAAATTGCAATAATAACCGCAAGAGGAAGTTCCAGCCCACTGAATTTGATTAACGAATAATTTATTATTTTGTTTATTACTCATATATATTTTTACTGCGTCACTTGGTCGAATTCCGAAAGAGTCAAAATTATTATAAAAAACAGCTACCAAATGTGGATAAGATCCATCATTAAAATATTGTATATTGATATCGCACGAACCCGGCGATGATGGGATCGCTGTAAGTTAATCTTTGGATTAAAATTGGAAATTGTTCATCTTTTAATTTTTTTAGCTTATCAAGTATATAAAATTTACTTATCACAGGTGACTTTATCTTCTTGTTCCTGGCAGCAATAGCCCTCATCCTCGTCTTCGTCCTAGTTCTAACAGAACTGGCAATATACTTCCCGCAAATCCTGCTAGAAATAGGGTTATTTGTAGAAATCCACTGTTTCGCGGTCGAGTCTTTTTTTGTCGTTGTATTTTTTCCCCCACCGTTTTTCCTTTAAGCATTATATTCATCTTTAGACAAAAATTGCTATTAACATTCATATGAAAATTTTCTTTATACCACTACCAATACCGAGGATAATACCATTACCTTCAACTACCTTTTTCGTTGCGCCAGATACTGCTCCAGACGCTGCTGCTAATCCTAATGTACCGACCACTAGCAAATTTCTAGGTAGGAATGTTTTGTCTGTTACAGATAATGCCGGAGCGAAGAAACCACCTTGTTTTGCCATTGCAGTTATTTGTGCTGCGCTTAAATAAAAAACAAAAGGTTTTTGGGATCGTATTTATTTACTTGGTCTTAGGTTAACAACAATTGTGTTAAAGTACTGGTCTCAGTTTTGCAACAGCAGCTACTAATGGTTTTTTCTACTTGGCCATCAATTAAATATATTGCTTTTACAATAAATTTTGTCATTATATAACAAATAGAGATTAAATTTATTGTTTGTAAAATTTTGAGAAAAATGTAAAGCCCTTTAAATTTGGATTGATATTTACCCCCTACAGAGTCAATTGTAATAAATCTATCGCTTATCACTAACGCATATTTGTATAACGACGCTGCTGGAATATCTCCTAGTGTCCAAGTAATTTTAATATCAGCTGTTCTGTCTATAGCTCGTTCGCTATTTTTACTAACATCGGAATAAAATATTGGATAAAGTGTACGAAATTCCTCCAATAATATCTGAAATCCATCTCCAGCATCTTGATATTTTTGCACTGAATACATGTACTGTTAAGTAATATTTTTTCAGCGTTATCTGCAAAATTACATAATATCGCTGGTTCTGGGTATTGGTTTGAATTCATTCTAGCGTATATTCGTCTAACATCAGCATTATCAAATATTTCATTTTTATGTTCCTGATTGCCATGTCGTGTTTGTTTCTGAAATATAACAAATAGTTAACGTGATAGTTGTTGACTTGATGTTGCTGTGACTCGCCATGTGTAGTCTGTAGTATTTTGAACTTATGTTTGATATATTTTATGTTGCTGAAAAATTTATATTCATATATTTTTGTTGCATTTCATTTAATTCCGCCATTTTAGTGATTGACTGAGTTACTTGTGGTATCCACAGCACAAGTTTGTTTATGTCAAACTGTATTTCAGCCGCACCAGATCTAAGAAAACAATCATATTGTTCTGCTCGATTTAAAACAAGCGTATCCTTAACTCCCCGAAATATATTATTAGAATCCCTGTAAAAGCCAAATATTGTATTTAGTGGTAGCATCAATGTAATTTGACGTGATCCTGCTGCTAAGGCTGGTAGTGTTATACCAAGTTTATTACAAGCAGCAACAAGTGATGTTTATGTAGCGTCTGATTTAGCAGCTGCAGCTGGTGCGGCTATACCTAAATCAGCAGCAGTAGCAGTAAGACAATTTCTTACAATTACAGCATCTCCATTTACATCAGCTTCAGCAGCTATTCCTGTCTTTAAAATAAATTAATTTATCACAGGAATTATTGCTCAACCTCCAGTATCTTTAAACCACATTATATAATTTGCAATCAATCTGGAGTAATCATTATAAAATGATATAGTATCTAATATTTTACTTTCAACTTGTAAGTGTCCTGAAATATATTCGACACTTTGATTGGCAAGCTGATATCTAAATAAACACCAACCATTATTTATAAACCATTATTTATAAGAGCTAGTTCTTTTCCAGCATCAATTACGGCAGTTGGATCAGCTACAGTCATAATCTTGCCACGATCTTCCAGCATTGCTTTGTGAGGCAGTATAAATATATCATCGTCTCTAGTATTATGGTGACACTCACCAGTTATTATATACTTTTGAGAGAGTAATGTACGTAAAGTGAAGTTATTTGCATTTTAAACATGCACAGTGGAGAGATTATTGGAATACCTATATGCTACTATCGTGTAATGTGGCTGCAATTTCTTTGGATATTTTACTTTCGCACATTTTAAATGATCTTAGCACACTACTAACAAAAAGGACTGCTCCATTGTGCTCCAAAAGTCAACCTGAATTGATCTAAAGTACGCTATCTTTAGCAGCTATTAAAATAGGGAAAATGAATTTTGCCAAACTAGAAGATACCAGCTTCTAAAATCGCAATGAATGAATTACTAAATACAAAAAAATGTAAAAAAAATGTTATCGGCTCCTTTTTTTACAATTTATCTCTGAAGTTGATGAAGTGACAATGAGCAAGTAGAGTTAGCACGTTTTTAAAAGGTGCACATTTGGAGTAAGACCAAGCTATATACTCTCTAACCCATATTTCACCCATCAATCATACACCAAGATAAAGGGAATTCAAAATTCTTTAAACAATACCTAAGATATATAAAGACTTCTTTTTAAAAATAGCCAGTATATAGCTAGTGTGGAAACCGGGAAAAATTCTTTTTCTTTAAAATTCTAACCCTATGCTAAATGCGTATCTGTAGAGTGCCACCTAAATGTTCTTTCGCCAGCCTTATTAGGATCGTGAGAATTTTCATCAAGATATTTAGCATATTCAAATTATGTTACTGTGTTGTCTGTGTCATAAATTTCTGCTAAATCGATTTAAATTTGCACAAACATTTTTTGTAATAGGTTACATGAAAGTTTGCCATCAATGATAGCAAGGATATTGTGGTGTTGTTGTTGTTGTTGTTGTTGTTGTTATTGTTATGGGGATTAACGCCATTTTCAGCACACGATAGGCTATACATGGCGGTCAGTATATTAATGGAGGAAGAAACTGGGAAATCACCGGAATAACCCACGAGAAACTACTGGCAAGCTTTCTCACATATCCAGATTCGCCGAATCCTTGAATCGAACTCAAGCAAACAGAGGTAATATGGCAGTAATCCGTAACGGAGAGCGCTTAAGACCACTCGGCTACTTGGGCCCCTGTGGCGCTGTTACTTTAGATATTAATTTCTGTTTAAACTGCTCGCCCTTTGGTAATAAAATAATTTCTTGTTGGTGTTATCATTACGTGTTGTATTCTTGTGTTGGTGTGATTAGTAAAATATCTTGTTTTATTGTAGGTGCGGCATGCGCCTTAGGTGTGCCTTTTATTTTGTCAGATACTTTTTGTCCTACGGCAGTTCCAGAAACAGACGCAGCTCCAGTTGCAAAAGCTTTTGATGCGTCAAGTCTAATTGGTGCAACTTTATGAGCTATTCCTGGAATATATTCAATAAGTTTAGTAAATATATTTCGCTAAAATCCTCTTACTATTTTCTTCTATAAACTATGTTCTTTTTCATTATATCTGTGGTTGTATAATTTTGTCAAATCTTTCAGAAAATGTGTTTACTGTTGTTCGCACAAATGTAAGTAGTAAGTAACAACGTCATTATTTATATATATTTGTTTTCCAGATTGATCTGTCAACTGCATATGTACTTCTGTTATTTGATTTTCAAAATAATAAATAATACGACGTGGACTTATTTGCATATGAGAACCTAGTGGAATGTTTGGTGAAAAACTATGTTATTTTGACTTTTGCTGCCGTTTGCTGATTAAGATCCAGACGCAATTGATAATTTTACCAATATTGTGTTTAAGTCTGTTATATTTACTTGCAATTGACCGTCAAAGGTTACAGCGTCCTTAATTTGAACAACAGAATATCCCTTGTATTTAATTCCTATAAGTGGCACAATACTCCTTGTTGATGAAAAATCAATTGCCATATTTTTTTAATCTATGTTCTAGTTCGCAACGTATTACAAATTGGTACCAGTTCAAAAATGTACGATATTCATTTTTTTTTTGTTATACGTTCTTTCATTGTTCTATTTAGATCAGTTATTTTGAAGGCTTCTTGCGGAATCTTGATGTGTAAGAAATATTAGAAAAATTAAATATATTTTTATCGAAAACTCGTCATTTATTCCAGTTTTTACGCTTGTCATGGCATTCCAGCAGGTGCAGAAATTAATCCAATTTCGTATTGATTTTGGCCATCCGGCTCTTTTTGGTGGAATATATTGTGCTGAAAAATATGCACTCTCTTTATCATATTGGTTGGAGTCCAGTAATAATGTTGTTGAGATGTATTACTATAATGGTGTAAATTTAAGTCGCAGTGTAATGTTTCGTATTCTTCAGATGTTAGTAAAGCTTTTGTTATTAAATTATCAAGTATGCCAGCAATTTCATTGCCAATTTCAGCACCAACATTCTAGCTTCTTTGGATAATATAATAGCACTAATATGCCAATCATTTCTGTAGCTGATGCAAATATTCTAAATGCTTTTCCTAATTTCTTTCTTTCTTCTAAAACTGTTTTAAAGCGATAATCACGATAATGTTTTAAAAACAATCAAAGTGTATATCTCGCTAGCATATTTTGTATCTCTAAATTTTATTGCAGTAGTTTAAAACAAACAGTTGCAATTGTATTATTTCTGGCTATTTCAAAAATTTCTTCAATATTTTCCATTGGAGTTGTAGTAATTTCTTTATAAACTCATTTACCTTCTTCTATGATATTTTTAAATTATTTCATGAGAATATCGTATTTATCTTTTTCCAAATAAATAATATTATCAAGGTCAGAAATATTATTTTTTTCCATAAAATTTAAATATTCTCATGATGTTATTTCTTCTTTTGCTTTGTATTTATATTCATTGCGATTTCTTTTAGATTAACATCTGATATTTGTAAATCTTCTTCAGTCATTATAGGAGCTTGTAGTGTATATGTTTATTGTTCTGGTGTTTCATCCAATAATTTTGCTTCATTAATTAGGCTACTAAGGTGAATACCACTACGGTGTTTTTATTTCTGATATTATTAATAGCCTTAATATAAAGATTAACAAAAATTAAATGACGATATAACTTAATGATCTATAAAAAGTTATATTTTCTAAAACTACTTTCTTGAGATTCTCATCACCTTTTTTAATTTCTTTTAAGTTTGCAATTTCTACGTCGGCTTGAAAATCATCTTTGTTAAGATTATTTATTCTCAAAAAATAAAATTCAGTAGTGTATTCTTTCTAATAATAATTATATTCACCATCTTTTATTTTGCTGTTTATAGTTTCTAACTTATAGTCAAATCATTTTTCTTCTTCTGCAATTGGCCTCTCTCTTCTATGTTCTTCTTCAAGCCGTCTTTTAATTGGTCCAACTGCAGCTTTTTCCGTTCTTCTTTGTTGAAGTTCCAGTGGATTAATGAACAAACTTCTTAATTCAGCTCGTCTTACAGCAGTTTCAGCTATATTTGCTACAAGTGTCTCAACTAAACTCAGTTTCTCCACATTAGATCTAACAATAATTCTTCCATCAGTCACTTTTTGTCGTTCTTTAACTAGTCCGAGTAAACCTTTTTCTTATAATTGTTTAAAGTTCTTCCTTGATAGTGTTTAGTTTCAGGTCGCTTTCCAAGTAAAGCTTTAGTAACTAGTTTAAGAATTGAGGCTGCTGTCTCTGCTGCAGCTATCTGTCAACGTCGTACTTGCTGTACGTGTTGCTTAATTTTGCCTGAGATTTTGCAATTTTTTAATAGATTTTCTTTATGTTTTTTGTACTTTGCTTGTCTTTCCACTAATTATAAACTATTTTCTATAAAAAAAATTGTAGACAGTTTTCAATGCAACATCGAAAAGTTTTACTCGCATCATTTATTAATTTATCAAACAAAAATAAATAATTTATTTGTCGTTGATTGGCGATATAATATATTTTTCTTATGTTATATCACCACATTGCTGGTTCGCAATATTTCTGACGTCATCATTGTCAGGTTCTGGAAATAATATGAAACAACCCGTATTTCGCCTAATAAATCTATCAACATTATAATATCCCTGAGCGTGAAAATATAACTACATTTCCTTTTTCGCGACAGTGAAAAATACGATCTGATTTATTCATTTCCTCATTATTTAGCGGAAGATCATAAAAAAAACAACTATTTTATGTTCGGAAGAATCAAGTTGATTAAATGGAACAAGTTCTTTCGGTTGTCTGATCATAAAAAATCTTAGCCAGCCTCAAGATCGTTACGAAGTTTGTCATTGTAGTTGTTAATTTACTCGAACTTATCCTGAATTAATTATGTAAATATAAACGCGATCGTAGTTAAAATTATCTCTGAGAAGTAAATTCATAAGCAAGCTTGCTTTTTCCCGATGCAATTCTACCAACGATAGGATAATGACATTCTGCAAGCTTATTGTTATGTTTATGTTTTCCAAACATTTTTTTTTATCAAAGTTCAATATAGACGATTTTGCCATTATTGTTATACAATTTTATGTTATATAATTTTATCAAGTAGTAAATAAATAATGAGGATTTATTCAAATTCTGGGACAACATTAGGAGATTCATTGTCTACTCAGCAAGGTGACTTGTCTAAATATGCAAATCTTGATCGGCTCAAAAATGAAATTAATGATATTTTAAGTATCTTAAGTGGTGATCAAAATGAAGTTATTTTTCAAGATAAAGAAGAACGATTAAAGACAAGTAATATACAAGTGTCAAATGTACTTGTACGACTTCTCATCACTGTTTTTAATAATATAGTTAACTTTTGCCGATCAAAAATACAAGATTCGGTTAAGTCATTTAAAGATTATGTTAAGAAAGCTGGCGATGTGTTAACTGGTATATTATGTCAGGAAAAACAGTTATATACCTTGGTGTGACGTGTCGATTTTTTAAAACTCTTATAAGTATTGATTAAATGAATTGTATCATAGTTAACTTAATTAAAGTAGAAAGGGCTAGAGACACTTATATCATTATTCCCATTTCATCACTTAACATCAAAGGAAGATCGTTCCACGCGACGAAACTTGACCAAGTCACCTGTTATGGTACAAGGGTTTTGGCATAACACACTTCCATAATCGACCGGTTAAAAGGGAAAGCACGTCAATAATTGATGTTCAATGGAATGTTAATTGCCGCATGAGTAGCTGTTTCGTCAATTAAAAATTCTACATAAGAGAATTTAGTCGATTCTGATTGGTTAATGGAAACTTAAGGGCCTAACTCTTGTAAGGAATTAGTGGTCATACTTGGAAACAATTGCTTTAGTCTTCAATCTTTGTTGCGAGAAGTTTGAGCGATTCAGAGCTAACGTGGAAAGTACTTTTTCCCGTGATTGAGTAATGGGCCAGATAGTCGTCTCAGATAGGAGACAGACTATACGTTGGAGTATCGTGGAAAACGAATAGAAAACGGCAATCTTAGTTTCCCGATTTTAATATGCCTTTTCATTTGTTGATTTATTTGTAAATGTATTGATGTAATGATATATATATATATATATATATATATATATATATATATATATATATATATATATATATATATATATATATATATATATAGAGAATACAAATCATATGGCGAATAACAACCCTTTCAAGCGTACTGGATCCACCAAGGGATCACGTGTGTCAGGGATTAATTAAAATAGATGCAATAAACTGACGACGAACAGTACGAAACTAGTAACTAACTAGCCTAAGCGCTTTCGACTCTTAATGAGTCTTTTTCAAAGGCAAATAAAAAACATATATACGATAAACAAATAAACACAAAAACGTTGTGTTTGTAAACCTCTACATGGCTGTCTTCACATGTGCTAAAACTATAAATACAACCAGCTTGTATAGATTAGATGCGGAAACTGAAAACGTTGTATAATTCCCTAAAAGTCTACAAGCCAAAGCGACATCTATTTTTACTTTTTGTACATATGTAACGCAGATTATATCCCGGATATTTGATTCTATACCGGTTATTCTTATAGTAAAAATTGAAGGATAATAAGAAGATTTAGAAAATGTTAAATTTTACTAGTGCATAGTTTTCATTTTCTAGTCTTATTGGCTTAGACCGCTTGGTTTCAATGTTCTAAGGCGGCGTATCCAGTATGATTCCTTTTCCTTCCTGGTTTCGGAACTCCAGCTCTGGTTATTAGCAATAGCGATAAGTATTATATCACTGAAAGTGTGGCCAGGGGAGGAGAAGTGTTCTGCGACCGGGCTTCTGTACAGCTTTTTTGTCATCCAATCAGATCTATGAAGGTTTATCCTTTTGTGTAGCTTTTCAGTTTCTCCGACGTACTGAAGGCCACAGATCTTACATGTGATGAGAAAAATCACATTCTCTGTTTTGCACGTTTTGTTTGGACCATGTATGTTTAGTTTTTCTTTAGCCACTGTGCTAGTGAATGTCTTGGTCTCTATCATATGTTGACAGGTATTGCATCTTTTATCGCCACAGGGTCCAGATTGACTAGGTTGGTTTTGACTAGCGATTGGCGTTAGCTTTGCCCTGACTAGGATGTCCTTTAGGTTTTTTTGGTCCCCGGTAAGCTACTACAGGTTTGTTCGGAAGTCTTAGGTTTAGTATGTCTGACGATTGCACGGTTGGCCAGTGGTTTGCGAAGATTTTACCTACTTTGGGATTGTCTGGGTGATAGGTCAGAATAAATGGTATCCTATCAACCTTTTCTTTCTGTCCATATCTAAGTAGGTCATCACGGTTTGTTTGCTTGGCCCTTTGGATTGCCTCCATAATCAGGTCTTTGTCGTAGCCTCGGTAAATTAAATGTTTAGCCAGCTCTTCAGACTTTTCTAGGAATCTTTCATCGTCGGAGCAAATTCTGCGGATTTTCAGTGCCTGGCTATATGGAATTTTCTTATTGCAGTGTTTTGGATGACAGCTGGTTGGGAGGAGATACAGGTGTTTGTCGGTTGGTTTCGAGTCTGTTTGCAATTTGTTTTCCACCAGTCTGGTTGTTGTGTCCAGGAAACATGGTTTGAGTTGGAAATTTCTGCCGTGAATTTTATTGAAGGAGTGCCTTCTATCCTTCAATAAAATTCACGGCAGAAGAAATGTTCTAAACATACATGGTCCAAACAAAACGTGCAAAAGAGAGAATGTGATTTTTCTCATCACATGTAAGATCTGTGGCCTTCAGTACGTCGGAGAAACTGAAAAGCTACACAAAAGGATAAACCTTCATAGATCTGATTGGATGAAAAAAAAGCTGTACAGAAGCCCGGTCGCAGAACACTTCTCCTCCCCTGGCCACACTTTCAGTGATATAATACTTATCGCTATTGCTAACAACCAGAGCTGGAGTTCCGAAACCAGGAAGGAAAAGGAATCATACCGGATACGCCGCCTTAGAACATTGAAACCAAGCGGTCTAAACCAAGAAGACTAGAAAATGAAAACTATGCACTAGTAAAATTTAACATTTTCTAAATCTTCTTATTATCCTTCAATTTTTACTATAAGAATAACCGGTATAGAATCAAATATCCGGGGTATAATCTGCGTTACATATGTACAAAAAGTAAAAATAGATGTCGCTTTGGCTTGTAGACTTTTAGGGAATTATACAACGTTTTCGGTTTCCGCATCTAATCTATACAAGCTGGTTGTATTTATAGTTTTAGCACATGTGAAGACAGCCATGTAGAGGTTTACAAACACAACGTTTTTGTGTTTATTTGTTTATCGTATATATGTTTTGTATTTGCTGTGGCTACATGCCTTCACTTGGCCTCGCTTCCACCCCATCTGCCTTCCAAGTCCGGATGCAATAATTGAATTAAACCTTCGGGTATCTTCTGTGCAGTCTGTGCTCTCTGTGCTTAAATTTATGATTCTATATTATTTGGCAAATACTTTAGAAATTATAAAGCAAAAAAGTGCACAGATATTGATTACATTAGAAAATCACTCAGTTTTAGTGAAAAATCAGATAGATAGGAACACCAAACAGTCTTATAAATCCATTAGATTATTGTTGTAATTGTTGTTGTTATTAAACTAATTCGCGCCAAAATTTTTGGTTTTTGCGCCATTTATAAGGAATAAACTCAATCTCATTAAACTAAATTATTTTAATTAATTAAGACACGTTAATACACATTTATCATATTTTTGTTAAAAAAGGATAAATGTTTCGTAACTTTACAATAGGATAGTTAGTGTGCACCGAAATTGTGAAGTGGATGAAATCCAATCCTTACAAAACTGGTGCTAGGAACCAAACTAGCATAAACCTGGGCGAAATCCTTATACATTGCAAAACCCGTACAATCACTGAGATTTTCCGCCAGCAGGGATTGAGTTTTCGTTCATTAGGTCGGGACATCATAAGCCTTTTGTTAGTAGTTTATCTAAATAGCAAATTAATATTCAGTTCTTATCATTCTCAAGATTAAAAGTAAAAGATGACAGGAACTTAAAACTAAAATTAGAATTAACCATATAAACCAACTTATCACCGTCTCATATTAAGATAGTAATGCTACAAAACAATTAGGCAAAATAATAAACTAAACAAAATGTTTAGGAGCTGCACTATCCCCAACAATGCTCTTTCAACCCACCCTACCCATTCTCCCTAGTATTCAATTACTATCAATCAACCCAACACAGTTTATATGGGACACTTTAGTTCAAGCCCTGCTGATTTTGGTTGGGATGCAGCAATATTGATTAAAACCTCGATGTGAGTGCATACTACCCAAATCCTCTCCATTGTGATTCAAATAAGAATAAAATTACAGGGAATACCATAAGTTATATCTCATCACCGATAGTGACTGACTCTGAGGTCACTCTTTTCCCTCTTCATGATCCAATTCAGATCCTGAATGACACGTTACGGATGTGGTCAACCCAGAGAGGTTCTCTAGGGGGCTATTCACCATTACAGTCTACTTAAGGATATTATGGAAATATTGGGAGGTAAGTAGAATATTCCAGTAATGGGAACTTAACCAGACAAGAAAACCACAACGACAAGAAGTTGTGAAAACCGTACCCTAATAAGCGAATATCCAGGACAGAAGAACTTGATCCATTAAGCAATCATAAACCTACTCAAGAATTACAGAAAGAATGCAATGTCTCAAAAAGGAGTGAAGACGTAAAGGTCAAGAGGAGAAAAACACCAAGGAAAATTCAACTATAAAGGACAAAAGTGCCTCTAAAATGACAAATACAACTACAGCAACAATGACACCTCCACAGGTGAGCAGTGTTCAGCCTGTGACGAGCTTAAAGAGCAATGCTGTTAAGAAATATATTAGTTCGGAGCACTCGGATATCGAGGCAAAAGAGATTATGATAACTACTGATAGACCTGACCAAAAAAACAAGACCCGAATATCAACGACTAACAGTAAACCTATACCAATAACTGCAACAGCAATAGTACCAATAACAACAACAACATCTAGCGTAATGGTAACTCCAGGTATGGATCTTGGTAATAAGCAATCGGAAAGGAGATTCCCCCCTGAAAACAACATCACTGACAAAATCAACATCATTACAGTCATTAATAACAATGTTGGAAGTAGTAGTAGCAGTAGTAGTAGTAGTAGTAGTAGTAGTAGTAATAGTAGTAGTAGCTGTTGTTGTTGTAAGGTTTTACGCCATTTTTAAGCACAATATAGGCTATACATGGCGGCCAGTATTAAAGGTGAAGGAAGAAACCGGAAAATCCGTGGAAAGAACCATCGACCCACAAGAGGCTACTGGCAAGCTTTCTCACATATCCACATTCGCCGAATCTTAGACTCGAATTCACTCCGAGGTGAGATGGTAGTGATCCGTAACGGAGAGCGCTTTAGACCACTCGGCCACTCGAAGCCCCTGAAAGTTGGAAGTAAGAGAATGACGTCAAAATGAAACAGAAACTTCTACAACAGCCGCTACTGCAACAAGTCAACATTAGAACAAATAACTGAATAACTGGAAACAACTGTTGTACAACATAGCAATGGGCCAAGACCAGGAATCTAAAAGAAACTTATGGAAAGAGCAACACCAAATAAAGATGAGCCTCAACAAAGAGCAGAAGTATTAAATTATATGTTTGACCAACTCGAGATTTGAGGATTAGCACACCTGTTGGACGACCATGAGACAAATCTACAACACACCGAGACACTCAGAACAATTCTAAAATTAATTCGGAAAATATACTACGACGGAAATCTGAGGGCCAAAAATAAAAAGAAGTTAATATAAGCAAATAGGCAGGCAGAGAACATCAGTACCCTAAGACGTAAATCCTTCAAAATCACCTTTTCCAATCGTTGTCCTTATGGTCAATAAACTGTATAAAATTTACAACATACTAAACCACAACATTCAACATCATCACCAATGGTAAGACATGATGTTAGGAAATATATAGCTGTAAAAGAATATCAAGGAAGGAGAGAAGTGTTCAGTCCACCAGAACACATAATGCCCTTTCTATTTCCAGAGATGTAATCTCGTCCATTTTAAGGGCTTTCATTAGCTGCCTCTTATAAAGGGATTTCAAATATAAATTCCCGACTCGATAAAACAAAACAACTAAGCACGATATTCGGCGTACTGTCCAAATTTATTTTGACCTAATACACCTAACTTGTCACTCTGACCTTACAGCATTATAATTTTTTTTTAAAAAACTGGAGATGCACTTAGCTATCTAATTCATAAGTTATAAAAAGTAGGAAAATTATTAACCGCATAATACTTGACACTAATTACAAAGGTGGCAAACAGTACAATTAGAAATAGAAAATGCCCTTTAATAGGAAAGGGTTATAATTTGATTACAGTAAACCAAGGCATTTCAGGAAACATCAGTGAGCATTGTGTCCCCCTCTACGTTTCAAGTCCAAATCACCAAAGATGACTATGTGTGTTTCTGTTCCTCTATTCCTGATCATCATTTGTCCCGTGGGACTTGATTGTCCCGGAAAAGGACAAAAAAAAAATTAAGAAGTATATCTTATGTACATAAAAGCGACGGGGAAGACGCTCCGTTCCTTCCCCTATGAATAATTAACTATGTTGAAACTCAGGAATAAACTAGTCGCAAATGCACCATGTGTAGTAGCGACTTTAATCCAACAAGCGAACAAACGAACAGTCTGGAAACAATCGGCCCGAAGGCAAATAAAGATATACCGGAAATACGTGACACGGGAATAAGCAATTAAACAACCAATAACCAATAAGCCAATCAAGATCAAGAAATATGCATAGAAAGGATCAACTAAAGGGAAAAGTAGACACCAGGCAAGAGATATCAACAAGCATAGAAAAGAAAACAGTTGTTCATAAGGATGTATCTACTCAAACAGAAAATTCCATTAGGAGTATCAGGAATCGCATTTCACCCTATCTTATTTTGTTTTATATATTAGGGACCTTTTTATCGAAGTACTACACCTCACAATCGATGATAAAATATCAGTTCAAGACTTTCAAAGTTCTATGTTAACTATTGAACAAATACATCATAGAAAGGGAATAGGAAATATGGTAATGAGCAAAATTAAAAGTAATAAACCCAAGGAATGCTAAAGAAAGCCGAAAGGAATTTCATATTTGGCACTATAACTACATGGAACTTATTACTAATGCTCCTGAGTTAATCCTTAAGTTAACAACAAAAACTCATAAACCGGATATCGTTTGTATCCAAGAGACCCTCATCCTTAACACGAAATTTTCTCTCAAAATTCCTGGCTACTCCAAATCTTTCAATACATATCACATAACTGGAAAAAGGAGGAGGGTGGCTGGCTATTTACGCCAGCGACAACCTAACGAAAGTCACTCTTGGGCGAACACAAACAGTTTTCGACCCCTATGAAACCATCAAGTATCAATCGGTCAAGGTAATGATTGACAACATTAATTTAGAAGTTCTCAACATCCATGGAGGGAATAATTTGACTAATATCAGCTCTTATAGATCAATGGTGAGCAATTAAAGGGCACACGCTATTATTTTTGAAGACTTCAACGCACTCATTGACATATAGGGCGGCATCACGATTGATAACAAGGGAGCATTTTTTGAAAAGTGGGTCACTATAGACAACCTGGTGATAATTAACACCGGGGGAAAAACAACTAGAATTAAGCCAAAAAATGGAGTTTCATCCGCAATTGACTTAAAGGTATGCTCTCCTAAAATAGAGGAAAAAATTGGTTGGCAAGTAGACTACGATGGTACTGTCAATAGTGACCATTTCCCAATAATAATTACCCTCAACATATACAATACCACTAGCAACCAAACTAGATCACCAATATGATAAGGCGCAGGGGGTGGGTGGGGGTGGGGTGAATACAACAACTTTGGAGAAAGTTTTTTTTGAAAATAAAGCTTCCAACAAAAGCGAAAATGCAAGGTCAATAACGCTAAAACAGGGTAATAACGCTAAACCGAGATCTTTAACTGACCGAGATCTCTCGCTAATTTGTTAATTTATTTGACACTTGTATTTTCAAATTTGTATGCGTTCTCGTTTACCTACCAGTTTGTGTAGATGATCATCGATGCTACAACGTGGGTAAATATTTTAATGAAAATGCAAAATTGTTGGACGACGACAGCTTCGATATTTTTGATTTTATTATCGATATTGATGATGCTTCATCTGTGGATGATCTTGATGGATGTATTATTAATTTCGTAGTTTACGATGATGTAATGCAAAACAAACAGTCATGTCCAGCTTGGATATTTACATGGGGCAGACACAAAATCACCGATATTATATCTATTACTCAGTGATATAGGAGAATACTTAACGTGATCAGAGATAACTACATATTTGAGTTGTATTTATAGGAGTTGATATCCATACACTAAGAAACATCCAGCAAACTTGCAAGCTACCTCACAAGGATTTATCACGATAAATTTACATGATCATCGGTCGCAATATCGCATTGGTCTCGATACAATTTTTGGTTGAAACACCATGCTCTCTGTCACTTTTTTTTTTATTCCTCTCGGCTCACTCGCCGTCAACACATCACACATACTCGTTAAGGTGGCAGGAGTTGTCACCCCTATTGATAGACAGCACCGCACTTGTTTTGATAGCCAAAAGACGAAACTACGTCTCACTGGATATTTTCGTATTTTGACACCTCCTAATTTATAAGGTAGAAGGCACGAGTCTAATTGTCATAAGCCTAGCATTTATAAATTCACACGGAAGGTAAATCTGTAATGTGGTTTAACTTTGCGTTGAATTAGGCTTGAAAAAGAGTTGGGTGTTTTTAGTGACTGCCTGTCACAATTAGACTAGCATTGCAGATCAAATGCTTAACCTGAGCTGCAAATGAATAGCCGAATTGGCTTACGTATTTATGTATGTCTGCTACAGAGGTAAATATTTAAACATCGAAGTGGCTGACGGGTGATGAAAAGTATGCTAGTCTGTTATAGTACTAGTAAAACTTATTCACGTATAAAGCATATACTGTATCTTTTAGGCGCCATATCACAGGAAAATAGTCGGAATAGCCTTTCTCTGTAAAAACTGAATGCAAAAATGAGTGTGTGTTTGTGTGTGTGTGTCAGTGTTGGTTCAGCATAAAAGCCACCAGTTGTATAAGGAATTAAACTGATGGTAGCAGTCAAAATATAACCTGCATGCTTTCTAAAAGAAATATCAGTTTGTTTTGATTTGTATCTTCAGTGTAAAATTATTCTCATTTTTCTGCGATAGGTCATTGTCTGATGACAATTCATCAGATAAACTGTCATGTGAGACCTTAGCGTTGGAAATTATTAATGCCATGTATACAGGTAAGGGACCATTCTTTTTGCTCGCGGTACACATACAGCAGCGGGGTGGGGGAATGAGGTGTGAAGACAAACTGGTAGGAAACGAGAACACATTCAAATTTGAAAATACAAACGTCAATGATAAAATAACCCAATTAGAGAGAGAGAGAGAGAGAGAGAGAGAGAGAGAGAGAGAGAGAGAGAGAGAGAGAGAGAGAGAGAGAGAGAGAGAGAGAGAGAGAGAGAGAGAGAGAGAGAGAGATCTCGGTCAGCTGAGACATTGGTTTAGCGTTATTAACCTTGTATTTTCGTTTTTGTAGGAAGCTTTATTTTCAAAAATAACTCTCTTCAAAGTTGTAGAATCACCCATACGCCTGCTGAAATTTGGGAGAATAAGAAAGAATAAAATTTAATTGATCAAAACAGAAACATTGAACCAGAATATCACAGATGCGCTTAAATTAGAAGCTGAACTGATCATGCCTAAGACAAGAGGAATAAGGGGAAAACAAACTGTCCCCTGATGGAACAAAGAATGCAAGCAGGCAACTAAAGGCAAAAAGAAAGCCCTAGACAAGTTTAAAACTAAACTTATAAAGACTTTCGTTTATAAAGAAAAAGAAAAACTAACAAAACAAGGCCTTCTTAACGCTAAGAAAGAAAACCCTGTCTGAATTATGCTTGTCCCTCAATAGCTAAAACAATGCTAGGTCGGTATCTAACAAAATCAAATATATTAGGGGAAAACAAACTATCACGGCTCCACCAATAACAGAAGCAATCACGAAGAAAGTAAAAAAAAAAAATAACGAAATATTTCGTGGGGATTAGCAGCAACTCAAATCACTCTAATCAATTCCAATATCACTGACTGAAGATCAAAACCCATCTCTATGACGACCACGAACCTCAGTCAACCTCCTTAAATGAAGATTTTACAATTTACGAATGGCATAAAGCTGTAATAAAAAATGAACCTCTCTAGGACAGGATGCCATTAGATAAGAAATTTAACAAAAAAATATCCCAAACAATATGGAACAGGTGATGTTAAAACTTATAATTGCAATTAGCATTCGATGCGAAACTGAAAAGCGATAGACATTTCACAGCTATCTTCCTGGACTTAGAAAGAAACTCCTAACCTGATTTGGACCAAGACAGCCGAGTCAGAATAAGAATTGACAACGATTACTCTTACACATTTAGCCTGGGAAATAGGACACCTCACGACAGCGTGGTGAGCCTAACCTTATTCAATATCAGGATTAATGACCTTGAACAATTAATTAACCAATTTGTCTCAGTTCGCAGATGATAGCGGAATCTGGAAAGAAGGTAATCCAACCAGTGAAGCTGTTATCAGGGAATCGCAGAGAGATTTAAACAGCATAGGTAATTGGGTAGCCTTTAACGTTAAACGGAAATGTGATCCCAGTCTCGTAGCGATTTTCCTCGACCTAGGCAAAATTTTTTGAACAAATGTGGACAAATGGCCTAATTACGAAATTAAACCATTGCGGTATTAACTGCTGCATGCATCAGTGGATATCAACTTTCCTAACTGTAAGACAAATTGGGACAAGAATAGGGGACCAATATTCAGACATACATGTACCAGAAATGGCACACCACAAGGAAGAGTCTTAAGCCCCGCGGTATTTAATATCATGATCAATGACCTGGAGAGCTCCGTGTATCTTACTAAGTTAGATTTATCACAATTTTTAACGACAGTGGCGTATGGAAGGCAGATAACCCTTCCAGCAACAAAATGATAGGCGAATCTAGTCAGGTTTAAATCGGATTGGACGGTGGACCGACAATTTGGGCTTTAAACTATCAAAAGCAAAGTCAGTAAGAATAATGTCTTCACCTACGACCACGATTGAAAGAGAATACCCAATCCTGTACACTCGAAACACCCAAATCTAACTGAGAAAGTAACAAAGTTTCTGGGCATGTATTTCGATGAACATCTCACCTGGAACTATCATATCAAAGAATTAATCCGAAGATGTTTTCTCCTAAAAAAAAATTAAACGACTTAATTGGGGAGCGGATCAGGACACACTCTTAATACTATATAGATTTCTAATTAGATCAAAAGTAGACTATGGGTGTCAGGTCTAATTGAGTGGATTCTTTGTCGTTAACAAATTTGCAGACGGCAAAATGTTTGTCGATAGCCTCTGGCATCTTCATGTACCGCGTTTGTATCATATACACTAGCAATATTAGCAATATTACCTGGATATTCTCCTGAAATTCCGATTGCGTACTAGCAAGTGATGTTTCAGCTGAACTTCGCACTTTGTTAATAACAGTGTATACTCCACTGGTTGCTTTTAACACATGCGTATCATTGACAACAAAAGAAACATCTTGACGATAAGCTTCGCCAAATGATAACTGATAAAACCCGACAGCGATCCTGAAAATTTCTGCCATCTTGTCTTATATTATTAAATCATCTAAAGTAAAAATTTAAAAATAACTTTCTCCTGGATTACATCATTCCTATCCACATACATTCAACAGACATTAATAATATGTGGATACATATGAATGATTTAGACTTTGTCTTATTACATTCAAGCTCATCATGCTGCCATTGATATCTCCATAAAATTCGTGATTTAGTTTCGAACATTTACATGATGTTTGGTTAATCGATGTATAGTCACAACTTTATTCATTTCATGCATTGTTATTACTTGTTATTCATAAATAGATATACAAATAGAAAGATAGCTTTCAAGAATTACATAATGTGCAGAAACGGATGCAGTTTAATCGTGCGATGTGTCTGTTTTTATGAGTTTTCATGCATTTCTGAATTATATGATGATGTCCACATAACATCCAAGTTTGGATTTATTTATTACTTAGATCGAGTAGTGACGAGTAAATGTTTCGTTTAGGATTCTAAAACTGTTTAACATATCTTTTAGAAGCTATTCACGTAGTCAAATAAATATCTATTTTCTTAATGCCTTTTCATATATTTTCAAAATTAAGTATTTTTATTGTGTTTTCCCATTACGATATGCCATTTTTGTTGCCATACTTCTGAATTCCTTTTTTGATTAGAGCCTTAATTTCTTCCCACATACATTGGAATGTTTGGGTCGTGGAATGAAGTCATCATTGTTCAAACATATTGTCCAAGCACAATAAGAACCATTTTTGTTTTATATAATTTTAATTTAATATATTATTTTGCAGTTTTTGATTATAACTTTTATTTAGTTTTTACTTTAATTATATATTATTTAAAATTTTATTCTTCATTTTAGTTTGTAAGTTTTTTATAACTTTCTAAACTTTCATAATAGTTATAGTCAGGTTATTTATATTTTGAGATTATATTATATTTTTCATATGTAGTCTCAATATAATAAATATTTTAAATAGTTATCAATGATCTCTCCCCATCCCTATGATCGACATTTAAAAAATATAATTTTTGCCTTGAACTTGAATTATATTTACAGACGTCTTAGTTGTGACCTCCCATATGATTAATTATTTATTTTTATTTATAAAAAACTTGCATTTTATCATTAGTTCACATCAGATAATAAGAAGAATTCGAATTTTAAAGCCCACTTATGTACTTTATCTTTTCTATCTTAAAGTTACCATTTGTTGCAATACACATATATTGTTTCAATCATTTTCAAAAGTACACCAAATCTATCTGCGAATTGTTGTAAACAAAGTTGACACAGATACTGTTTGTATGTTAAAAATGCGTTTTACTGTTGCAATTGTCTAAGCTGTTTTCCTCCTCCTCTCACGTTATGAAGAGAATTTTTCTTGAAGTAAGCAACGAAGTTGCAAAATGATATAAAATGATTATACGTCTAATCATGCTTTCAAACACAAACCATCACATAAAATACAACCAGCTGTGTTTAAGAGATTGTATAAGTGATTCAGAAATCCCATACCTTGAGTTTTGCAAACCGACTTCTTTAACAGATTTTCATATGATATTTTATAAATTATATTGTATAAATCGCAGCGAAACCCATTATGTATACTTTTTATTATATTCAATTGTCTTTTAGATATTAGCCAGAAATACAAACATTTTTGGTTAAAATCCTCTACAACATGTTTTACCTCCTTTTTCCAAATCTCGAGTTTTCACAAGAACGGATCGACCGTCTTCCAATTTTCGTGAAAAGTAGACGCCAACATTTGGATCAATATCGTGGTTTCTCTTCAAGTTTAGTGTTAGATCATCTGACGCGCGCCTCAGATGAAAGGTTAACTCATTAGGTAGATGAAGTTCACCTACTGTCCGTGTTATTTCATGAGAATTTGTTGTCACATCTTTAGCCAAACCCGTTTCCAAGTTTGTAGATGCTGATAAAACAGACAATACAATAATTGAAGAAGCAAGTAAAAGAACGAACAATATGTAGAAGATTGCTAGAATACTCGGCTGTCTGTTATTTGATGCTGGTTAATATAAGAATACATAAATAATACACAATTTATTTTTTAAAGCCATATAGATGTATCTATGAAGTTTTAAATAACAATAATAATAATAATAAATAATAATAATAATAATATACTAATAATATTAATAATATAATAATAATAATAATAATAATAATAATAATAAAAATAATAATAATAATAATAATAATATTGTACAAAATCAATGCAATGTAGCAAATTTAAAATGATTGCATAATGATGGCAATTACTGCTCAGACATAGGTTTTAATATACAAATTTCATGACTTTTCAGATGATCGGAAACTCCATTTTGGACTTGCTTTGCTCTTGATACGATATTGTTATTATTGTGTTGACTTATTACCTAACGCTGATACACTGTAAACTTACATAACAACGGACATATGTCCCTTTTGAAAATTTTTACATATCCAAAAGTGATGTTAACATTTAATATTTAATTTTATTGCAAGATGATATCATTTGAAAATGAAATTTAGAAATTCGTTCGCGTTGCAAAATAGTTTACATTTCTCTTTCAGAGTGAATTTTGGCTGTTTTCATTTAAAAATCGTAATTTTCAAGTCTTGTCCCCCAAATGCGGGCAAATCCATTACTTTTGCTACTTGTAAATGTGGTCCATATAGCTTATATTGTGCGGAAAGCTCTTTTTATATCATTACGTAGGCACGGTATTTAAAACCAGGTAGTAACATAACAAACGTTTGCTGGGTTTATCAAGGCAAGAGGAAGTAATTGAAAGGAAAAAGACTACAAGAATATTTGTAAACAAAAATGTTCATTTAAACATTTTCTGAATGCATTAGAAATTGTACTAAAATGTAGGTCGGAATCATATTTGGCAATTTTTAACATAGGACAGTGTTGTGGGAACTTTTGTTTTTTTTGTAACTAATCTCTTTTGTTTTTTTTATTTTTTTTTTCTTTGAACTCCTAATTTGCGAAAAATTTTTTTTTATCCTATTTTTTTTTCTTTTTACAATAATTTTTTTTTTTTTACAATTTTAAAAAAAGTTTAAAAAATTTGTTATTTTAAAATTAACATAGAAAAAAGATTTACTTTTTTAATTTTTTTTTTTTATTTTTTTTGTTTTTTTTTTAATAATTTTTTTTTAAAACAGAAGAACACTAACAAAACTTATTTATTTTTTTTTTTTTTTTTCATTTTTTTTTTTAATAGGGGACCATTCATATTGTACGCATTTTATTTTTATATTTTTTTTTTTAAAGGTAAATATAAAAATTTTTTTTTTTATTAAAAAGATTTTCATTTACACATCCCGCATAGACCCCCTCTCGTAAGCTCTTAAAAAACATATAGAGGAGCAAATTCAGATTAATTTGTGTTATTAAATATTTTATGAGAAAAACAATTAAAAAAACACCACTCCTCACCCCAACTCAAACTACTCCCCCCCGGAGAGATGTACTTGACATCATGATGCAATATTTCTTTTATAATTGTAGTTTTCCACATTGATTTAAAAAATGATTTTTTACTAAAAAAAAAAAATTATTATTATTATTTTAATAATTAAAAATATTATTAGCCTGTTATTATTATTTGCATTTATTGCGATTACCGAATATCCTATGTAATTCGCCTTCTTATGCTGCTTTTAGCTGTAGTAGGGAAGGGGGGGAAAGGAAAAGTGAGTGACCTAGGGGCTGTTTAAAAAAATTTAGCTATAGACATAAAAATTTTTTTTGGTGTGGTATTTATGTATTCTTATATTAATTTACCTGCATCCTCAATAACAGACAGCCGTGTATTCTTAGCAATAAAAAAAATTATGTTTGTTGTTATTTTTAATTAAAAATTGTGAATAAAAGTTTTGTCATGTTAATATCAGCATTACTAACTTGGTGGATTCGTTTTAGGCTGAAATTATTTTTTATAAAAAATATTTTTTTTTTTAAAAAAACAGTAGGTGTAAAATAATGCTACCTATTGTCCCTTAACCTTTCATCTGAAAGGCGCCGAGTCAGATGATCTAACACGTTTAAATGGAGGAAACCAACGATATTGTATCCAAATGTTGGCGTCTACTTTTCACGAAAATTGGAAGACGGTCGATCGCGTTCTTGTTGTTGAAAACTCGAGATTTGGAAAAGGAGGGTAAAACATGTTGTGGATTTTAACCAAAAAATGTTTGTATTTTGGCTAATATCTAAAAGACAATTGAATTCTAATTAAAGTATACATATTGGGTTCGCACGCGTTTTATACAATATATTTATATAATTTCATATGAAAATCTGTTAAAGAAGTCGGTTTGCAAAAACTCAAGGGTATGGGATTTCTGAATCACTTATACAATTCTCTTAAACACAGCTGGTGGTTTATTTTTTGTGTTGGTTTGTGTTTCAAAGCATGATTAGACGTAATTTATTTTTATCATTTGCAACTTCGTTGCTTACTTCAATAAAAATTCTCTTCATAAAACGTGAGAGGAGAGTAAACAGCTTAGACTATTGCAACAGTTTTTTTTAACGCAAAATTTTTTTAAACATACCAAACAGTATTTTTTATGTGGTCAACATTTATTTACAACAATCGCAGATAGATTTGGTTTTGTTTGTACTTTTAAAATGATGTGAAACAATATATGGTGTAATTGCAACAAATGGTGTAACTTTAAAATAAGAAAGATATAAGTACATAAGTGGGCTTTTAAATATTCGAATTTCTTCTTATTATCTGATGTTGAACTAATGATTAAAATGCAAGTTTTTTTATAAATAAAAATAAATAATTTAATCATATGGGAGGTCAAACTAAGTTGGGTTCTGTAATGATATAATTAAAGTTCAAGGCAAAAATTATATTTTTTAAATGGCGATCTCATTCAGGGATGGGGAGAGATCATTGATAAACTAGTTTAAAATATTTATTATATTGAGAACTACATATGAAAAATATTATAAATATAATCTCGAAAATATAAATAACCTGTGTATAACTATTATGAAAGTTTTTGAAGTAAAAAAACTTACAAACTAAAAATGATTTGTTTAAAATTTAAATATAATATTATTAAAGTAAGAAACTAATATACAAGTTATAATCAAAAACTGCAAAAAATTTTTTTTTAAATTAAAATTATTTTAAAACAAATATGGTTTATTTGTGCTTGGACAATATGTTTGAACAAATTGATGACTTCATTCCACGACCAAAATTCCAATGTTTGTGGGAGAAATTAAGGTCTTAATCAAAAAAAGGAATTCAGAAGTATGGCAACATAAGAAATGGCATATTGAATGGGAAAACACAATAAAATACGTTTAATTTATTAAAATATATGAAAAGGCATTAAAGAAAATAGAGTATTTTTGGTTTTGACTATCGTTTTATTTCTAAAGTTATAATGTTTTTATTATAATCAGTTTAGAATCCTAACGAAACATTTACTCGTCACTACTCGATCTAGTGATAATAAATAAATCCAAAATTGGATGTTATTTGAATATCATCTAATTTATTGCATGAAATGACATGCATGATAAACTCAAACGTAAACAGATTTTGATCGCACGATTTGGTCTGGTGGTGATGAAGTTACTGCATTCCGTAACTTGCACATTATGTTTCTTGAAGCAGTGTCATTTTTGATATATGTGTGGCTTTTTTTTATTAACAAGTAATTAACATGCATGTAAATTTGTTTAAATCGTTGCTCCGTTTTACTAATACATCGGATTACCAAGTATTATGTTGTTTTAGTGTTAAAACTAAATCACGAATTTTATGGAGATTTCAATGGCAAGCATTGATGAGCTTGAATGTAATAATTTACAAAGTCTATAAATCATTTTATGTTTTCCACATATTATTAATGTCTTTGAATGTATGTGGATAGGAATGATTTAAGTAATTGATGGATTCAAAGATTAACATAACAGAGTTAATCATATATGTGCATAAGTACACATTTGTAACGTCTATTAGCGAAAAATGTGGTACAAGGTATGGTTCCAAATTCAGATGGCAACATGATGCTTTTAAAAAAAATACATGATAAAAGTTATATTATATTTTATTGAAGCTTTTGCATCAAACATGCATTATAAGGGGGGGCGCCGAAATTGAAAACGAATTTTGGTTGTTGACAAAGAAATACAAATTTTAATAACGAATACCAATATTTCATCTCCATTGAAATCTAATTGGACACACGAGGGCACAGCACCAAATATTACTAGGTTACTGACATCGCTGACAAAATTATGTACGAACGAAACTGCACAATAGTGTTCTCGCCTAGACAAAATACTCAAGCTAAAATGTTCCCATTAAAATTAATATGAATTTTGAGACAACGCTTACGAATGATTTGAGAATCTCTTCATGTTGATTGAATAATTTCTCTATTCGGTAGGCACGTCAAAGTAAGATAGAAAAAAGTAGAAAACAGAAAAAAGATATATAAAATTAAATTAAACTTGCAAAATGTCAAATCTATGTATAATCCATTTGAAGTACAAGCATTGCCAATGCCATGAGCTCGTTGGTATAATACCACAATAGACTCAAATTCATAATTGATATAAAAGACTATATATTGAAATATTTGTATGGTGCATATATGATTTGTACGGCTGTATTCTAACAAATTCCAAATAAAATATGACTGTTCTGGCAAAACACATGCTCTCTATGTATCAAAATTAAAGAGACATGTTTATAAAGGACATAGTGAGTGACATATAAGTTATACGTATACTAGTTGGAAACATTCTATATCATACCAAAGTTAGACAAACACGTTGTTGTGTATTTCATTTCAATCAAATTTTTTAAATTCAGAAAGTTTTGATGCTAAGGCTTTACTATTTTTTCGATTGATAAATTAGCAAAGAACTCGACATTAAAGCAAAACAAGCGTGTCATACATAATGTCAAATTCAAACGGTACCAAATAGGCTTAATTATGTATTGCCTTTTTAAGGTTTACAAATACAGGACATTTAGCTTTGAGAAAGTTTGATTAATGTATAATTGTTGAAGTGTTATTTTACAGTATATAATTTACTTACCTAACGTTTTAACTTTGCTGATAAAAGCATATGAGCTAAACAATGTTGACTTGATCTTTGTTTAAAATGAATTTTCTGTTTGGAATACAAATATTGAAATACAGTTCAGTGTAGTCACATAATAAATATAATTTAATTTTTGTTCAGTCTCTAATTGGTTGCTATTTCTTCTATTGTATTAATCTCGATTACTTATAAATAGTTTTAAATTTCTTGAGTTTTTGAAATGAGCTTTTATCTTTTTCTCAATCACGATCAATCATTTATTTTTATTATAATTATTTATTATTATATTATTTTTTTATTATTATTATTTTTATTATTATTATTATTATTATTATTATTGACTTATTAGGAGATGACCGAGACATTTTAATGATTAATTGTTTACATTTATTGCACTTTTGATTTAAAAATATCGTTACTTCTTTACGAGTTCAACACCTCCTTAGAGCATGTATTCACTATTTTCAGGTATTAGTATAATATCGTTATCTCTTTAAAAAAATCGTTCCTTTGATATCCATAATATAAGTACTACAGTCTAAAGGTTACATGTCTTTTAATGCCCTAGCGTGAACTTGTTTTGAAATGTATTCATAGATTGGCAACTTATTGGTTATTGTAATGTATGCTAAATTCTTTCAAAATGATATTCTCTTTTCTTTGATAGGAGAGATTTTAAAATTGTTTACCTGCTCTGCAAATGCACAAGGGTATATATTGAATGTGTTTTCTTAGATGATAATTTTTTTTCTGAAAATGGAAAGAAATTTAACTGTTCAGTGAAAGTGTAAAACTATTGTTTTTTTCACTGCCCTTTTTTTGATTTCACAATACTATACATTAACATGCACAGTCGATTACATATCTGTTACATCCTTTTTCTAGCAGTGCATGCAATCTGTTTCTATTTTCCTTTTTGCTATGACATTTTCTCCACTAGCTATGATTATTTTTATTAAATTTTCAGTTATAGGCTTTTTCAGTGTGTTAAATTGTTTGTTGTGTAAATAATCTTTTGTATTAACTTTCTTCGTTTTGCTTCTGTCGTTGTTAACATACAATGTCACAAAGTATGGTAGGAATGAATCAATTATGTCCATGCTATTGTATATTGCATGTTATAGTTTGTGCTTGTCGGTCCATTCATTGTGCAGAGATGACATCTGTAATTCACTTTCTATTGACTTAAACATACACATATCATATTCGACTCAAACGTTCTTACATATTTTGTTAACCTACCTATAACGGATAAACTTTACTTAAGCATAAACGCGATCAACTCTTACTTATTACTTCCATAAACAGTACCTGCATATATACATTTCAAATAAAAAAATTCCGATTTACCCAACCTTTATACGTTTGATATAACTTACTGTTTCTCGTAATGAGTTGTATAGGATGTGGCTTTACTACCAGGACACGAGCAATGAATTATTTTCATGACCGGTGTCAGATGTCTTAAAAGATCATACTGAACGGTGTGACAGAGTCATCGTCAGTATAATTATAACAAATTTGTACAGCCAAATATCAAATCATGTAACTCTTTACCTGTACATTTGATATGATTAGAGGATTTGCAGCTTATAAACGCATGCATTAGATAGGGTAGTAAATATTCGAAATGCAGGACAATAGATCATCTATCTCTTATATATTTATATATTATTTATTATTTTATATATTAGATATTATATATATAATTTTATATATATTTATATATACTATATTATATGATGATGATCGTCACATACCTCTACCATGTTGCAAACTGATATCTTATTATTCTCAAATGTCAGCACAATTTATTTAGCAATATTGCAGCTATACTGTTTGTAAACATCATTCATTATGGAGAGGATGGAGCACATCCCCGCATCCTGAACTCTCGTCCGTCAAGGACAGCTATATTGAGTTAAAAAAAATATAATACCATGTGTTTTGGGAGTCGTTTTAAGGAATATATGTTAATTACCATAAGACATGCCAATCTTATCTACTAAAGGAATTACCATCAATTAAGCTGGAGGTGTATATGTTAATTATGAAATAAAGTTAAACAAGAGATCCTTGCTTCTCAGTATAAATATTTGTTCAAGCATTTCTGGATTTGATATGGTGTTTGCAACAGAATAGAGCAATATATGTTGTAGCCAGCCATTGACAGACTGAAATAAAAATAAAACATTGCCATCCATACTGCCCAGAAACAATAATTCGCTGCTCGTGAATTATTAATTTGTTGAAATTTGTATACGCACTAATGATTCTGGCAGATATTCGCATTAATTATTGATTGATTTGTGATGTGCATTTAAGCGTACAGTGTTATTCAATGTATCTATTTTGTGCTCAGAACATTAAATTGAGCATTGGTTACAATTTGGATAACAGTTAAGGATTGCAGGTTAAGAATGGAATTTCTGATATCGCTTTTGAAATCAATTAGGCAAATTTAAAGGTTATACTAGTAAAGGGAAGGTACCGTTAATCAGTCATGTTTCTAAAACCTTTGCAGGTGCTTTGGCACTAAACATTTTACCGTACTTTAACCACTAGTGTATTTATTTTTTATCCGGGATTATATTTGTAATGCTCTTTGGACCTTGGTATTCCTATCATACATCTCGATTTAGAAGTATAGAGCTTGTGGAAAATTTACAGTGTTTTATACAATCTTCTATATAGAGTAGAAGATGCTAGAACTATTTGTTTTAAAAAATGAAAGATAATAATAGACACATACGATATAATTTAGCATATGTATTACAAGTTGGTGTTAAATTTATTACGATTCCCGTTTCAGTTCTCTTGTTATTACTGCTAGCTTATCTAGATATCAACCTTATAAGCATGTAATTGGCATTCAAGGGATTTCCCTCTAACTAGGCACATAACGCCCACTAACATTTACATTAAGTCTAAATGATTCTAAAGGAATTAAGACGACAGAAGAGGAACAATCAAGGCTGATTATATTGTGGTTATTTACAAAGTTAAGTGTATATTCTTAGAATGGAAAATGCGAATTTAGGAGCCAGCACCTACAATCTTCAACCAGCGGAAAATGACCTCACACCAGGACAATTTATGGAAGATCCAAGGTCTTGTAGGCAAACGATACGTTTTGCAGGAGCAAAGAAACATACCGACACTGAGACTTTGATGCAAAATAAGGTTTGAAATATATTTGTGTCAACCAACGCCTCCTTTTGATACAATAAAGTTTACTGCAATACCTACTAAGGCGTAAAATTATTTCCTTAATAATTAAATTGGTACGGAGTCGTAGCAATAATATTTAAAGTTGCTATGTTGTATATATATACATAGTATATATATATATTTATATATTATATATATATATATTTATATATATTTATAGATTATATATATATATTGTCTGCTTATTTTTTGTCCATTATTGAAAGATTGTGGACGTAATCCCTTACTATGATTATATGAAGAAGAAATGAAAGATATGTTTCTGAATTCGGGTTTGGGGGCCCAAAAATTGATGATGACGAAAAAGTGTTCTCCATAGGACATTTATTTTCTCGCAGATCAATTTATATTTTTGAAATATTGCTGATTGTGTAAACTATTCAAACCTTTTTTATGATCAGTATTAAAGAATATCTTGTCTGCTAGATTCAGAAAACATCAAAGAGAAACAAATAAATTGAACACGATATTATCGCTCGTCTCCGAACTTTCGAAGGACAACACAATGGTAACCATTTTTCTCTCTTACATTCTACGTTATCATCACGAATATATCTCTGTTGGTTAAAGAGGAAAAAATTGAAAGGTGAGACCTATTTTAATGAAAGAAGATAATGGAATACAGGATGCAATGTCATCATTATATATATATATATATATTAATATATATATTATATATTATAGATTTATATATATATATAAAATAGATTAATATAGATATAGAGAATATATATATAATAATATATAGATTATATATAGATATTATATATATTATTATTATTATATATACTATAATTATTAAATATAAATTAGAAAGATAGATAAATATATAGATAAAGAATATAAATATATATATTATATATTATATTAATTATATATATATATATATTATATATGTGTGTGTGTGTGTGTGTGTGTGTTTGTGTGTGTTTGTTGCTAGAAAAATATTAGAAGTACATCGAAATTGATGTTCAATTGAAAATATTAATATGAATTATATCATAAATTATGCATGGGATCCAATTGTTCTTTAGTATTAAATATTTTTTGTTGTTTAACGCACAATTATGATTCCTCATTGCAATTTTACTTCCAAAGTAGATAATCGCATTTGGGGGGTAAAGAGAGTGTTATAATGTCAACGTCGCCATTATGATAGACCATGGAAATATGGAAATTCGTAATGTAGTGTATTTGCTTACCACACACACAAAAAACCACACACACACCCACAAATTTTATATATAATATGTATATATATATAATATATAATTAATATATATATATTTATATTATAATTTATTTATAGATATATATAAATATTAAAATGTCTTGGGTCTTGTATATACGCTACACGTTTTCTAACCTATCAAATGTAGGCGAATGTCAAACATTTTATTTTGAGAGTTTGCAGTATGATATGAGGGTTAGTAGAAATAATCAGAGAAGCAAAGTATGTGTACTTATTATCTAATTTTGTTTCTCGAGTTTTTTATTCCCGTGAATTTTATGATCGATGCAAAATACCTAAAAGGCATCATAATATCATTTATATTATGCCATTACATTTACTCTTGTATTTTTTCCTTATTGCGGCGTGATTATCATTTATCAAATTTTCTTGCATCTTGTGTGTCCTTTGTTTTTGCACGTTTTGATTCACAATGCACGCATTTATAGACAAATATGTTTTATTTCTACTTTCTATGAATCGACAATAGGACTCACAAATTAGATAACAAAAAGTTGCAATCAAGTGAAAGCAAAGATTTAAATACGGTCTTATTTCGGATGTTATGAATTTTAGTATGTGATATTGCTATAGTAGTAATACATCAATATTCCTCCAGTTTACATATTTAAATTCCAGACGATAACGTTAATACATGGTCCAGTAACCTTTTCGTTCAATACGATTTTGGATGCTTAAACAATGACGTTCGAGGAACCTTTATAACAATGGATGTTCGAGTTACCTGGTTGCTTCTCACGTGATTATAAAATTTCAAAAATAAATCCGTAAATGGTTTTTTAAATATATTTGTCTCATGTAATTAATGATTCAAACTCCCAAGGTAAACCTGCTAGAAATGTAGAAAGCCATATGTTGAGCTATATAATATTGTCAGCAAAGTGATGCGTCATTACCATGATGTTCCAGTGTTGTAAAAATTTTAGTCATTCTTCTAAAACACATTAAAATGTCACGCGTACGAAAGTATGAAAATTTTATATTAACAATTTTAAAAAATATATTAAAGCAATTTTTTGTTGTATAATTTCGTAAGAAGATATCGTAAATTCTAAATAGTATGATACTAACTTATTGTATTTTGTCACAGGTAGCCAATTTACAAGGAATTCGTGATCCCAAATATATTCAATCAATATCTTCCTATGTGCATTCGTATTTTTCAAGGTAAGATTTATCGGGCCATTGTTGGAAAAACAATTTAATTACGATTCTATATTAGTGATAATAATCATAATTAGATCTATATACAATTCTAAAATAAAAAAATTATGTATTGTTGAAAGACTTGTACAATAACGCAATGTTTAGGGCAACATAAAAGTTACAGGTATGCCATTTTGAGTTTATGAAATTCAGGAACCCAACAAAAATCGATTAGGTGAATAAAATAAGAAATTAATTTTTTGAAGCCATGATAAAAAAATCATTAAAATAACGGAATGTACATTTCAGTTTCAATGCTAATTATTTCATGTGAAAAACGATAGGTTCACATCATTATCTATAAAAGTATATTCGTTGTGTAATTTAAAATCTTATGATGCTATCCATTGCGTGTTAAGTCAATTAATAAATTTTTTATAGAGAGATAACATATATAAAGGTCGATTTACTGACAGACTCAATATTTTTAGTTTCAGTACAAGATTTCAACTGCAGAAATACTTGCTTTATTAATGTTTGTGGTCACTTTGCAAACAAAGCAAAAATATCTGTCCAAAGCATGTAAACCAGTGTTCTCAACCCATTAATTAATGATTCTTGCGTTAGCCACATTTCAATGTCCTGTTCCATTACTGTTTTACTATTATCGTTGCCTTTCTGCATATTTTGTTGTATTTATATTTACTCTAATGTTTTTAATTTATGACTTTTATTACAAGGTGCAATAGTTTTGTGATTATCCGCAAAAATTGTCTACTACACTGGCTAGTGGTGTAAGCATACTATACTAATGAATTAGGAAATGAATAAAATAATACCTACTATTTTGGTTCGGAAATTGATTTCGCACTAAAATCGGAAGTCTAATATTGTTTCCTATTTTCATTAAAGAAAAAACTCGAATTTTCACCACGATTTTCCAACGTGGCGATTCTTTCTAAACGGAAAAAAAAATATTAATGCAAAGTAAAATCTTCAAGATCTCTTCAATTGGGCTCATGAGAATGGGGCGAACATCCACAAGCCTTCGACCAAGCAATAATGTACACTAGGTAAGACATTAGTGTAACCTTTAAAATGGACCACTCGCAAATTAAGCACAAATTTTGCAAATGAAACATGCCATGACCTATAATTGTCAAATATTGGATGGACAAAACAGTTTTTTCAAATTTCCTCATTAAAGCTTTTTACACAAGGTATATCAACAAGCTGTTACTAAAAATTATGTCTAAAATCTAGACTAACTCATGGCCAATATTTTCTTGGTCTTTCCAAGTACCTATACATAAATACGCCTCAGATTTTGTAATTTATTTATAATATCGGTTTATATATATATATATATATATATTTAAATATATCTTATATTTATATCTAAATATGTGTGTGTGTGTTTTTTATATGTTCATTCGTAAAGTATAATTATAGTAAATATGATAAAAATGTCTTAGCTGTAGTCCAAGCTGAAACGCATTCATAATTTAACAGTGATTATTGGACCAAAATAATGGAAGTACTAAATGCAATTGCAATTTTTATTGGTTAAATCACACTAATGTACAATAGTCAAAGTATAATCATGGTCAGTACATGATTTATAAGTAAATTTTCTAAATCATCTATTTGATATTACACATATTATATATATATAATTGGTATATTTATTATATATATATATATATAAACTAAATGAAATATATAATATGTTATGAATTTTGTTATTTATAAATCCTTAATTGTTGTATTGACGCGAGAGTTAATTAATTACATGATAAATTAGCTCTCTTATAAAAGATGAAACCCCAGAATAAGTTTGACTTCATCAATGACTAATAAATGTGCAAGCTAATGCGAATTTCATTCTCTAGGAGCTCTTCTTACCATTCTTACACTTGGTAACGGGCCAATATAGTTTCTAAAATGGATTAGTAGCAGCATTTTCAGTCGTTTTGATGTCAATAAAATTGTCAGTTACTGGTTGAATAAGTCACAAATATGTCAAGCTTGGTTAGTTTACCTACGCAATATCCAAATTAGGCACTAGGGAATTCACAGCTAAGATTAATTATTGTTTTTCAGAGAATTAACTATGAAAAATACAAAATATAGAGGAAATTAAGAAATTCCATGGTCAGCACTCAGCCTCCTGAATAAAGAAAATACTTTCGCTAGGATAACACTCTCCCTGATAAAATCAAAGAAAATACATAAAAATGAGTCTAGAGGAAATCTTATAGTACCCTTCGTACCTTAAACAGGTTACTTGTAAAGGACTTGGGATAAATCAACCAATAAACGTGATAATAACCAATTGAAAGGGCTGGCTCAGAATTCTCTATTACCAATTTCAAACTGGTTTTGCTTGAGACATAAAATATGTGGATTACTAATTCGTGAACATGATGAGGCTTATCTCTTAGAAATAAATGCATTTGAATGCAGATTCTTTGTCGTGGACTTATATTTTGGAGAATTAGAAATTAAAACCAGTATTTTAATGTAATAAGAGCACTTAGTAGACAACAAATTCTGATCATCCAAAATATATAATTATTATATATATATATATATATATATATATATATATAAGATATTAAATATATCTTACGATAAATGAGTCTATATAGTTCCCTTAGTCCTAAACAGGTTAATTGTAAAGGATTGGGATAATAATCTGATAAGGGGGCCACTCAAAGGGCCCTTACAAATTTATGATTAATTATCCAATCAGATTATGAAAGAAAAAAGGTGGATTAAAGTTGTGTAGCTTTTTAGGGACGCTTTTTTTGGTCTCCGGTGTAAGACAATACTAAAGGTTTGTTCTGGCCAAAAAACTGGCCAACGTGCAATCGTCAGACATACTATGAACCTAATAGTTAGAACAAACCTTTAGTAGCTTATGGAGACCAAAAACCTAAAGGACATCCTAGTCAGGGCAAAGCTAACGCCAATCCAAGCTATTGTCAAAACCAACTAGTCAATCTGGACCCTGTGGCGATAAAAGATGCAAAACCCTGTCAAAAACATATGATAGAGACCAAGACATTCACTAGACACAGTGACTAAAGAAAAACTAAACATACATGGTCCAAACAAAACGTGCAAAAACATAGAATGTTATTTATTTCATCACATGTAGATCTGTGGCCTTCCGTACGTCGGAGAAACTGAAAAGCTACACAAAAGGATAAACCTTCATAGATCTGATTGGATGACAAAAAAGCTGTACAGAAGCCCGGTCGCAGAACATACTCTCCCCCTGGCCACACTTTCAGTGATAAATACTTATCGCATTGCTAACAACCACAGCTGGAGTTCCGAAACCAGGAAGGAAAAGGAATCATACTGGATACGCCGCCTTAGAACATTGAAACCAAAAACGGTCTAAACCAAGAAGACTAGAAAATGAAAACTATGCACTAGTAGAATTTAACATTTTCTAAATCTTCTTATTATCCTTCAATTTTTTACTATAAGAATAACCGGTATAGAATCAAATATCCGGGATATAATCTGCGTTACATAAATGTACAAAAAGTAAAAATAGATGTCGCTTTGGCTTGTAGACTTTTAGGGAATATTAAACACGTTTTCAGTTTCCGCAACTAGTCTATAGAAGATGGTTGTATTTATAGTTTTAGCACATGTGGAGACAAAATGTAAGGTTTACAAACACAACCTTTTTGTGTTTATTTCTTTGTCGTATATATGTTTTGTATTTGCCTTTGAAAAAAGACTCATTAAGAGTCGAAAGCGCTTAGGCTAGTTAGTTACTAGTTTCGTACTGTTCGTCGTCAGTTTATGCATCTATTTTTAATCAATCCCTGACACACGTGATCCCTTGCTGGATCCAGTACGCTTGAAAGGGTTATTATTCGCCATATGATTTGTATTCTTTATATATATATATATATATATATTTATATATTATATATATATATATATTTATATATATATATAAGTAAAGGCCTCGAGTGGTTTAAATCGCTGTCCGTTACGGATCACTGCCATCTCACCTATGTCTGCGTGGGTTCGAGTCTAGGATTCGGCGAATGTGGATATGCGAGAAAGTTTGATAGTCTCTTCTCGTGGGTCGGTGGTTCTTTCTGGCGATATCCCGTTTTCTTCCACCACCATTATTACTGCCCACCATTAATAGCTTATCGTGTGCTGAAAAATGGGTGTTAATCCTCCTATATATATTTATATATTTATAATATTATATGATTATATAAATATATATATATTATATATTATATATATATTGTGCAAGATTAAATATTGATAAGTACCATTTGTAATAATAAATTTAAGTGTCTTTTGGTCAATGCAAATTGTTCGCAAGTTTCTCAAACTATTTCTCTACTCTTACTACAACAGGAGGTACTAAACTAATAGTTTTTGTAAAAGCAATATTTATGGTGAGGGTGTTGCATAAAGCAAGCCAAATCTAATTATGCTAATGTCACTACATTTCCATATATTCTCGTTGCATTTGCATTTCTATTTCTCTCTGGACTTACATTATAATTTCTCTATCTCATTTTACTACTTGGATTCACATCTGCATTGACTCCGTTCTATTTCCATTTTTCGTTCTATTTTGGATTAGGGATCTCGTTATTTCAATCTGAAGATGAAGAATCGTTCTTAATTTATTTTATCTAATATGTTTTTAACTTTAAATATTTAAGATTATATTAGAGAATACTATTTAAACACAAATCATTATAATAAAATATATTCACCAAATAGCGCATCACAAAATATTCTTTACTTCATGTTTTACAACTAATGCTTTAACAAAACAGTGCTTGACAAGTTCCAGCAACGATCCATATTAAATACACCAGCACTTCAAGGTTCTGATTAGAAACAATGCCTTCCACTCTAGATTAAGTTTTGAAAGCGTTTTGGTTTCAATAATGATTTCTCCAATATTTGAAATCATTATACCAAGGAAGAAGAAAATCATTAACCAATATCAATTCAAATTTACAAAGTGCATTGAATTTCCTAAAACATCATCCCGAAAGTAGTATTCCATAGAAAATTATATTATCTGTTCGGAATGTATTATCCTCAGACAAGTAAAAAAAAGAAATTAATGCCAACGTGTTTGTAAACCTTAACAAATGATTTAATCTTATTTTCTCTTACTTAATAAATTGTTAGAGGTTCAGCAATTTTGAAAAAAAAATGAACAAAAATTTCGATAATATCCGGCCATACCCAAAAATCGCATTAATTGCTTTTTACTAACAGGCACAAGAAAATCACAGATAGCCTTCACATTTGCATCAATAGGTTTTACTTGACCATGTCCCACAATATGTCTTAATAGAGTCACACATGCACGACAGAACTAACTTTTAGATAAATTGATTGTCAAATTAGCATCAGTGTGTCTTTCAAAGAATTACTGAATCGTGGCTAGATGTCCTTTCCAGGAGTCGTTGTAGATAATGACGTCATCGATATAAACATCACAAATGTTGTAGATAATGACGTAATCGATATAAGCATCAAAATCGGAAGTAATCATATTCATCAAGCGTTGAAACGTACTTGGAAAACCCTTCGTCCGAAACGGCGTTGCTTTATACTGGTAAAGTCCATCTGGAGTCACAAACGACGAAATTTCTTTCGTTCTTTCTGTAAGTGGAATTTGCCAAAATTCTTTAAGAAGGTCACATTTGGTGACGTACCTGGCATTTCCTATTTTATCAATGCAATCATCGATCGTTGGTAACGGAAATGAATCCTTTTTGTCACACTGTTCACCTTCCTATAATCAGTGCACATACGGAAAGTTTTGTTCGGCTTCGGAACAAGTATGCACTATGAATTACAATCACCTTTACCGGGTTCTATGAAATCATTCTCATCAAATACTAAATTTCCTTTTCCAAATATTCCTGTTTAAGAGGGTTCATCCTGTATAGGTGTTGCTTTACAGGTTTTTAATCAACAATTTAAACGTCATAAAAAATGTTGTTTGTCCTCGTCGGAATATCACATAAGTCCTGTTTGTAGGACAGATACCACTAATTAAATGTAATAATTGACCTGGCTATCTCTTTCAATATACAAGTACTCTATTAATTTATTTCGGCATGAGCAATATAATTATAATTGAACTCATTCATTTTCTTAATTTCTTTTTAAGGCCCGAAAATATATCTTAAAGAAAATTTTGAAGAATCAGCAAGAGATAATTTAATCTATTACATGACTCAAATATTCTCTGAAGTAAAGTTTTGTGAAACCATAGTTTCACTTTTGACTTGAATTGCAGACCGACAAATTCACCCATGACATGCTGGAAAAGTCATGACATGAAATTGTACATTTTACCTGATTGGAGAGATATAGGAAGGCCAAATGGAGGAAAAAGCGTTATGAAAGCTTTTACTATAGAATTCCTCAAAGGAATTGCCTCTGGAATTTTGTTGACACAAACAAAATGGTCAACAAATATAGGTTGCCTGACTTGGTCTTAGCTAAGGGACCAACACAATCTACATTAATTCTGCTAAATGATCGTCAAGTGCAGGAATTGGTTGTAGATGAGCCTTATATATCTTCTGATATATATCAGAAGTCAGTAATTCTGATTTTCATCAAGTAACCGCATTCTTTTGTATTCTTTTTTTTTAAAAATGCAATCATTTCTAGAAATATCTCATGTATTCTATATAAACATGCCACGACGTGGACAACACCGACTAAATATTGAGACTCGAAATGTAAGCATTTAAGATGGGTCAAATGGTTTGGCAATTATTACTGTAATTAAGTGTCTTGGTCCAAATAATTTAGCATTGGTATTATTACCGATTGGTGTAGTTTCAGCAGCAGGAACATATTCTGGGGCGGTAAAGGGTAATGATATGGTTATTACTCGTACAGGATATGCCAGTAGACCCGTACAATTTACTGAAATGGAAGTAACAGGTGAAAAGAAAAGATTAATCATCACATCACTTATAGGATACCATAATAATAACAAACGTAGAGAAACTTAATAAATTGTATCTGGTAAAACAAAATGCAGCACATTTCAGTTGGGTTAACTTTACCAGCATCACACATGAAAAACATCGCCACAGCAGCACAAGGTAAAATCTAGTATATGCTAAACTTTGATGTGGACGAGGTAGCATCTATCTTCGACAGTCCTGATAAACTCAATCTTACTACCTGTCAGATCGTTGCCTTAGGAAAACGCGTTGCAGCAAAATGGTAGGCCTTATCTTTATTCTTTCCTCGTGTGGCTGGGTTGATAATGCCCAGACCTCTGGGAAATATTTTTAGGGGGTGGTTGTGGTGGAGGTGGAAAAAAAGAGGATTTGGAGTTACTTTACCGAAGACAAGACCACGATAAAACCCCTTTCTAATTTTGACTTCGAAAGAAAAATTAGCTAATGTGGTTAAACATTTCAAAGGAATTTTTCAAAGGATCAACTTCCGGATAAAATTCAGGCGGCGGAAAGATGTGTGATTAATATTAAAAATTATTATGATGACAATTTGACGCACTCGGTAGCGATAGCTAACTATCCTGCTAAGCAGAAGACATGGTGAATCCTACAAAAATTTGCTCGAATCATTAACGAAAAAAAGGTTCCTGCAGAATCTGAAAAAAGGTCAACAACGCTAAACCAAAGTTTCTAACTGAGTATATTTCCTTACGGTTAAAAACTGTTAGTATAAATCGTTTAGGTTATCTCATTATTGTTATACTATTGTTAACGTATTTTTTCTGAGTTTGTCAGGTGATTTTGTTTACTCGTAAAGCGATTCAATTGTTGTCCTTCACCCTCTCTGCTGCTATGAATTAAACAGCCAGTATAAATATTATCAATAATGAGTATTGGAGAACCACACTCAGCTAAATTTGCTCGAGAGCGACTAGAGGTAATTAAAAAATATCTACCTGTTCGTGATTCTGTTAAGCAACAACTACAATCATGTCAGGAATCTCAAGTTGAATTTGAGGAGGATAAAAACAATTATTTAAACCGATTGTCGAACCAACGAAGAAAATTGTTATAGCAACCGAAGCAACACAACAAGCTCTTGCAACATTGTCTGCCGATATTGCTCGTATTCAAGCAGCTCAACCACTACCACAACCACCACCTGTTCAACCTCCTCAACCATCAAGAACCAGAACTAAGATAATAGATAAATTTACGCCTGAAGGTATTGTTGCTATCAGGGACCCAAATCAATTATTTGATATTGCCGCGTTTGGATATTATGAAAGACAAAAATATGTAAAACCAGAATATGTTAAAAATCTAAGCTCTTCCAATTGGATCAAGGATGCATATTGCATCTCTACTGATATTCCAGAAATCAGATCTAATAAAGAAATTAGAGATTATAACAAATTTGATGAAATTGTAAATAAATATAAAAAAGACGTTGAACAACAAGAACAAGAAACAATGAAATTATTGCAATCACAACCATCATCACCAGGACATAAAATACCAGAGGGACCAGTACCACGACTACAATCACCACTACAAAAAGAGATACAACGACAACGAAAACAACGACGAGAACAACGACAAAAAGCACCGAAATCATTTGAGCAATCACTTCGTGATTATACCGTATCACCAAAACCACCATCAAAACCAAGTAAAAGAGCACCACCGAAACCAATTGAAGAGGAAGAAGTATTTCAAGACCCTCATGGTGCAACTGGAAGTGGTCTAGGAAGTGGTCTTATTACTTGTCCCAATAATGTCCTTGCTGATGTTAATCGATTAGAAATTCTCATCGGAGGAAAACGAGCTGGTAATAATTCATCAGAAAGCATCAATGAAGCAGCTGATATTTGTAAACGATTATTTAGTGGCGGTATTATGTACATTGCTGTGTATCGATCACTCATTAATGAAATCGTCGAGAACTACCATAGTGACTAAGTCACAGTGATTAGATACAATTAGTGATAAAGTCAATTAATAATAACAATAATCGTGCATAGTGTTCAACGTGAACCTACCATGGTCAGAATAATAAACTTTCGATTACCGGTATACAAAGCAACCTACGGAGATGGAATAGGCGATGTTGTTCCGGTTCTGTTTAGAAGAATGGCCCCAAAAGCAATACCGATTGCAAAACAGTTAGGAATGAAAGCTATTGATGTTATTCGTGAAAAAGGTATATGCGCCGATGGTAATATTGCTAGAAAAGCATTCTCGGCGATCAAAGATAGACTAACGCGATTAATACGTAGACCACAACCCGTCCGACCTCAACCAGTAAAATTGCCCAGCAATGAAGTGATGCCCGCAAGTGTAAGTAAAATAATAAATCAAGCCGCTAATAAAAAAAACTAGCGGAGTTAGTTGATGTCCCAATGTCGGAAAAAATATAACCACTAGTCTGATAGCAGGAAGTTGGTTTCACTTCCCGAAGTGGTCTTCGTGTTAGACGAAGATGATAATAATAAAGATGTTTAAGCGCATATCTGACCCCGCGTTTGACATGGACGCACCAGTTCTTATTATTCTTATGACGCCAGAATTCCAGATCAGCGTGGACTAATCGAATTACAGGATTAAGATACAAGTAGATATTTCTTACCCGCTGAAGCATTTATTGAAGTCGAAGGTGAAGTTTTAAATAACGCTAATCCTGCATCACCAGCAGCATATGTAGCCAATGATGGTGCTGGTTTTGTTAATAATGGTATTTTGGCGTTGTTTGATAGCGCTAGGTATATGACCGACGAAAAAAATATTAATTAATTCAGAAAGATGTCGACGTTGCCACGACGATAATTGATCTTGGGTCTTGCAATATACAGTGACGATTATTCAAGATCAGCTGGTCCATCAATGATGTTTACCAAGGACACGTCTGACCATCCTAGCTACGTACCATATGAGATAAGACGCTGATGTGTGGCCTGTGGTTCATGGTTCTAATGCAAATTTCAACTTGGGATTTACATCACGTTGAGCGATGTTAAAAGGTGATAGGAGAACATTTTCATGTGTAATTTCACTGTCACATATCTTTGGATTCTGCAGACATATACGAAAGGTTATTTTCGGAGCTAAACATACAGTTGTACTCGTGCGAAAAAGTACCGATGATGATGCAATATGGCACGCTGAAGGAGCTGATGATGATGCAACTAGGGCACTTCATGGTAAAGTTATACTAACCAAACTTTCGCTCTGGATGTCAATAATGACTCCATCAATATCTGAAGAAGACCGGTTGCTATTTTTTATGAGTCAAGGCGGTAAATCAACGTTATCATGGTTAACAATGACTACGGATGTTATCCAAAGTAATATCAACGGTTTATTCACATGGCAAATAGCTTCTCAGCAAAGTGTTTCTGCACCGCGATATATATTTATTGCGCTTCAAAATACTGCACGAGTAAATGATCAGAGATAAAGTATCATGATATTTGATAAGCTCGGTGTTACTGAGGTTTCACTAAGAATAATCGGACATCAAGACCCATTCAAGGATATTTTGTTAAATTTCGATCAAAATCATGTAGCACGTGCGTATCATCGTCTTATGTCGTTTATGGGACGTAATCAAAACGTTGATACTGGTTTACAAATATCACAACTAGATTTTACAACGCTGTATCCGATTTATTACTTTTCACTAGAACAGTTAGATTTAACTAAACAATCAGTAGTTGATATACGTTTTCGAGCCCGTGTGAATCGAGAAGTTATTGCAAATTTCAGAGCAATCGCAGTAATACTCAGCGATAAATCAATGTTACTCAAAGGTGCTAGCGGACGAATGAGAGTCATTGATGCTCTAGTAGAGACATGTAATTAGATCGCTCATAATATTAATAATGTCATGTCATCACGTTAGTGTGAGTCTGATACCTGGTCAGATTAAAAGGCTACAATCATCATCAAAACATAATCGTGGGTTAAAAATATCACAAAAGCGAGAACAACTCACAGGTCGTCCGAATAAGCTATCGTTGACCGATCGTCAGTATAATCACTTCAATGAAGGCAAGCGATCAAAGACTGGGGTACGACTTAATCTTTCTTCAGCGGTTATTTAAGACATCGCTAAATCGGGTGGTATATTTCCACTTCCTGCAGCTATACCAGCATTAATAGCCACTGCAGCCCCAGCTGTTGCAAAAGCTGCTGCGTTAGGTGCTGTTGGAACAGCTCATGGAATTTCGTTAAAGAATGCAGCCAGGCAGGTAATAAAAAAGGGGAAAGGTCTAAGGAACCCCACCTTCGTGGTACGGAAAAGGTCTGAGACTTTCAGGAACCCCTTCCCCTTCGTGGTACGGAAAGGGTCTAAGACTTGGAACAGTTCGATGATAGTTCCACAATCAAATTTTGATTTATTCGATGCAGCTAAGCAACTTAAAATAAAAAAAAAAAATTTCAGAGGAGTTTTTATGCGCGATCAATTACCAAAACAACCAAACAATACTGAAACTGGTATTATTAATCTCGATAAAAACTCTGGACCTGGCACGCATTGGGTAGCATATGCAATTGATCCAAGTGGAATTGTTTATTTCGATTCGTATGGGTTGGCTCCACCAAAGGAATTTCTTCATTATGTTAGCAATAAAATTGCTCCGATCTGGTACTCAACGCTACCAACACAAACATTAACTGATCCTCCAATATGTGGGCGAAAAGTACTTAATATACATGATGCTGTATCCATGGCACCGCCAGGAAAGCTACCTCATAAAGTTGTGCATGAATATACTTCTCAGAAGAAAGATAAGACCGTCGACTTATCTAAATACGCAACTCTTGATCAACTTAGAAATGAACTCGATGATTTATTAAATATCACGAGTGTGGATCAAAATGAAGTCGTTGTTTTTCAGGATAAACAAGGACTATTAAAAGCGAGCAACATACAACTGCCCGATGTGCTTACACGAATTCCTACCGCGGTTACTAATAATATCGTTACTTTTGCTGATCAGGGTAAAATACAGGATTCCGGTAATTCGGCTAAAGACTATGTTAAGAAATCCGGCGACGTATTATCTGGTGACATAATAATGTCAGGAAGCAAAATTACTGATCTCGGAAACCCAACCGCAGATAACGACGCAACAACAAAAAATACGTCGACGATAGCAATAGCGATCAAGTAACAGCAATAACAACGATCATCAATGAAATGGCCACAATAAAAACTGATTTTACCAATCACATCCAAACATTTCTAAGTTTTCGTAGAAACATAAACAGATCCATTAATGAATTTTTTGGAAGTACACCAACTGTTGACATAAAACTCGTTGACATTAACACGAAATTAACGATATTATTAGTAGAATTCCTGATGTCATTGAGAAAACGAATCTTATTAAAATTCATCAAAAACAGATCATCAACATTGTGTACGTCGTCGGATCAGGCTCAGCTACATGGACACAACGAAATAAAACCATCAAACACACCGTTGAGGTCGCTGATACATATAGGTTGTCTGTGTTTAGCTTTGTAGAATTTAACATACTTACCACATCTCCATTAGCTAATAAATTGTCTAGAACCGTATCTGTGATGTTGGATAAAAATTCTGAAGAAACGTTCACGTTGGAATCATCGGATGGAAATTTGGTATCGGCTAATTACTGGTGGTGTCTGGAATTTGTAACTAAATCTCCATTTTAATTATTTAATAAATGACAATGTCATTGGGTATAATGAATCAAATGACAGTCACTCATTGACGTTCAACGTCACAGATATAATCAGGCGTGTAAGTCTCAGACTGAACTAAAAAGTATCATTGACGAATACACGTTGAAAAGTAAAAAATATCGCAGACGCATGGTTGTTATTGATATAGTAGTTTACTCGGTTTCAGCTGTTATTAGTATTAACGATAAATATGACTGCTCCTGCGGTTTTAACGATTGTCGTTTCTACAACAACAACATGTGTAGGTATTCTCAAGATTATTGCTAAGAAAATATCTACATGCACGAGCGATAAATTACGCGAGTACATGTTGAAATTACACACAGCAACAGCCGCCTATACTAAATTATGCTCGCATCTTTCCTTGTACCTCAGTGATGGTCAAATATCTGATAATGAAAACCTACGATGAAGCAATCGTAAAATAAAACAACGCATTCTTTAGTGGCAATAGCGGAAAGATGGAGAATTAAATAATAAAGATAACAATAATGTCTGAGTCCTGGACATCGTCAAGGGACTTATTGCAACAGACCGTGACTAATACGACACCATCAAAAACTACTATGACATCAGTAAGTTCTACCAGTCCTGAATTTAGCATTAACTTTCCAACTGCATTTCCAGCAAAAGAAATTGCATTGGCTCAACTACGCGTTTATAAAAGTTGGACAAATATCAGGTCAAAACCATTCGGTGGATTACCAGCAAATAATTCACTAGTATTTGCTAATAAGAATAAGCCGGATGGAACACCTGATTGGCAAGTTGTTAGAATTTCGACGGGCAGTTATCAAATAGAGGAGATTAATGACATGTTCCAACGCAGAATGAAATCTATCACAGGAAAAGAATCGAAAATAGCATTCTCTGTTTACGAACCAACACCATCAGCGGTGATTGAAGTAAATTCCCCTGATTACCTCGTAGATATTTATTAGAGTTCGATCAGATCAGTGTTAGGATGGCCTGAAGTCGCACCGTTTTATCAAGGACCACCAAAACCAACTAAAAATGAGTTCAGAACGAGTGAAGAAAAATTCTTTAAAGATCCAGAATATCGAGGAAAATATCCATGGCGTTATATAAAATTTAAATTTGATCCAAACAATAATGATCATTAATTTACCTCTTTTGATGGTAAAAGGATCCCACAGTTATCTAGATCAGCATTTAATGATGTCGTAGACCCCAAGACGCAACATACTAAAGACATTGTTGTTGAAGAATATCTTAAACAATTTTTAGATGCTCTTAAACCTGAATACGATAAAATGTTTAATGATTTAAGAAATTTGCTTACTTCATTATCACATCATTATGATCATAATGTAAAGCAGCAAATAATTGAGTCAATAAAACACTTAAATGGTATTTTATTCGATTTATATATTGCCAATCGAAGTATTATAGTAGATCTTAGTAGACATGATTACACTAATCAAAAAAGTAAGCAATTATTTTTTTGATCATTACAAAATAAAAGAAAAAGACTTACAAACATTTATTCTACCAGTTACAAATAACGCTAAAATGAAGAAATCATTAAATGATCTTATTGAAGAATGTTATCCTGGAGTAATTGAATCGTGGAGAAAAATAGCACCACCACCGTCTATGCTAAAACATAAAAACAACCAGTTTGGTGCCGGCAGACACATATCACCAGGCATTGTAAACATAACAACAACAATCGCTGTCAATCTCGTTTGCGACGTTGTGGATGGATGTTTTCAAATAGATCTTTCAAAGTCTAGCCAGGCTCAGCAAGGGTACATATTATGCACATTTTCACCGCGCGATCCATCCGGATATCTTATTATATCAGAACCTATTAACCTCGTATACTTGGGTGTTCATAATCCGTTATTATCAAGAATACACTTCAAACTTACAGACCAAAATAATGACATCTTGGACACAAGAAATGAAGAGATAAATATAAATCTGTAAGTGAGATTGTAATGCGTCAAAATGCGAAACAAAAAAATATCTTTGGTACTTATCTATAGTACCTGATAAATAATTGTTGGTCCGTATACAACACAGTTACAATACTTTGGTAGAATATGCATTAGTTTTCCCTAGGGTTTGGTTTATCAATTATAACAGTTAATGGCCCCTTATTATCACTTTCATTTTCATTTTCATCCATATTTTCACAATGTTTCCTCGACTGTCTTATACGAGAGTATATAATCTTTTTCTTTTCGTATTCATGAGATAATTCTAACTTGATTTTGGTAATAGCGTTTGTGAGAGGTACAAACAATTTTACCTGATTATCAGTGACTGTTGCTAGTGACTTTAACATTCTGCCTTGTATCTCCTTCATACATTTGTAATCTGACGAAAGCGTAAATCTGTTTTGGTTTTTCAGTTGTTGTAATGAGTAAAAATCACATAGATTCTTTTCAGCATTAAGATTGTCAACATTGTTAACGTTATGTTGTAACTTTTTAATAGCAGAAACAATGGCATTTATATTTTCAGTATTCATTATGCAATATATATATATATATATATATATATATATATATATATATATATATATATATATATATATATATATATATATAATATAGAAAAAGCAAAATATGTAGCGCGAACTGACACTCGATCTACCGTTCCTAGTCGATCAGATTAACCTAATGAGGTTCTTGTTCAGACATTTACCCCAACAGAAAACCTCTAAATATCCGAAATCGAAACTTTAGAGACTCAGAGGGGTTTGTCTGCGCATGTGTACATGTATACCCCTACAAGTTCCTTGGACATCCGAAACCGAAACTCTAGACACTCAAAGGGTTATTTATACTCGTGTAGATCTTATTTAGTGACCAATCAGATATGCTTTGCAAGAGTTCCTAGACATCTGTTATCGAAACTCTACAAACTCAAAGGCTGATGGTCTTTGTGACCGATCCTTATTTGGTTTAAGTTTTGCGATTGTGTCTTTAGAAACGGCCCCTGTTTGGGTACCATTAGTGGGTCACATAGTCACGATCTCGTATCAGACGGCACAAACACATAACATGTAATGATGATAATGATGTTATGATCAAATGCCATATTCACATTTGCACACCCACCCTCCAATGATCAACCAATGGGTGATTGACAAAAAGTCAACTCACCATGTGTTGACATAGTGGGTGGGTGTGCGCACATGAAGATGGGGCGGTGCCCCAATAGATTATATTTCTTGTCATAAAATCGCCTCCGCATAGACATTGTCGTTCACAGGATTTGATCCCTAACCGGCAGGGTCATAGTTTCCCCACGTAATCAATCGAGCTATACCACGATTAAGATAAAATTAGCTAATATATACTTACCTAGACCACATTAGTCCTAAAGGTAACAAAAAAGCACAGTTTCTGGTATTTTATTTCTCTAGTTTCCCAAAAAATATATTTGATTCTGTATAACACGAATAAAATTAATTTTTCCCGTATAAAGCCGTTTAATTTAGTCAAGCGGATGTTATGTGTTCTTAAAATAGCCAATTTCTCTTAAACGGAAGCCATGTTTTCATTGTGAAATGCATACAGTGAATAATTCTCTGTTCGTAATACGATAAAATCGATATAACGGATCTAATTTTAATAGCGAGCTTAGCTAGCCAATCACTATTGACTATACACTCTGTGAATCGTGCACGCGGATTTTATGTATAAAACAAAGAATGCAGTACGCGGACTTTATATAAACAATGGGTAAAGTTTTATTTTATCAGTAAGGAATGAGTTGCTGAATTAGCATAGAAAAGACCACTGGTAGGTTTGTAAAACGTTACTATGTTATCAATCACATGTGTATATAGTGATTCTCCACTGAAGAATTATGATATATCTGATTATACGTGAATTTTGGACAAAGATTTTCTTTGAGTTTGCTCGTTTTCGTTGAGTGAAAACGCCAGGAAAGTTAACGGGAATTAACATTAAGTTTTAAATTTGTTGATCAAATTCTGGTTCTTTTCAGTTCTTTTGCTCGTTTTCTGTAGATTTTTATGTGTGAATTACGATAAAAAAAACCGGAAAAAACTAGCTTTTGGTCAACAAATTTAAAAGTTAATTTTAATTCCCGTTAACATTCCTGGGGTTTTGACCCAACAAAAACGAGTAAACTCAACAAAAAACAATGATCAAATCGACTAAAATGCCTGAAAATAGCGTAAAAAACAACAAATTTGATAAAAATCGAACAAAATAAAAACTTTATAAAAAATAATTAAATCTGATTAAGTAAAGTATGTTTCATGATATCGAATGCAGTTTATTGTATCTTTGTGGATAACCGTCTTATAATATTTTCTGAATTGATTCCAAACTAAAAAATATTATGTTTCTAACAATAACTACAATACTGAAAAGTTTTATGCTTGTCCTGGTTGTCGCGCTTAATTATCTAAGTACCTGAACATGATATTCAGTTCAAATTTTAAGGAATAAGTAGATCTAAGAACACCATCAGCGGAACGTTTCACCGAGGGTTGTGCTATGTTAAAATATTTACTAGCAGAATAAATTGACTTGAACATAATTTGTTCTCCAGATTCTTTATTCACGGACATAATAGCTTTTGCAAGTCGTGCGCCGCCAGTTTTTTCTCCAAATTTGCAGTTTTCACTTTGCGTGATAGTACGTAAATTTTGAAGTGAGTTGTCAAGTTTATTGTTGTTAATGTGTTCAACCACATTCCCGTCTTTGATCGGTCCCAAAAAACACAAGATCACAAATCTGTCTGATAGATTGATAAATCAAATATATGCTTTCATGGCTTCATTGTTGATTTTACTGATATGTCACCAGTTTTGGTTTTGCTAGAATCATTAATTGTTGTAATCGATCTCATCTTTAATTCTTTGAACCACTTGTAATCCCCGGTTTTTAAACCGTTTAGCAACATATTTTTATGCTCAAAACGGCTAGCAGTGCAACGTGTTTTACGATTAGTGTATCTCGCGAAGACAGCGAGCAGATACGTTGGTGCGCATGCAAACAATCCAGGAACTACATCACTAAGACCATTTCCGTAATATGTCACGTATAAATGGGTTTTTTAGAGTTGACAACATGCACCGGTATTACACGTTCACGTACTACTGTCATGCTATCCCAAATATCAGGTTGATCTTTAAAAATATACATTTTGCCAGAGTCACCAGTATGTACCGTTTCTGGCCGACAAAAGCAAAACGAATGTGTACTAACGGACAGTTATGATGCGGAAGATACACGGACTCCGCAGGAGCAAAAAATACATAATATAGCGAGTCTCGGGAGCTTTGACCACGGGCAACATTTAAGACCTGTAGGGTCTGTAAATATTTGGTCATTCACTAAAAGTCTCGATAACAGGGACATTAACGAAACAGTTTGACAGCTCGTGTGAAATTCAGTATATTAGTAATGTTGATTTGTGCCTTGAGAAAACTTTTGTGACCATAAATCGATAACCTGGATGTAATTATCGCGCATCTGCGTGTTTAGTACGATGAATCTACTGTAGGAAACCTTTCTTGTGGTAACTTTGGCAAAGCAGACTTGCTAAATTAGAACACAATGTACAACATATTGTATTTGAAGCACGTATCGTATTTCGAACTGAACCAATAGTGCGTTCCCCCTGCGGGTCCGGGGTTATAGAGTTGGCCCGCCGTGCCTCGCTACGTGTCGTAAAAGGCGACTAAGTAGAGGCAACCTGTTTGCCGTGGGTTGCGACCCCTAACAGAGGAGGAAAGGATCCTGGTAGTTGCAACACGCTACTTTGGCCTCTACTTCTCTTAAGACGGGTGGTTGAGATGGGCCCGGTCTCGACAAATCGGCTGGTCACGCCGAGCCCTAGGAAGTCTTAATTAACTCTCTCACCTCCTTTTACTTTATTCTTGTATCTCGCTTGATACCACCGTTGCCCCTATATTCTATTCCTATATCTTTCCCTTTCTTAAATCTTAGAAGACTGCCTAGAAGGCGGTGGCTTAACGGGTCAATCAGGGGGTAATTTTACTGACCTTCGAAATTGGCGACTTCAGGGTCAACCAAAGGTAATTTTACCAACTGAGTATGGTGTTTGTGTATCCCTGGCACATGAAAAGTGTCCCCTTGTTGGGCTCCGTGGTGGGTGGGGAGCACGGGTGCTGAATCTTTCAAACTGCCATCATGGAGAATTTAAAAAAAACTCCAAAACGTACCAAAACTGTGTCATCAGAGTCGGATGATGGACCATGTAGTGTGGAATCCTTTCATCGCTTCATGGTCATCCATTCAAAAGACAAAGCTAAACAACTGGCCACATTGTCACCATTTATAGTCGAAAAGACTATACTTGGATTAGTCGGCAAGCCAAAAAGTGTGAAGAAGCTAAGATCAGGTGACCTACTTGTAGAGTGTGAGCGCAAAGCTCAAACTGAAAATATACTGAAAATTAAGACCTTTCACGATATTCCAGTAACCTGCTCCGCCCACTCTACACTTAATTCATCGAAAGGCATCATTCGTTGCCGTGACCTTGCTGGAGTCTGCGACAAGGACATCGTCGAGGGCATGAAAACTGAAGGTGTCACTGCAGTCCGTAGAATTAGTATCAAACGAAACAACAATCTGCAGGACACCAACACTATTATACTCACCTTTAATAAGCCCATATTACCTATAGTGGTCAAGGTTGGCTTCTTACAAGTTAAGGTTGAGGTATATATACCAAATCTCCTCCGATGTTACAAATGCCAAAAGTACGGCCATCATGAAGACAGATGCTCTAGAAGCCAAATCTGTGGCCGGTGTGGCGACTCCTCCCACTGCGGAAAAGAACATCATGCTAGTTCCAAGGAATGCGACACTTGGAAACAGGAGAAGGAAATCCAGAGGATTAAATACACTAATAATATTCCCTATCCAGTGGCCAGGAAGCTTGTTCAAGCTAGATCATTACCCGGACCATCCTTCTCAACTGTAGTGAAGAGCAGCCAAAAAGCAACGAATGACGCACAAACTCAAACAAACCCGCTTGAACCCCATTCTGACTCAAACATCCCACACTATAAACCGCAGAAAAACTCTACATCGACGCAAACAACATTCAACATTACATCACCACCAAAATCACCAAATAGCAAGAAAAGGCTTCAAACAAATAGGCATAAAAAAGGGTCTGATGACCCTATAAAAACACACAACAGATTTGAAGACCTAGAGGACATGGATGCGGAGGAATCTGCTTCATGTCCTCAGGGTAACTCCAGATCCAATAACAAAAGATATACCCCCGTACTTCCTCCAGATAAATAACCAAATTATTTGCCACTCGAAAGGTCTAATATACAGCTTATATGAAGAACACCATTTTACAATGGAATTGTAGAGGACTTAAAGCCAACTACCATGATATTCTTCTTCTTTTAGATGAACATGATCCTGCAGTACTATGTCTTCAGGAAACATTTTTGAAAATTACAGACAACATCACACTTAACCACTACTCTCAAAATGTTGACAGGGCCTCAGGGGGAGTCTCTGTTATTGTGAACAATAGAGCCCCTCATAAGGTCATTCCTCTAAACACAAATTTACAAGCCATTGCTGTAAGCGTCACTCTTCAGCGAGTGATTACATTTTGCTCTATTTACTTACCACCAAACACTAACCTAGTTCCAAATGAATTAGATACCCTTCTTCAACAACTTCCTGCACCATTTATTTTACTCGGAGATTTTAATGCCCATAATATTTTATGGGGATCAAATCATATAAGCGATAGAGGTCACAAAATTGAAGACTTTATTTCTAGACACGATCTGTGTCTCTATAATACCAAAACACCTACATACCTACACCCAGGCACGGGTACATACACATGCATCGATTTGACAATTTGTTCTCCCTCGCTGCTTTTGGACTATGAATGGAAGGTCGCTGATGATCTTCACAGTAGCGATCACTTCCCAATCTCCCTTGTAAATCTTAATTCTACAATTGATGAAGTAATTCCACAATGGAATCTAAAGAAGGCTGACTGGGTCAAGTTCGAAATACTCTGCAATACTAGGTTGAATGAGGACACAGTTTTCAATGTCAAAGATCCCATTCAGCTGTTTACATCTATTTTAATGGAAATTGCAGAAGACTCTATTCCCAAGTCCTCTACCAACTGTAAAAGAATCCTAAAACCTTGGGTCACTAAGGAATGTACGGAAGCCATTAGACTACGTCGAAAAGCATTAAACAAATTTAATAATCATCCGACGCCCGAAAACGTAAATATATATCGTATTGTCCGAGCCAAAGCTCGTCGCACAATCAGGGAAAGTAAACGAGCATCATGGAAGAAATATGTTTCTTCTTTAAACTCTCGTTCCTCTGTTCAGAAGGTTTGGGATACTGTACGCAAAATAAACGGAAAGAACAAACAAAACCCTCTTCGACACCTGCAACTAAACAATAACAACTTTAATTCAAAACGTGACATTGCAAATATTCTTGCTGATAGTTTCTCCTAAAATTCATCATCATCTAATTATACCGAAGCCTTCCAAAAACTTAAAGCTCAAAAAGAAAAGTCACGTTTAAAATTCACATCCAACAACGTGGAAACTTATAATCAATTGTTCTCATTATTGGAGCTTAGGGAGGCTTTAGATAAGGCCCATGATACATCCACTGGGCCTGATGAAATAAATTACCAGTTTTTGAAACACCTTCCAGAATCATCATTAACAACTCTTTTGAAACTCTTTAATGATTTATGGCTTACTGGTAATATACCAAAATACTGGAAAGAAGCAACTGTAATACCAGTTCCCAAACCCGGTAAAGATAGCAAAGACCCCAACAGCTACCGACCAATTGCACTGACAAGCTGTGTGTGCAAAACAATGGAACGAATGATCAATTCTCGACTTCTCTGGTACTTGGAAACTAACAATTTAATATCTCCTTTCCAAAGTGGCTTTCGATATGGACGGAGTACTAATGATCATCTAGTTAGACTAGAAACATTCATTCGTGATACCTTTATCAAAAAAGAACATTTAGTAGCGTTTTATTTATTTAGAAAAGGCTTATGATACAACATGGAAGTACGGGATACTAAAAGACCTGCACGATCTGGATCTCAAAGGCCGTCTGCCCTCATTTATCTCCAATTTTCTCTCTGACAGGGAATTCAAAGTTCGAGTGGGCACTACCCTCTCCGATACGCACCAGCAAGAGATGGTTGTGCCCCAGGGCAGTATTTTATCTGTGACGCTTTTTAATATCAAAATCAATAGTATCACCAAATGCTTAGCTCCCGGTGTTGATTGCTCATTATATGTTGACGATTTTTTAATTTGTTATCGATCAAAGCACATGCATACAATTGAGAGGTAACTCCATCAAAATATCAATAAGATTCAAAGTTGGGCCAGTAATAACGGTTTCAAATTATCAAAATCAAAAACAGTATGCATGCATTTTTGTCAGTTGCGAATACATCATGATAAACCTAAACTCACGCTGGATGGAACACTTATACCAGTTGTTGAGGAAACAAAATTCTTGGGTATTCTATTTGACAAAAAGCTGACATTCATACCAAACATTAAGAATTTGAAAGCTAAATGCTTAAAAGCCTTAAATTTGATTAAAGTAATTGCTCACACTGATTGGGGTGCTGATAAAAAAGTACTCCTTAATTTGTATAGAACATTTATCCGTTCCATCTTAGACTATGGATGCATTGTTTATGGTTCATCTAGGAAGTCTTATTTGAAAATGATTGACCCAATTCATCATCAGGGAATAAGACTTGCTCTAGGAGCATTTAAGACATCTCCGTGTGAAAGCGTTCTCGTGGAAGCGAATGAACCACCTTTATCGCATCGCAGAGAAATGCTTTCTGCACATTATGCTCTTAAGTTACAATCCAACCCTCTGAACCCTGCTTTTTCGGCCGTTTTTCATCCAAATTACAAAATTTTATGCGTAAATAAACCAAATGCTATACCTTCATTTGGTTTCAGAATATCATCCTGCTTTGACCAAATCAAATGTAATCTATCTTCAATCCAGAAAACATTTGTCTCGAAAACACCACCTTGGCTCATTAAGCAACCCCAAGTGAATTTTACGTTACACGATCGGAACAAATCTGAGACAAACCCTATCCTATTCTTGAATTCTTATCATGATCTTCTCAATGGCTTTACACATTATGCTAGATTTTAAAATGATGGATCAAAGGTTGCTGATAAGGCTGCTGCAGCCTTCGTCAGTGGCAAACACATAACCAAAGAGCGTTTGCCAAATGATGCATCCATATTTTCAGCGGAAATCAGAGCAATAGACCTTGCCCTGACATTTATTAAATCTAAACACATTCTAAATAGTATTATCTTCTGTGACTCATTATCAGTGCTTCAGGCGCTACACAATATCAAACTAGATAATCCACTATTGGTGAATGTTCTGGTCAAAAACTCTGAGCTTAGTGCCTCATGCAATATAGTATACTGTTGGCTCCCTAGCCATATTGGTATTAGAGGTAACGAAGAAGTAAACCGTGCTGCTAAGATGGCTATATCTTTAAAACCATCGGATTTTAAATTACCATATTCTGATTTTAAACCTTGTATCAAAAAGTATCTACGTCAAAAGTGGCAGGTATCATGGGATGATGCAATGAATAACAAACTTCATGCCATCAAACCAATCTTGGGAGAATGGACTCCTTCCTACAGAACTATTCGTAGGGAGGAGGTTGTCATTGCAAGAATCAGAATCGGTCATACATACATTACCCACTCACACATACTAAAAGGTGAAGATCCACCAGAGTGCGTTCCTTGCAATGTACCATTTACTGTTAAACACTTTATGACCATGTGTTCCGACCTGCAACCTACGCGTGATAAATACTATAATGTACACGACATGCAGGAACTTTTTGATACTATTCAAATCACTAGTATTTTAGATTTCCTAAAGGAAGTAAATCTTTTTTTTAAACTGTAACTGTATGATCTTACCCAAACTAATTTTTAACTAATGCAAATACCAACTATTATTTACATCGTTCATCAAGATACATCATTTACATTTCCCGTTGATCGGGAACCAATATCTTTAACTGTTACCAATATTTACCATTTTATATTTAATTACTATGGATTTTTTACTATATCGCTGGTCGATATTGAACCTTTATTTTTACAAATATGACCTACTGTATGGTGCTAAATAGCCTAAAAGTGCTGGTGCGCCGTTAAAATTAAATCAATCAATCAACCAATAGTGCGTGATTCTGTAGAGATGGAGTGGGGGTATTGGACAATCTGCAGTTTTCGAACAAAATTCATTCTACAAACTTTGATATTTTTACACAAATGATTGCAGTAGGCAAAGTCTGAAAGAAACAATTTTATCTCGCTATGTCAATTTACGAACTGACACATTGTGTATATGGGCTTGGTTCTTCGCTAGATAGATGAAGACTACAATGTAGTCTCACGAAGAATCATAAAGACTTTCTTTAAAAAAATTAGGTATAACAATGCTTTTGCAAAATGAATAAATAATGTTCTGTGACATTAGAAATCATCTTGAAGGACATGAGATAGAAACCTTGGAAAATGCTGCTCTTGCTGCGGATTAGTACTCCTTAACTCACAAAGTTCCTGTTGTAAGCAAAACATTCACTCAGCTGTGTACTGTTAAGAAGGTCTTTCCTTGTCTCTGCCTACGCGTACCTATTGCAAGAGAAAAGGACACGTCATTTCTGATTGCTTCAAATTGAAATATATGCATCAAAATCAAGACAGACCTATCCCAAAAGCTTTTATTTTGAAGAGCTCAGTGTCACAGTCATGTATTGAAAGCAATACAATTGTTGGGTCTAATTAATCCAAGTCTGATTTCATTATGGAGAATTATGAACAATTCATGTCGAATAATTCTATATCACTCTTGTGGTGATTTGGCCAATTCTATCCTTATTAATATTTTAAAGGATGCAGGATCTTCTCAGAGTCCTTTAGTATCAGGTGTTTTGCTTTCTTTTGAGAAGTCCTGTTCTAATGAGAGTGTTTTCATTCAGTAAGTAGAGTGTGACTTTGTTAATGTTTCTCTCCATTCTGTAAAGTTGTCATCAGACTTAGCTTCAGGACATGTGACAGTCGGTATAGTGTATAACCTACCCGTTGAGGGCATTCATTTGTTGCTAGGCAACGACCTATCTAGAGACAAGGTTGTGGTTAATTCCCTTGTAACAGACAAGCGCTCGTTTGATCAGAAGCTTGATCAAATTGAAAAAGAATACACTGAGTTATACCCAGCTTGTGCAGCTACAGCGCTAAGTCAAAGAAAGCTCCTGAGAATGATTTTCATCAAGAAGATATTTCTTTAGCTGACAAATGAATTGGTCAGGCTTTAGATAAGGTCACTTTTACTTCTAATTTGGATCAATCGGGTAATATTGATCACAGCTATCCTCTTTTAAATACTCATTCTCTTTTATCTAATCAGGGTGATAAACGACAATCACTTGTCGACGAACAGGAAAATAATATGAGATCCCTTTTTTGTTTCAGAGGGCCGTAGGTGAAAGTGAAGCAACTGAAGTACATGTCGGTTACTTCATTAAAAATGGAATTCTTATGAAAAACTGGAGACCTACCGAGGTACATCCTAATGACGAATGATCAGTGAACTATCAGATTGTAGTTCCAAAATCTTACAGACAGAAAATTCTTAGTTTGGCCCATGAAACTCTTCTCGCTAGTCATTTAGGAATAAATAAAACGTATAACAAGTTGTTGACTCACTTTTATTGGCCAAAATTCAAACGTAATGTTTGCAAATTTTTTAGATTTTGTCATATTTGTCAAACGGTAGGGAAACCCAATCAGAAGACACCTAAGGCTCATATACAACCAATTTCTGCATTTGACGAACAATTTAGCAGAATTATGGTAGATTGTGTTGTTATCTTACCTATGACCAAGTCAGGCAACTAATATTTGTTGACCATTATGTGTACATCAACAAAATTCCCAGAGACGATTCCTTTGAGGAATTATATAGCAAAAGCTTTGATTAGGCTTTTTACTCATTTAGGCCTTCCCAAATCTGTCAAATCAGATCAAAGGTCAAATTTCATGTCTGGACTTTTCTAGCATGTTATGCTTGAATGTGGCACTCCGCAATTCAAATAAAAAAGTGAATCTATAGTTTCACAAAATTTGTCTGAGAGAATATTAAAGTCTTGTTCATTCTGTCCTGCTCATTCTTCAACATTTTCTTCAAGTTAGATTTTACAGTCCTACAAAGTGAAGAAGAAAATGAATGAGTTAAATTATAATTATAGAGTACTCAGGTCTAATTAAATTAATGGAGTAATTGTATATTGAAAGAGATATCCAAGTCAATTATTATAATAATTTAGTGGTACCTGTACCACAAACTAAGAATTTTTGTGTGAAGAAATTTAATTGAACACTATTGAACATGGAGCAACAAATCTTCGGAATTCGGAAATTACGAAAGATCCAGACCAGAAAGTTTTACATTTGCAACAAGAAGAAAGAAATGAACTTAAATAATTATTATTGAAATATGAGCATTTGTTTCCGGATATTCCTACGAGAACAAACAAAAGTTTTCATGACGTTGAAATTGTTGATTCAAAACCTGTAAAACAACACCCATATAGGATGAACCCTCTCAAACAAAAATACTTGGAAAAGGAAATTCAGTATTTGCTGGTGGACCATTTCATAGGGAAATTAAATAAGCACCAAAGAAATTACTTAACAATCGAGAAGGAATGTTTAGCATTAATTTTGACATTTAAACATTTTGAAGTTTTCATTTACTCGGCTCCTTCTCCGGTTGCTGTGTATAGTGATCACAACCCCCTTATTTTCTTCGAAAAAATAAAAAAATCAAAGGTTATTAAGGTGGAGTTTATTTTTGCAAGAGTATGATCTGAACATCAAGCATATCAAAGAAAAAGAATTTGATTGCAGATGCACTTTGCCGTGTAAAGAAATATTATTTTATATACACTTTATATAATTCATAAGAATATTCTTATATGATATTCTTTACCGTATGTATATTTTACAGATTGCAAAAAGAATGCTTTATTATATAAATCTTTCTCTTTTATGGGAGGAAGTGCTACATATTTGTGATTGCATTGCTTGTGTGCAAGTTTTAAAAATCTTTTTATTTCATTTTTGTTTCATTGTCTTTAATTGCAATAAATATTTTTCTTGGATTAGGGATTTTGTTTTTAGTTCTGAGATATATTCTTATAACAAAGTTTGTTAATTAAAAACGAAGATGGATTTCGTGAGAATTATCATTTAGTCCGTCTTACCCCGGGTCAGTGTCAACAGAAAGTTAAAATGATTTGTCAGTATCAGGGGCATACTTTCTTTGCGTGATGATTGTGTTGCTGAAGTGTCACAGAATGGTTGACATTCATACAGTGGACTACATCTGACGTCATCGCCTTTCATATTTGCACGTTGTCGAGACTCGAACGTGGATTCTTATAGGACTATTTACTGAGTTTTCATTCAATTTGCATTTGTGTAGCTTCAGGTACCATTCAAAACTTCACATCATAGAAATTACAAAATAATAGCGTATCAGCTGTGTAGCAAGGGATCATATAATTATCTGACACTGTTTCAGTTGTGATCTGCTGCCGAATAGATCGATTGTGTCTGTCTCACAAAATGTTTCAAATCATGCGATGTGTGTATGTATGTATGTATGTATGTATGTATGTATGTATGTATGTATGTATGTATGTATGTATGTATGTATGTATGTATGTATGTATGTATGTATGTATGTATGTATGTATGTATGTATGTATGTATGTATGTATGTATGTATGTATGTATGTATGTATGTATGTATGTGTGTGTGTGTGCGTGCGTGTGTGTGTGCATGCTTTGCATGCGTGCACGCTAGCGTATATACGTACGTACACACACATATATATATATATATATATATATATATATATATATATATATATATATATATATATATATATATATATATATATTTACGTGACAAGTGCTCGTACTCAGTAACAAAGTAAAGAGTGAAATCCAACAAGCTTTAACTATTTTAACAAAACAATTTATTTCCTTTGATAACAATGGATTATATTAAGTCCTATTTACCAATTGTTACATCAGAAATATTGTACAAGTCTAGGCAGGAAGGAAAAGCTCATGCTTTATCAGCAAGTTATCCTGGACGTTCGTTTATTAATCCATCATGAAAAAGTGATACTAAGGTAAATTTTTCAGTGTTGACATGTGTAAATTTAAATAACAGGTATTGGATAGGTTATAAAATATGAAGTTAAACGGAAGCTGAAAGTTTGCAGGCAGGCTACCATAAGTAGTATATCGAAATGGAATTTCTGGCTCACTTCCATCATGTCATGATAAGGAGTGGCCCAGAGAGCCCTTCCCCGTCCATATACCACTGGGTTATAGAGTTTATGGCTCACTTTTTCTTGGGGGCTGTGTGGTGACTCAAATAAAATGGGCGTGTTTTGGACTTAATGATGGCTCACTACATGATAAAGAGTGTCCCATATCCATATAAAAGACTTCTGGCTCACTTTTTATGTTGTACTAGAGGTGTGTTTGTAATACAGGAAAAATATATCTTCCGTGTTATTCATGGAATGTAGATCGATTGGGATTAAATGAGGTTGGCAAAAGTTCAGTAATTTAATTAAGTGATAAAGAGTTCAGAGAGTGGTTGAAGCGTTGTAAGGATATAATAGTAAGCGCCAATAAAGATCTGAGTTCTGTGCTTCTGATGATTTATTGTGACAAAAGAGAAGATGAGTGTAAAAATGAGAAATAATGAGACACGTTTATAGTCATCAGTGTCCGGAGCAGCGTTACAATTAGTAGTATTATATGAAAAATAAGTAGAATCGTTTTCATTTGCCAGAGCCACAGCGAGATCAGTTTTATTATTGGCTGAATAAGGTATTTGAGTTCAGTTGGTAGGTGGTTTGAAATTTTATGTGTTTAAGCGAATATTTCAGAAGATGGGTCTTCACGAGGATGCGGTCAGATATTAGACAGTCTCAGGGTGGAGTTTAGATGAGGAGTACGATAAGATTATTTTTTAGACGCTATCGCAGAAAACGGTGTTGTTTGATTCATATACTTGAGAGTCAATGGCGTCAGCGATGCTGCGGATATCCACGAGCTGAATTTTTCAGGATAACCGAACCATATGATTTGCGATTTGTATCTCCTTTGTTGTAAACTTTTTCCACTCTGAAGAGGTTTTGTTTTGTTTATAATTCCTGCTTGCAAAAAGAACCTTGTATGGGCTCTGACGGGGAATCTTTGGGTGTGTACGTGAACAATGTTTTGAAGGTTATAGACGACGAAGATATCTTTGGTCCAGTTAAAGGTGTGTCCCTTGTCGAAGGTGGGGCTTTGTCAGCTGATTCTGACGTGGTATCCTGTTTAAATTTGGATTTATCAAATAAGGTGTCTGTGAAATGCTGTTTTTGGGGCTTCCGTGGGTGTTATTTTGATGCTTCGATGCTTTTATGATTAGACTGGTTGACGATGTTTGGCAAAAAGCTACGTATATGTTGGTGTTATCGCTGGTAAATCTCCTCCACATACGATTTTTTTAGAGTTAAGTTAAACCGCTCTACGACGGTCGATTTGATTTGATTGTGTGCCTTGCACAAGATAGTATTATTTTTTTAAGCCAATATTAGACGGTTTTGTTATAAAATTGACAAACATGATCGGCTCATAATTTATTGGGCTTTCGAGTACGTATATTGCTATCAAACACTTTAACGATATAATTTACTTTCTTGTTTTGTTTTTTTTTTCAGGGAAATAAACATGCGTATTTGCTTTACACATCTATGACAGTCATGAGATATTTGAAATGATCGTTGTACGCTCTTCAACCTCTCAAGCCGACGAGATCTGCCAATCATATATCATCTGCTTTGACCGCGATGACTGCGTTTTAGAAAATGCTTGTGGGCTGGTTTTTGCAGTTTTCCTGTGAGCGTCGAAAGATATTTTATCACCGATGACTTTTTCAATTTACCTGAAATCCCTATCCCAAGTTTATGCTTGGTGCCAATGATACCACGCACAAGAACTCTATCTACACGTTCTCTTATTATCTTTTTTGGATTGAGTGTTTTTAAGTACTCTGCATGACTCGATCGCTCCCACTTTGTCGCCAGGATGATCTCTGTAACATAAATCGTGTTTCATCGCGATGACATCATTGTCGTTGTAGGGCTCTTGACCGAGCAGCGGCTGATCGTTTTCACCACGTTGATTTTCTAAGGGCTTCCACAGTCTGATATATTTATTTTCAGGCAATGTCGGTCAGCCATGGGGTCTTTGAAGTTTTCCGTTCAGCGCACGGACATCAAGGTCGCCACTGAGAACATTTCTCTCGCAGCATTAGTCTCCCACGCGTATATTTCTTTCCAAGCGAAGGTCTTTGCAACTTGTCTTGATGTCATAGTGCCTATAATGGTACATGTTTGATACAGAGCCATGGACATTAACTAGCACACAACTATGTTGTCGGCAGCAATGTTGCACATAGTCTATATTTTATTGGTCTCCACCTGTGACAGTTATGCTGTCGGCATCGCATTGCCAGTAACAATGTGTGATATTTTGGAACCACATATTGCACATCTCAGTTTGAGGCGATGATTCTTCTTGACCATCTCGACCAGATCGATACTATCCGTCTGGTTTTTCACTTAAGACATCATGTGTTCTTGTTGGCTGTATTATGTTACTCTGTACATTATTTTAGCGACATAATTACTTTGAGGTGTGATTTTCCTTTATACCTGCGTTGGATATAATCGGTGCAGTCCTTGCCACACGTGCTGTTGTTGATGTCTTGAAGCTGTGACGAGTTATACACAGTTTCTTTATGCGATGGTTGTAGGTAGCGCACGAGAGGAGGTCAATCCAACGAATCGAAATACTTGACGTCGATTTAACGTGGATCGTTGACGAAGGCGACACAGTTAGTGCCACGTCAAGTGCAATAATTTTCCAGATTAATCACGCAGCTCCCGTCGAATGTAATATGTTCAGGAAGCTGATTCTAAGAAAAGATACCTCTAAAAGTTCCAAAGCTGCGCACTAATTCTTGCGCACTAATTATTGATCTAAGTCGATGTTTGATAGCGGAGGAAACGTTGCCGTAGAAGTCATCGTCCTTCGCGTTAAAACCTTTTTCTTCGCATGCCTTTGTTGGAAATGCCTTTATCGCTCGTAGTTCAAAGAAGATGGTATCTGTTTCCTGGAAGTAAGGTGAATTCTCCTTATTTGGACAGCTATGGCGACTAAAAATTAAGAACAATCACTTTTCGTTCAGCGGAATGCTCAGAGACTAATGTGGCCTGGCGATGGATCAGCATGATTCCATCTGTTTTGTGAACACTGACGTTTTAGGCTTGATGGATAATGTTCTTTAATGCGTGGCTTTCACAACCATACTTTTCTTCTGCTGTGGTGAGAGCATAACATCTGCTGAAATGAACGAAATTTTTTATATTAAATGCTTTTGTTTTGGGAGTTTTACGTTGACGGGTTTATTTCGAAAGCCAATGTACGGTGGCAGGATGTCAAGCATTGTCGGAAATTTCCTCCTCAGACGTTTCTGCTACGGGCAACACCATTTCCCACCACCACTTTATGTTTGTCTCCGGTAATAGTTTCAGTCACTGCGGAATCTCCAAAGGAGAAAGACCCGATGATAATATTTTAGACGTCATCATCTTTACGAAAGGAGTTATAGTGCTGACAATATAACCGCCAGTTGTAGTTTTAGAACAACCTTGTCTCTTTGTGGTACAACAATCTTTTGACTGTTGTTCTTTTTTTCTTTTGTTGGCAATATCTTATTTTTCTTTTAGCACGTTCAGCGTCATAAATTCGTGCGAGGTCACCATCGCGTAGCTCATGTTTTCACCACCCGGATTGACGATAGTCCATCTGATTTTTATGTCAGGGGCATGGGAATCGTTTAAATGATCGGAATGCTTAGAAACATCGAAGTTCAAGATGGGATACAAGGAAACAAGTAGGATAAATCTTTCAACTATATTTTTGCATGTATGTGTCCACCTTTTATGGCATTTCTGCGTAGCTTTCATCTTCATCATGTACGCGTGAGAATAAGTTTTGGTTCCGATGGTAAAATTGCATTCGAATTCTGGCTCTGAATATCGCCTGGAGTTGATGCGAACGTAAGTAGAAGATAAATTGAGATAGTTAAACAGACTCGTGTTTCCCGTCTGGTTTTTGCGTTGTTTTGTCCGCTTACACACCACCAACAGATGCCTTGGAAGTTCATTTCATAGATTTGTTCAACTTTCAGCGACGTGTTTACATGTCAACAACATATTGTTGCATGTAAATACGTTGTTGCTCAGACTAATTTTTTTGGCAAATGTGACAAACGTGGATTCCAATTGAGCATGTGAGCAGTAGAAGGTGTGATATTTTGGCATCCATAATAAAAGCCACGTCATGGTGAATTAATCATCTGCCACTCCGTCTGCTCTATGCATGTACTGTGTGGGATAATCTCGTATATTCCTTCACACTCCTAAGATACTGCTCTGTAGAGGCATTTTGCATATATCGTGACTTGAGTAGGCAAGAAGGCGTCGTGTTGTGAATTCTATGTTGCAGTCAGCATTACGTGCAAAAGCAAAATGGATTCTGAAAATCTTTCCGGTAATTTCAATAGCATTAGCCACAACAGCCGTTTGTGCATGTTTGCGTTAGCAGTGAATTCAGAACTCACAGCAGATCTAGTGGTTGTATCTCGAAATCACAACACGCTGGTGACGCACGTTCGCATGTAGTCATTCGCTAAACATGATCAGATTTAGGATCTTGTAAGCTTTGGGTAAGTATTCATTGAATTTTTCCACGATCTGATTGTTCACTTGGTACTGTGTAGACTTGAATAACAACATCCTTTGCTTGTCAGCGTGACTTGAGACCCTGCCGAATAGTTTACACCTTTGTTCACAGGCCGTACTTTTCCACAGACCTCTAGAAAGCCTTGATGAGGAAGCAAGTACACATCATTGTCACGCTTCTCTGTTTTTTAATGTGCTTGAGTTGAGATTGATGTTTGCATCCTGATACTTGATGTACTCGTATTTGGTGGTGGAATTGTCCACAGGAGTGTCGTTTAGCCGAATGTAATCAGGAGTAAATCTGGAATATATGACATCGCTATGTTATCATAGTATTACATAATAGCACTTATTAAAACATATTGTATTTTTTCGGATAATGTCTTTAGAATGGTTTTGAAATGTTCCACGGCAAGATTTTACCTATATTATGGTGCCAAGAGATGATTTTAGTGCACTGCTCACCTTTCCTTTAAGATCCTGTAAAATTCTTTCTCTTCTTGAGCTGCCTACCGCCACAGTTTTATTAAGAGCCTGTTTGGTATGCATGGAAAGAAAAGACAGCTGAGTCGATGATGACGCAGGTATTATCTGGCTGGCTATGTTTTGTCCCACGGCCGTTCAAACTACTTAGGTCGCTCCAGTGACACCAGCTTCTGCCACCTTAAGGATTATCCGAGATGATTTCTCTGCCATCCATGGAATAGCTGCTTGTACCGAGGAAAACAGCGTGAATAAAATTTCATCCACGATTTTATGACGTTGTACGCGTGATCGCCTCCTTTCTACTATTTTATCTGCGAATAGTTTGTTTCATCGAGTTAAGACAGTGCTTTGTCTCGACGGCTTCAAGACACATAGCGTCTCACGTACTTATAATAGGTGATTCAATCGTAGTTATTAACGACGCATTTCCTTACTGATCGGTGAACCCCATGGTGATTTCCGATATCTCGTCGTGTTCAGGATGAGATAATAAATGAAGGGATTAGGGCAAATCTGCATGTGCGATCCCGGAGGTACGCTTATCGATGTGGAAAAAAATCACTCTAATTCTGCTGATGTTTCAGGCTGTTTTAATACGATACAGTAAAAGCTGGATCCGCCACGGGAAACATGTCTGGCATATGAGTAGATGACTTTTTCTCCGACTTTCAGATCCTCTTTCAGTTAAGTGTTGTAATCTTTAAACATTTCGCGTTTTGTTTTACTATTTTTCTCTTACGGAAACTCACTCTGAAGCATTTTTTGTCTCCAGATGAATAATGTTTTTCTCTTTTCTAGCAATTCAAGACTGGCTTCGGTTTTTTCTTCTCTTTTTACATCGTCTAGAGTGACACTTCTGTTTTTTATCTTTCTATTTCATTTTCTTCCGTTCGCACATTCTGGCTTCTCCCTTTTGTTCTGTTTCAACTCGATTCATCATCGAGGCGACATTGCCTTCAGAAACATAAGCAACTCTTCCAATAATCGCTGCTGAGATTCATTAGTAGATTTCAGTCTGTCCTGGATCGATTTAAGCGTGTTCAGCAGATGATTTTGTTTGATTGTTGTTGGTAGGATTTAACGCCATTTTTCAGCACAAGATACATGTCGGCCAGTATAACTGGTGGTAGAATAACACTGGAAAACCCCAGGAAGAACCACTGATCCATGAGAAGCTACTGACAAGATTTCTCACGTACCCACGTTAGGCGAGTCTAAGACCTAGCCCCACTGAGACAGAGGTGAGATGGCAATGATCCTTAAGGGTAAGCGCCTTAGACCACTCGGCCACTCGGTTTCCATGATCTTGCTTCGTATCGTACGTCGTTTTCGCTTCTTCACGTTTACTGAGAATAGGTCTTGAAATATTTCCCTGCAACATCTTGCTAAAAGGATTACTGACCTATCTTGTCTTCAAAGACGCACTGGTGTAACGCTGCCCGCTTCTCAGTTATCAATGAAGAGTATGACTAAAACATATTCATTTTCATTACCAAGAATCGATGACTGCATGATAAAATTGGAAATGCAAAATATGTCACCAAATCCGACCATCTGAAAAAGGATTTTGGCAAATTCTACTGACGGAAAGAGCAAAGGAAGTTTCGGCATTTGTGACTCCAGATGGACTTGATCAATATAAAGTGATGCCATTTGGGATGAAAGGATCGCCTAATACTTTTCAACGTTTATTATTGTTTCGTGTATATTTTGTGTCATTCATAAGATTTCATTTGCCAGATGTATATTTGTTTTATAGTAAAAGAAAAGCTTTATTGCGTAAATCTCTATTCTCTTTATGAGGGGAATTATTATGTATATTTACTAAACTTGTTTGTTAGTTATATTTTATTCTATTTCATTACATGCTATTGTAAGGTAACATTGTACGCTGTACTTGACCTTGTCCAAAAATGAGTTCATTTCTGCTTGACCTGATTGATTTTTTTTTATTTTATTCATTGTCATCGCTTTAAGTTTTTGGATTTCTACGGGACTGTACTGAATTTAATTCAGGACATTAAATTATTAAGACTTATACCTGTAATTCTTGGATTATTTTGAGATTTAATTCGTAATACTGTAAGTTCTTTTTTCTTCTCATTTTCACTTTGTATTTTAAGGAATTAAATTAATAATTTTTGCAAAGCTTGTTTTTTTGCACTCTTGTCTGTTACTTATTTTAAGAGCATTAAATCGTAACTGTATAGAAAAACAAGCAATAAATAGAGATAAACAGTTTTATTAATATTTTTATTATGTATAACGCACATTAAAATAATAATATATTATACTCTGATATATTATTGGCAAATGTTCAATATTTAGTCAGAACTCAAATTATATGATAAAAATATGGTGTGCAAAATAATTATAATCATTTAAAGGATTTTATAACTAATTATTCATAATAGAATTATTGAGAATAAATTTTAAAATAACCTTTCATTTCTAAAGAATTAGCAAACTTATATTCATGATATCAATTTATACTTTCACTTGTTAAGTTGTTTTGTGAATAAAAATAATATAACAATATTCTTAACTGATTGTAAACAAGTAGGATATTTAAAAAGGGTTGATTAATTGATTCCATATAATGTTTTGTAATTGAGATCTTTTGGATATACCGTATTAAGACGGTGAATCTAATAGGTTTCCTTTAACAGACGTGTCATCTCAGAATCAGGTATACCAATAGTTTGATGGGAGAAATCTTGCAAAGTATGGAAACTTTTGTTAATATGTGCTGCAACATGAGATGAAAATGATCGATCGATATAATTTTGTATGTCTGATCTATGTTGTTTCGTACTTTAGATATTTGTTGACTGGTTTGTCCAATATATTAGGTGCTTCATTTTTTTTGCATGTGATCAAATAAACAACATTTGGTGTTGCATACTTAGTATCACAACGCATATCAAATGTTGTTTTTCTTATTATTACTATTGAAAGAAGTAATTTTATTAATAAAAGAATAGTGTGAGTATCTTGGTCTATTACAATCATGTTGAAAATCTCTTTAAATGTTTTTTTTTCTAGTTTAAGAATTAATTAGGAAATCTTTAACATTTTTAATACTTTTATAAGCAAGCGCGGGTTTGCTTTCGTATAGTGATTTAACACGTGCTTTGCATGAAAATTTTAATAAATCCCAATATTTATTGATAATCTTACCTATATTAGGCATACTTTAATTACATTCATTAACAAAAGGAATGATTTCATTCATTTTTATTTTTGACTTTACATTGGAAAGACATACATACATACATACATACATACATACATACATACATACATACATACATACATACATACATACATACATACATACATACATACATACATACATACATACATACATACATACATACATACATACATACATACATACATACATACATACATACATACATACATACATACATACATATTGAATCATTCTAGTTTCATATCAGTTTTTGGGAATCTATGATTAGAATTTGCAGTTGTGATTAGATATAGTTTGACGGGAATTATTTATTGACAATTATTGGAGTGGAATGGAATTTCTAAAATACTTAACCTCGACTTGGATTTATACTCGTTACTAAATTGGATAACTGAAGACTTGTTCGAGGAGAATTTGGAATACCTAATTGCGTCACATTCGGGACTGTCGGATTTCGTGCAGAACATTTGTTTCGGTTTGGACCTGTGCCAATAGTATAATATAGCATAATTCTTAAGTACTGACCTAAATTATTAAAGCTGACTAGTGATAGATTTAAAAACAAATTGACATGAAGCCAACACTGTTATTGTTGGGCAAATAAATTTAAGAAGCTACAGATTACGGATGAAAAAAAAATGTGATCTAGTTCAATCCTCTTTCCATTATATCTTAGCAACAATGTGAACGTCTTTTCTTCATAAACGTAGTTGAGAAATAAACTCTATGTAATAAGATCAGAAGCAATTTTAATTGTCAAAACCATTTAAATTGTTTAAACACGTCGTACAGTGATCGGTCGCTTACTAGTTGTGTTTAAAAATACACGTATGTTAAAATATTCCCCATATTAAAAAACGGCCCTTTTTGTGCAGATTAAAATAAGTTTTAATTGCTAGAGATGTCCTTTGTGAAAACAGTTTTAAGAATAATATATTTTTCTACTGAAATTCATTGGAATGAAAATCATATAAAGTTTTCAAACTTTATTTGGAGAATAAATAATATTAATATCCTACAAAATTGTGTTCTTGGTCTAGAAAGATCTATTGAAGTTAGAGAGTGATTGTGTTGGTTATAGAATTGTTATATTTCGTGGTTGTTCCACATTTCTCATTTATGCATGTAATTTGGCCGGTGGCATATGGCGCAAGAAGAATTAAGATTTATTATTATTATTATTATTATTATTATTATTATTATTATTATTATTATTATTATTATTATTATTATTAGTAGTAGTAGTAGTAGTAGTAGTAGTAGTAGTAGTAGTAGTAGTAGTAGCAGTAGTAGTAGTAGTAAGATTCTAAATGAAATTATGATGAATAAGTCTAAAACCCCACTTATACAAAGATATATAAATAAATACATAGCATTTATTTTAGTGTAAATGACAAAGTATACTTTTTTGAAAGAATCATACTATGGATGCATTGTATTTATCTAGTTACCAGCTCCCATAAATATTCATACAAACTACCACCTACCCACCAAGACATAAGCATACTGCTTTGAATGTGCCTTTGTTAGAGACCTGCAGTCTTCTAGTCAAAGGAATTGCTATAAATATAAGTATGCAAACTGACCATTGAATACTTTCATGTGTCGTAAGATATAGATCTATGTCCTAAAACTTGTTATAATATAATCAACTAGAACGGAAGTATACAGCTTAAGAATTAATTTCCAATTTTGGAGAGAAATGTGACGGATAGAGGCTAATGAGTGATTGATTACATTTTGACAGGCGGTACCCTTGTTTGGACGAGGTCAGTATATAATGTCCACTCTCCCGGTAGCCTTCGATACTAAGAAGTCGTCACGAGCTTATACAGTTTTGAAAAAATTAACTTTGAGACAGAGGTAGGTTCCTAACTTATTTGTTTCTTTGGGTTTGCTTTAATTCTTTGTTTTCTTTGATGCACACACACACACACACACACACACACATATATATATATATATATATATATATTTATTTATATATATATATATATATATATATATATATATATATATATATATATATATATATACTCTTTCATTTGTTTATTCAGTGGTTCACTTGTTAACTATCAATTTACCTGTTAGATTCAATGATTGACTAATTGACCCATTAATGGATCAGACTTTATGCAAAGGAGTTTGTAATACAATGATTACAATGGCAATTCTTTTTTATATTTATTTTCCAGATTTTTTATAAATATTTTCTAACCAAACAAACATTTGCAATATTTGATATTGTTGCTGGTATACGTTGTGTCTATTGAGATCCCATTAAACTGCAATGAATAACTAAATAAAATAAAAATTCTGATAATTAGAAAGAGCTACAAATCTCGATGAACACATTTTATAATGTTTAAGTGGGCAACCATTAACTATATCAATGTTCGAAGACAAGACTAGCGAGAATTGTATGAGACATCTTAGACAAGTATTAGACTTAGAAGACAGTGTATGTATGTATGTATGTATGTATGTATGTATGTATGTATGTATGTATGTATGTATGTATGTATGTATGTATGTATGTATGTATGTATGTATGTATGTATGTATGTATGCATGCATGCATGCACGCACGCACGCACGTACGTACGTACGTACGTACGCATGCATGCATATATATATATATATATATATATATATATATATATATATATATATATATATATATATATATATATATATATATATATTTATACACACACACACTAAAATACTATTATGTATATGTGCACCCAGTTTTGTATTACCGCACGTATGTATATATATTTTTCCTGCATTCGTATCACTTTATCGCGCTTCTTTCTCGGAAAACAGCCAAACATGAAACTTCTTGTCATCACACTGTTATTGGTTCTCTCTATCATGGTCAACGGTATGCCTATATCAGGGGGATTCGGAGGATCAGGCTGGGGAAGCTCTGGTGGATTCGGAGGATCAGGTTGGGGCAGCTCTGGTGGATTCGGAGGACCAGGATGGGGTAGCTCTGGTGGATTCGGAGGATCTGGCTGGGGCAGCTCTGGTGGATTCGGAGGATCAGGCTGGGGCAGCTCTGGTGGATTCGGAGGATCAGGCTGGGGCAGCTCTGGTGGATTCAGAGGACCAGGTTGGGGCAGCTCTGGTGGATTCGGAGGACCAGGTTGGGGCAGCTCTGGTGGATTCGGAGGACCAGGATGGGGTAACTATGGTGGATTCGCAGGACCAACTGGGGGCAGCTACTTGTACGGAAACTGGGATGGCCAATACAATGGAAACAATTATGAAGGCTATGGATTCGGCAGTAATATCTACGGAGGAGGAGGACGGATGGGAAACTGGGGTGTTTTTGGTGGAAACAGAAGCCCTTTTGGTGGTAGCTTAGGTGGAAATAGAGACTACATTTCCAAATACTAAATGCAAACCAACACCTGTCATTGTGACTGGAACGTAAGTATTTCAGTAGATCAAATATGCAAAGGATTCAGGTTCGAAGACACTCCTAAAATGTAATCATTATATAGCAATCTCTGCATTTATAAAGAACAATTTATTTTATAAATGACGTAGTGATCTTCACATGTTTGTCTCTTCGGAAATAGTTTAAATTCCTCTCCAAGTTTAAGATTCGATAGAAATTCCAAATTAAATCGAAAATTTTCATCATCAATATGTAATTTAGTAACGTTCATTTCATTGTAAGGATATATAGATAGACATGGACTGTATACAATTTTGGTCTCTGCGGCTTCCTAGAAAACCATAGGACAATTTACAACTTCTGTATCGTCTTTCGCAACGGATTAAGCATCTATTTCTCCATTTCCTTCCATACCAATCGCTTAGTGGAGTACGTTAAAATATCAGGAACCGATTCCCCTAACATTCTTAAACAAATGCTTATTAACTTTTCTTAACTTGAATTAGTTTAAATTTTTTGTTCCTGATTATCCATTTTCTCTATGAATTTATCTTTTCTCAGTCAAATAAAACTATTTGAGAAAATGCGGCAGAATTAAGACTGAATTGTGAGGCTTCTTAACGTGCAATTTAGTATAGCCTAAAACGTTATCAAGCATGTTGGTGGATAGGTAGGTAAGTAGGTAGGCACGTACGTGCCGAAGTACTTATGAAATATTGATTGAAATACTTGGATTTACTTACAGAGTACTTTGTAACCAATGTACTGTGTTTCTTAATTTGATAAAATTGTATGTTTCAAATAAATATCATATTTCGTTCAGGTAGACAGACGGCCAGACGTTCTCACCCAGCAAACAGTTCATCTTTAATTTTGTCAAGCACCATGATAAAAAGGATGTGATAACCGAAGAGAAACATTCATCAGTACCGATTTCATTTTTGTTTAACCTGTAAATTATCAAAAGAAACATTTGTCAATAATAAAATACATACGTTTTTGAAGATTTTATTGGTATTGCATTGTCATTTCAATGCTAATTATGATACTGATAAGAAATATTTATAGTTCTGTCTTAAATGAAATGGCACCTTTAAACGTTTAGGATAATCTTTATAAATAAACGATTCTAATTTATTTGCTATATTTATTACAATACTGTTGAAGAAAATATTGCAACTTTGATCTTTGTTGGTATGTCTTGTCAAGCCAGTATCAGTTTCTTTGGCGAACTCGGGAAAGGAGATGAGTTGGGGTTTCAAGGTTTTTAGTCATTCATTTTCTTTACAGTATACAAAATATTTAAACTCGCACATCATCTTCATGAAGAATAATTGATGCTAAACTTGTCGGTAAGAAAATGGCATATAATAAAAGATAGAACAGAAGTGGAAAAGTCTTTCTGTAAATATGGTGAAACCTGGCATGTCGCTGTCACGTATTTCAATATATTAACTTAAAATAGTAATCCATTTGTTTTACTAGGTAAAGATGAATTTTCTTTTTCCTACTTTTTTGATAACAATTATCTATGGACTTGTTCTATATGTACTTTATAAAATCTATTGGTGTACATCGGTCTTGTGACTGCAGCGGCAGTATTTACGGCAGGATACCGGTAAATTACACGATGGAATAAATGAGAAGGGACTCGGCAGGTACCATGGTGGCAAATGTGATATAGTTTTACTGGTGTGATTTGCCTTGAGACCATAGATTGACTGGCCCAAGGTAGCGTAGTTAAAATAGTCCCTTCTGTTAGGGATAGTTGTAGAATTTCTACGGAACGAAAAGTTGATTTAGAGAAACTATGCGGATGTGCAGTTGCTGGTTAATTGGCAAGTTGTAAATAATGTAGTCTTACATTGATTAGAGTAAAATTTATGTATAGAATGGACACGTCGGGCTTTCCAACTTACAACTAATGTTGTATAGAAGTCTTTGGAAATTTGGAAATTTGGGGTAAACTTATGACTTATAGCGAGATTCGCGCCAGGGTTTTGACACCGCTCGGTCAAGCAAAGACCTCTGGCTTGTAACAAGAAAATTTTAAAATTTTAAATTATTCAACTAAATGTAAGGCTATTAGGTTTGAATATGCATAATAAAGAAAATCATTGAGGGAATTTTTGCAATGTGATTTTACTATGATACCTAAACAAAGTCTATCAGTGTAACAGCTGTATCATTGCAAAACAACAGATGTGTCTTGTAAAACAAACCTTCAGTAGAGGAATTCTCACGCCGGCTGTTACGTCTCAGCTAGCTTAAAAGTAATGAAGGAAAGACTGAAGCCTTCAAGCTATGTAAATTTTAATGAATAATTATTTATTTCTTAGAAAACAAGGTAAATATATACAAAAGTACTTGCGGTTTATAAATCAAATCAATAAATAAATCCAAGAATTAAAAAGATAATTCCTTTCACCTAAATTTTCCAATTGAATCAAAGGTCTAATTTCGATGAAATTTCAATAAGGAAGGCGATGACTTCCTCTATAACCTGTTTTGTGTTGATGTGCCAACAGTTCCTTGTTTAATCACAAAAATAATAATCCAGTTTTATAATTCAAAAAAATTTCCAATAAATGTATTTGTCCAAGATCAGACCCCTTATGTACTATTTCCAGAGAAATCAATTACTGATTCCGGAAAAAAAGAAAAATTCAAAATGCAAGTCAACTAGCAACAACATTAATACCTTTGAGCGCCAAAGGTTTAAAATACGACAGACTAATACACGTTAGTTTTAAACATAGTTTTAGATCACATGATGGTGGTCACATAGTCACTTTGTCCGAGGACTACAAGTTGAATCTCACGTACGTCATGGACGAATCTGATTAAACTAAACGAGTAGATAAAATTTTTTGAAAAAGGTGTTTACAAAAGAGCTTACACGCAGGCCAAGTATGATCTTAATTATGACCATTGATTTTCACTCTAGGAAAGAAAGTTCTTTACCAATTCTGAATCTAGGTCAACTAAAATTACAGTTTAGCAATACTGATTATTTGCTTAACTGAACTAAATTATCCTGAAACATGTCAAATTCAGTGAATAAAGTTATCATTACTAATAGCATGTAATAAAATAAAATAAAATAAAAAAAGAATTAAAAAATAAAAAACAATTAATTAAATTACATATACGTAACACTGGCATTTTCAGACGTCAACTAAAATTGGGTTAGGGTCTAGATAATACGCTGAAGAAATTGTTGCCAAAGTAAAGAATCACTGTAGAAGATTAGGGTTTCGTGGTTCTTTGAATCACAAATGTCATGTGTGTATCCAACGATACCTAAATGAGGCTGAAGACATGTAAGGTCATGACCTATTATTGGCAAAGCAAACGTCTCCAATAATAGATATCATCATGTATATACCCACTCATCGCCACGTCAAGAATTGCTGTTCTGTCGACTTAGATTCCTGACTTCCTTTTTACCAGCTCAAACCATGTACTTCTCAGCTAATAATAGCGATGTAACATTTACATCGCAAGTGACATTGCCGCCTAAAAGTAGGCCAGAGTGACGTCTCTCTCTCTCTCTCTCTCTCTCTCTCTCTCTCTCTCTCTCTCTCTCTCTCTCTCTCTCTCTCTCTCTCTCTCTCTCTCTCTCTCTCTCTCTCTCTCTCTCTCTCTCTCTCTCTCTCTCTCTCTCTCTCTCTCTCTCTCTGAAAGTCATTCCATCAATAAATTGGAAAATAATGAAAGAATCTATTTCCAATAAATTGACCTTTAACTCCTTGAAAATTAATGATATTTTCAGGAAAGATCTACATTTTTATGGAAATGTGTTAGCAGTTTCCAGTAAATATTTGGTCCGGAAAACTGCATTTCTACGTAAATTCAGCATAAGTTTGTATCCTCATTACAAAGAGGCGAAAGGCGTTAATCATTTCTTCCTTTCAACACTACCGAACGGACTCGGGAGGTCGCCATTTTGAACAAAGTTTAATTAAAAAGATGGCACCAGCAGGTGTCTCGTGTGGCACTCAGCGTTAAAAGGGTTAGTGTTATATCAATGACTGGACTGGTGTTAGCATAATGTGACTTGGTAGGACATCATGTTGCGGCATGATGCAACAGTGCTAAATACCACTATAAACTGTTACACTTCAGATGTGGTAGCGAAATGACTGTAAATTTATTAAAGGTACGTGAAAAATCCAAGACACACACACGTTTACACAACACACACTACTAAAATGAATGTCACTTGATCAAAATTGAATAAGATTTAATTAAATTATTTCTTGCAAATCTCTCTTCTGAGATTTTTTTCCCAATTGAAAAGCATTTTTACAAGTAGACTATGCTAACAGATTTTTAACATAAGAGCTTTGTTTCGATTTATTTCTTTTCATTTTAACACCCGTAGTTGCCTAAGTAGCGTGATCCACATGTACTTTCATGCACGTATATGATTACAAAAATAAAAAATGCATTATAGACGATTGCGGGCTGACATTAAGGATCTTTCTGGAACTTTAAATGGAACTTCACCTTGTGATTGAACCAAATACAACATATAAGTTTAACGTAGCCATGTGACCAAGACACCTCGCTGACATTAAAATATATCCATATCAGAGGTGATGTAAGACCGGTGGAATATTTCCATTCCTTAAGGATTTCCATTGCTGTTAGCGGATGTTAATGCAGAGGTTACACAAATGTTTCATCTAGTGGCAGTAGAATCAGCATTCGGATTGGTTTTTATAAAAAGCTGTTGGTGGAAATGTCTACAATTTTCGTTTCGTAAGCAAATACCCCAGAAAACCCTTTTGCAAAGGCCATGCCGCTCACCAAATTGTATTTGCACGTGATGGAAAATTCAGTGAAATGTTAACTAGACATTGGAATGCGGGATGGATTTGCATCAATTATTCCATCCAGAACGGATACTGGCATCGTTAACATGGATTTGACAACAGGACCTAAAATGCATTAGATTGTGTATATACTAACACACAAGGATCTTTTATATTTTCAACTAGTACAATATGAAAATTATTGATATTTCACTGATTACAATTTCTCGTTTTAATCTATCCATTTAATCTGTCTTTCATTGCTCATATTAGTCTCTCTTCAAGCACTTACTCTATTTGATGCAAAATCTATTAGATCAGTTTCGATGGATCGTCATCGCAAATTATTTGTTTTAGCGTCTCGATATCTCTTACAAATTGCAATAGATACACAAGCCGAGGACACTTAAGGAACATTTAAAGCTGTAGGGTAAATATCACAATAAACCAAGCTTGTAAAGCAACGAACTATCCCGAGAACCTCTAACACATTTTAAAGGTATGAGAACAAAATATATCTGCTTGATATAATCAAACAGCAAGTTACATAAATTGTCATCTTTGGTCAATATCTTACGAATTCTCTATGCAGACACAGATAAGCCGAGACTATCATTGATTTGTAATACATGGTGGTGCCAAATAAACGGTAGGTACGTCCGATTTTCAAGACGGAACAAAAATATTTCCATTAACATGAGATTTTCTCATATTCATAAAACCTGCGCGTGGTTATACATACTGAATAATGAAATTAATTTGGCAACATATAATTTCCCTATATAGGTTACAATCGTTAGTAAGTTTAAAACATCAACCCTCATATCGTGGTTAATGTGTTTACTTGTTAAGGTTGCCTTCACCGATTTGACTATTAATACTTACACGCAAGAGGGATAATATTGATTTGCTGTTGTTGAGGAGCATGGAATAAGTAAACGTTTGTGATGTTCCAGTTAAGCGGTACCAAAGAGTGAATTCGAGATTTTCCCCAAATATTATCTGGCCTAGCAAGCACAAGACGATACATTTTCCATGTCGACGCTTTATGCATGTATTTAGCACCCGACAGCTACTTGATGATCATTCCATTTAGTGCATTGGTGTCAGCAAACCTGGTGAAAATATTTTGAAATTTACAGCAAAGCAACGCAAAATGAAATACACATATTTAAACAAGGCAGAGATCGAATGAAAGGAAAGTGACCCAAACAAACAGTGACACAGAGCAAACCCAATATTGTCAATCAAGTCCTCATCCGCATTCCACTTCCCTTTGCTAGGTTTGCACTCACAGAATCAGACAATCGTTGTTGTGTGACTACATTAATAATTTTACAAATCGCGGCCGGCATACTTTCTGTTGATGGTAGCGTAATGGCTTTTGGTGGTGCTCGAGATGCTAATCACAGTAGTTGATATCAAAGGGATTGATCCCGTTTTCTTTTCATTCAATACACTGCAACCGTTTTGATACTATCCCACGAACACATGTGGTACCTACGTAAACAATCCATGAACAATGGAATGTTTTCTCGCGTTAACAATGCTCACGGGTTTTACACGCCCACCTATGACTGTGATTAGATTTAGATGTCAGGTTGATCTCTGATGTACATTTCCAACATTACTGTTTCACTCCGCAGATCGACATGTCAGCCTTGATTCACAAGGGTAAAATGAATATGTGTCAACCGCTTATTAACACACGTTAACACAAATGAGTCGTTTGCAAGCATAACACCAAAGACTTGTTTATGGATATTAGGTCAGCGGTAATAAACTCGCAGTGACGAAAGTGATATCTTGTGTGTGATTCACGTACTGTGACAGATGCAAGCAATTTGCACTGAATTCCGGTTTCGATGATGCGATTTTGATTATTGAGGTACCACTCTGGGTTGTATTTATAGCAACCTGTTGCATCCCAACATATATTTGGCGCAAAACACGCAGCGTCTCACTCGTTTCAGAACTCATCATCTGTGTATGACCTTTGTTCTTCTCATACATTAATATCTTCAATAAATTCATGCATCAACACATGATACATTTTTGCCCATGATGTAACTGGTTAGCAACAGCTTAAAAATTGACGTATCGTCATTAATGATTTCGGGTGAGATTCTGCTCTCACGAATTGATCCCACAGGTGTTACAAATCAATCAGCAAGCATGTGCGGGTCACACAGTCTACTAAGGCCTTCTCATTTCTTTGGTAACTGTTGCTTCACTAAACTTATTACTTATTCGTTTTTCCATTCTGATTGTTTTTCCATTGTACGAGATTTACGAGGTTCTATATTGTTGTTGATACCAACTTTGTGCTTGTTCTTTTATTCATTGTCTTGCTCTTTCGGTTGACAAATTCACGTACTGGTTGCCGATCTAACCACCTCTTTATTTGTTACTATTTTTTCTGAGCGGGTTTAGGTGTACGTTTTCGTGATGCCATTTGATATTATAGTATCGTATATAATACAACCATGTCTTCATATAGCGTAGGACACCACGCAAAATCATGAACTAAAAGTGCAACTCGAGCTCAAACACATAATGGACGAGCAGAAACTAGAAATTGTGTTCGATGTGGAGCAAAGAAGTTCACGTTCATAGGAACTTCTAGTTATCTCTGCGGCAAATGGGAAGGGCTTGAAAACTAGTCGGCCGAAATATCGCTGCTAGATACCAGAAACACCCTGGAATAAATATCCCGATGACCCCTCTCCCCACTGAGCAGAATTATTGTAGGACTGTGTACGTGCATGGATATACAACTTGATTCTAACAACCAGGAAAAGCCCGTTCAAGAAAGAGCAGATCCTGTTGATGTTGCGTGTTGCCGATATGATCATGCTTATAAAGCATCAAACATATTCGTGCAGGTCAACGCGCAAACGTGGATCTAATCAATGACTTGAATGCGATTAATCCTAAACTCGGAGAACGAATGACAAGATGGATCAGCAAAAGGAGGTAATATTGTACAAATAAACTGTTAGAAGCAGAAGGTGCAAACGTTAAGGTGTGTTTTAAAATGAAAAGGATGCTAACACCCCATAATGCATAATAGCCGGAAATTTAAATATTCCCCAATAAGATATTTTTTTCTATGATTGCATGACAATTATACCAGTACGAAAACAGTAATTGGTCAGGTGTGCATTTGCTTATTGTACCTGGACGTTATTTATCCGGAATGGATCTATGAACTGTATTAAGCGGTTGCATTATTAAGAGTAGGACTATGACGAACTGTCAATGTTATCGACGTGAAAATAATCCATGCATCAAAATGAAGCTATCATTAAAACTGTGTTGATCATGAGATTCAAACGCGAGTGTTTTGACTGTTGATGCCATCTGTTCTCTTGCATCAGCATCTGTTGTTGGTCTTGAAGTGACTTTACTCTTAACCACAGCAACCATCATAGGTGAGCCAATCGGAATATGTTGTAGGGCTATATCGACTGTAATATGTGTTTCTGGTGGTGCTTACAAAATAATTTCGATGATATTACATTCAAGAATTCCTATCTATTTAGAACTGCTTGTAGAGGCACAAATAAATCTCAACACGAACTGTGCCAACTCTGAGCACAGATAAGGCACCTCGATGCGAATTTATAGATAACAAATAAATAATCAAACAAAAGCAAGTTGTCATAAGCTGTCTTTGTCGATTATGGTATTGCGTCACCTTTTGTGAAATTTCATTTTCATAGATTGTTAATGATAATAACCCACGGGTCGCTCAGAGTGTGTTGTTTGCTTGCTATATACGAAAAGTCTTGAGGTTTATCGGGTGCTTTCTAGAGAAGTAATAATCATAGAAAAAAACAACAAAACAAAAATGCCATATCGACACTACCAAAGTTTGCCGAATACTTCCCAATGTTGTCCAATGTGACAAATTACCCCACAAAATTATATCCCATCAAGGATTCGGTTGTGATGTTTATTAAATCGCTAGAAGTTAAAGCGATATGGATTCGATAAGTTTTTCTCACCCGCAGTATAATGAAATGATCTCTTTACAATTACTCGTTGATACATATGTCATAGAAAACACCATCCACCCACCCACTACCAGCACTAAATAATTTGAAGTTGCTCCCATGCAAACGAATGTATTCTCACGAGTAGATCAGCGATTGGGAAAAGTTCTCGAACCTTGGATTACCGCCGATTCAGGTCTTTTATTTGTCGCAAAAGATAAAGAATTACCGCCAAGGACTACTCGTCACTGTTTGTTTGTCGAAATCACAGTGACTACCGGGATTTATATCTGCAATACAGATATTCGCGTGTACGAGTTGGACTCGGTACATTACTTTACATTGCCAAGAATTGTTTAGAATGCAATGCAGTTGAAAAAAGTCGAGGTGGAACTACTCACCGACATCGATCAACATCTGTTTTATCTGCGGCAGTATATCCATCGTGAATCACCGTTACGCTTTCTCGAAAAACCCATGTGTGAACGAACAAATAATTAAACAGTTAAATCAAGTATATTAACACTAAATTATGTTTGAAGTTCCATGATGCATACGATACCCTTAGATGAGTTTACTTTGGTCGATCCCGCACACCAAAACATAAACGAGTACGAATACAATAATGACCATTGATACTCTTTAAAGTCGACTCGGAATACTTAGACAAACTTTAGAAAGCCTACAATGATTATCCAGTTATGCCGGTGGTGATGTCGGTTTGTGCGCGACTGATTATATTCGTACCAGTGTAATGATGTTTGATAACTCAGGAGTTTCTGAAGTGTTTCTTTGGCTTAGCGGGCACAAGGAACCGTCCGAAGGAATTTTCTCGATAGGGAAGCCAATCAAGTCATACACGTATATCAAACTCTGGTTGCACTTGTGTCGGGTTCAAAACATCGTCACGCGACAGCTTATTTTTCAGAGTAACTCCACTATGTGGTATAGGATTTATTACTTTTCGTTGAACACCTGGATCTATTCAGTAGACCGTAGTCGACATACTATTTTACAAAAACATTGCTCTGACCTCTCTGATAAGATTCTAAAATTGGAGAGAACTGATGGCTAAATGACGTTATTGAAGCGCCTGTGGAAAATTAATAGTGTTTTTCTCAAACACTCGTAGTAGAACTTGTAAAATTTCAATTAAAATGTCACACCAGCGTAAACCTGTCACGTTGTATCGAAGCTTTAAACATTCAAACAAGATGAAAAAACAAACTGGAGTTCATTTGAAATATTGCCCGGGCAAGAAATCGACCAGAACACAGCTAATTATGACACCAACACAAGCACATCTGTTTGAAGCAGCCAAACATTATCGTCGCGATATAATTCTCGCCAGCGGGCAGGATGACTGCAATGAAACTCGACAGGGAAATATTTTCATTCCTCGCAAGCAAATGGTGTCGTAGCAACTGTGGTTGCGATGAAGTCAGTTGTTCTCGTCTAGGGTTCATAAGTTTTCAGGGTAGGTTTGCGACAGTTGTCTCGCTGTTGACGGCAGTAAGGTGTCCATTGACCTACTGTGATTTATTCGCGTTTATAAAACCAGTTAAGCATTTCTAAAGTTTCATTAGGCAGAAATAAATTGTGTCTATGATTCGGCGCACGTTTGAATCCGTGATCATCAATTTGGATTCCTCTTTAGGACCTGGAACACATTGGGTTGCATACCCTAACGCCTTTACATCTTTTCTATTTTGAATCGCTTGGGTTTACACCGCCACGTAATGTTTTTGATTATCTATGGATATTACCGAGGCACTAGTACTGAAAGCGAAGTTTCCTAACGAAAACATTGTTTACCACCGTTTTTATTTAAGGATACCGTTGCAAATCCAGAAAGACGGCCTAATATGGGGCATTTCGTTGTTGAAGGACTATATGCTCGCATTGCGGAAAAACCGAATTCCTCGCACTTATTTTAATTTTGAAATATAAAAAGAGCATTTCTTAGAAGCTGACAATTACGTTCGATCGTGGGTTAAGGTTTAAGCAGGTTTTGCAATCAATGCCATTTTAATCGACTTAAGCAATTGGGATCTTTTTAACATCGAATCAAACAAACTTGTGATTGTTTTAGGCTTGAAAGCTGCAATCGTTTAACATGGAAATCAAAACACTATTTTCAAGCCGCGAGATGCCATCGCAGGAAGCCTGGATGAAATCAAAGAGAACGAGGGAAATGTAGACCATGATGTGTCGCTTGCCTTTATTAAAGACATCAATGTTACCAGTACGGATCTGAAATGTGGATATATCTAAAAATATTAACCAGCGAAGGAGAACAATAACGCTGCCATTGACTGTTTTGTTTTTCTCTTTGATGATCTGGATGACCTTAATAAACGTAAACGACACAAGGATGAAATGTCATTCATTGATAAAGCCATAACGATAAAATTCACAGTAAATTGTATTGATCCAACAATATCTTGAAGTCTGAAAGAAAACCCAAGAAAGGTATTCAATAAGGACGCACTTGCACGTATAACAATTCTTGGGTAAAAATATCTAAAAATATTAACCAGCGAAGGAGAACAATAACGCTGCCATTGACTGTTTTGATTTTCTCTTTGATGATCTGGATGACCTTAATAAACGTAAACGACACAAGGATGAAATGTCATTCATTGATAAAGCCATAACGATAAAATTCACAGTAAATTGTATTGATCCAACAATATCTTGAAGTCTGAAAGAAAACCCAAGAAAGGTATTCAATAAGGACGCACTTGCACGTATAACAATTCTTGGGTAAAAGTTGAAAGATATCGTTCACGACACAAGGCGTTGGTGTAATCAGTGTAGTACTCGGAAAAAGTATTCAACAAATTACCAGATATACATATTTCCCAAGAAAATATTTCTTATGATCATATGCTATTTGTGCCAGTAAAGAAGATTAATATATACTACATGTTCACCGTTACCTTTACATTGTCAGAATGTTGCAGTATTTACGATACTGAACATCATGATATTGGACGCACGTGAAGGCACGTATGCCTAAAATATTATAGTGTATGAAGAGCTACTTTCTAAACTAACCATATACGTTCATGCAGTAGAATTTCGATGTATGTTTGTGGATCAACTAAAACAGGTCTTTCGTCTATTTGAGACGATAAAGTGAACAATGTGGCCACGTTTACAGTCTCCCACGGGTCATGCAATATTCATCAGAAATAAACCCGCTCAAATTTTCTCACATAAATGCAGTTTAGAAGTGCGTGTGCATTTTGTATCCAAATAAGACCAGCATATCTAGCAATTATACTTTGCAATGTCTTTCTTAATAGAAGAACAGGAATGAATCTTTAAAGGTACCGACTCGTGCAAACAATGTAAGTGGAACTACAACTGCTTGATGCAATTACCAATTAAACCGTTTTCTCGCATACTATAAACACGCATGTTCTGTATATGCGAACTCGCCGCCGCAACAACTGTTAGCATCGGTGTTGTTAAAATCGTGATTACAGCTTTGGAGATATATCGATATCAACTAGTGTAGCTAGTTGTTAAAAGTAATTTTGCTACGTTTCCAAAACGAGTATGTGTCATTCCAAAATTTCTCGCAACTGCACAAATCAGTTACGGCATAACTGCCAAGATGCATACTGTAGCAATCAAAGATAAAACAATTACCAATAACAAGCTAGAGATAGTGTTTGCTAAAATTTTAACGTCCGAACCTCTCCGTTTGTAGATAAACTCCTATGGAGTAACTTTGTGGAGAGCTCTGCTTTCACTACGAATAATTTCCTTTTGAAAATCATATAAGCTGCCAAAAGACAAGATTACCTGTCTCCACAAGTTATTCTGGAAATAAAAACAAAACAATATGGTTCTTTATCTGCAAAAGAAGTAAAAGAACTATCTAAAATCAGATCAACTACATAATATCTAATATAGAATGCTCTCAGGTAAAACAGGATTATATAACAAAAGATATCTACAACCCATAATTTAACATATTCGATTATTGATGCTTGGATCCGATGACATGACAAAAAATATCTTCTCTGGATAAAACAGTTATCGTGGTAGAGTTAGAGATGGTGCATACTAAAATCTGAAACCTCTTGACGAAATGGAAGATAATCTGTTAAAACCAAATATTTATAACGGTTTCAATCTCAGCCGAACGCTTTATCATAAAACTGTAGTGCTTACAATATTATTACATGGAAAAGGATTTAAACGATGAAGACAGTAAATAAACTCATGGACGAAATGGACTCTGAATAGGATTGGTGTTTAGTCAGAAAAACCGTGAAAAATAAAGCAGCGAGGTAACTGCTGCAGGCGATCAATGGGAAACCTTCGAGAGACATGGTCGATACGCAAAGCGTCCATGGCGAAGTATAGTAATGGGGGTATGAAGCCACGACTACAAAGCATTGCTGCCAAACCCCAAACCAATGAAAATATCGATAAGAATGCTCATGATGACTATAATCGCTGATGCAGGTGTGGTGGGAAAAGTTCATGGAAATCTAGAACGGGGAAGGGGTTCTAGGTTCGGAATCTTGATAGACGAGTAAGGTCAAATATATATATATATATATATATATATATATATATATATATATATATATATATATATATATATATATATATATAAATATATATATATATATATATATATATATACAGTGCGATACTACTTATTCTCACCTACCACCATCATACCAATAATTTCTTGTTTGTTGTAAACCAGATATTAATTTTCATTGACTGTAAGTCCTCTGCATCATAATGCGAATATTCTAAATTCATATATTTATGCTTTTTAGTTATCTGTGGGTGCAAATAATGTAAAATATTCTTGTATATCACTCGGTTTTATGAGACTCAAAGCTTATGTCAATTCAGAGAACAGGACATCAAGAACAGACAATGTAAACTGAAATAATTTTAAATGTGCATAAGAGGTTAATTCTGCATCGAAGGTTGGCATCATTTTATTTGGTGGGTATTATTGTTTTCTTTATATTTTGTTATTGAACGTACTTGAGTTTTGTTACAAAACATCAACATAACTCAGTAGTATGAAAACTGACATCGCAATAAACAGCCACTTGATGTCAACGTTCAATGGTTGCTTAACATTACAGGAAGCCGCAATAGCTCAGTTGGTAGTAATTCTGATTCGTTATACTAGGGACGCGGATTCTATATGCGTCAAGGCCAACCAGGATTGGCTGATGGGCGTATCGTTGGGAACAGAACTTAGTTTCCATTTATAGTTATTATATTATAGTCATTATATAACAAATGTGTTAAAAATAACATACACCCAATAAAACCAGACAATTAAGCTAGTGAATTGACACACACACGCACACACACACACGCACACACACAAACACATACTAGGTTGCGATGCTCATGTAACGTTAAGAAACTGTCTTTATAAGTTATCTCTTTTCAAAATACAAGGAAGACAGACGGAGTTATTTCTCATTTTTTAAGAATTTCATCACATTTCACTGAAACACCAACAGTAACCGTCAGAAATAATTCAGTATCGTATTTATACGAATAAGTTTTAATTTTTCTGCATACTTTACGATGGCATTCGAATAACTCTCTTATTGATACCATGTTGATAAATACAACTTTTTCCAAAAGCATTCCATTAGCCTAGATTAATGTTATTTTGGCATATTTTCTTGACTTATCGGATCATGAAATTATTGTATTTTAACATGAGCTTATCTCTCAGCTTTTCAAGATAATCAACATATTTGCTGTTATATGATTTAATAATGAGTTTCATTCTATAAAATTTATTGAAACAAATACCTGAAATTTCATCGTTAAATTCAACTGATAATTGCTGGTCATGTATAATTATTTTTTAAATTTTGCTATTACCTCCATCGGCTAGAAGATAAATTTTCTAACATTTTTCTAAAGCTCAGAAAAACATTGAGTGTTGAACGTATTAAATCCGTTCTTGCAGTATCTATTAATATCAAAACTACTTAGTCCACATGTTATAATTGTATCTGTTTTAAGTTTGTGATGATCTGTTATGATGACATTTAGTCTAATAACATTAGCGCTGCTTTAAAATTATCAAATTTCATACACTTTTTACGCCTCCGCTATATCTTTTGATTTTTGTCAGTTTCTCGTCATCTAAAATACCACGTACATTTTACTTCATAGCCTAACAAATTCCCTAACTGGCGCAAACATAAATTCTTTTTTCATCTTGCCGATGACTTTTTGATTTGCATCATCATGAAATCCACTACTTTTGAATAATCTGATAAATCAAATTGTTATTGTTATAAATATCTTGATACACATTCTCACATTCTATATCATAAACAACGAATCAGTGTCAGTAAATAACAACACCGAATCTATCCAAGGCCTTCAGGTAAAATTATAGTGAAAGTCGTACATAAACCCTTTTCAAATATCAAATACACCAACATAAATCGGTTTATTTAACTTTGAATTGGTCGTTCGTTGCTGTATTGCAACACAAATTTCATTAAATATTTTGATACTAACAAAACCTCCATTGTTGACTAAG